>JAVJGI010000014.1:85594900-85642483 GCA_035590275.1 Ibycter americanus
ATATTGATTTATTCCTCCGCCCCCCCCCCCCCCTGCCCCCCCCAATTTCATGTCTCAAATCTGTCATTTGATTTATAGGACTCTTTGGGACTAAACATCAATTTAAGTTGAAAAGCGCTAATATATATATTTGATTCAGTCATAAGTGTCAGTAATTTTAGGCTTTCATGCAAGTTCAGAATTAAGATCTTTGGTGTTTGAGAAATTATGTAGCAAATTTTTGTTTGCTTTCAATGGACTCAGAAAACTACAAAATAACAGAGATAGAGAAGAGATCATGCCTTACTTACACATGAAAATAGTAATCTTTACCAAAAAAAGCTTGAAAGAAGATACAGATGTTGCCTGTAGATCGTGCACTTCATTCACGTTACCAGTCTTTATGAATCACTGAGGAGATTTAGTGTTTCCTTCCTGTCCTACAAAAGTGGATAAAATCAAGTGATTTTTAATTTATTTTTTTTTTTAATAAGGAAAAGAATAGAACTGCATCTATGTATTATTTAGGGTACAATGCATACAGAACGTGAAAAGGCAAACAGGTTGGGTATGGCTACTGGTCCCGCAAGTTCTCTGACATCAAATCTCTCCGCCTGATCAGGCGGTTTCCAGCGAAGCTGGGGAACTGTCCAGCAACGGAGCCGCTCGCCAGGAGCAGCGCAACCCCCGCTGCCCTCACCCCCTGACTAATGGTCTCAAAGGTCTGGACAAACATGAAATTAGGTCTCGGGATGTTCCCTTCCAAGGAGCTAAGAGTTAAATGGGAAATATATTACACGGTGTGGATTGCAGGCAACTTTTTAATGGTATGCGAGATTTGGGGAAAGGATTAAGATCAGCCTGTCTGACAGTATCACGGTGCAGCTCCTAGGCAGGTAGCATTTGAGCACAGTACAGTGACATGGGTTTAACCTAGTATTCTTATCTTATGTTAAATAGTATAAATAATACTATATATAAAAATATATATATATACACTATATTATATAAATAATAAATAGCTCCAAGACAGACCCGCTGCTGGCCAAGGCTGAGCCCATCAGCAATGGTAGTTGCACCTCTCTGATAACATGTTTAAGAACGGCGGGGGCGGGGGGTGGGGGGGTTGGGGGACAGGGAAAGAACACTATGCAACAACAGTTGGGAGAGAAGAGTGAGAATATGTGAGAGCAATAAGTCTACAAATACCAAGGTTAGTGAAGAAAGAGGTGCAGGAGGTGCTCCAGGCACCAGAGCAGAGATTCCCCTGCAGCCCGTGGTGATGACCACGGTGAGGCAGGCTGTGGCCCTGCAGCCCATGGAGGTTAGCAGTGGAGCAGATATCCACCTGCAGCCTGTGGAAGACCCCATGCCAGAGCAAGTGGATGCCCGAAGGAGGCTGTGACCCTGTGGGAAGCCCATGCTAGAGCAGGCTCCTGGCAGGACCTGTGGCCCTGGGGCGGACCCACACTGGAGCAGTCTGTTCCTGAAGGACTGCACCCTGTGGAAGGGACCCACACTGGAGCAGTTTGTAAATAAATGTAGCCCTTGGGAAGCACCCATGTTGGAGAAGTTCATGGAGAACTGTCTCCTATGGGAGGGACACCATGCTGGAGCAGGGGAAGAGTGTGAAGAGTCCTCCCCCTGAGGAGGAAAGAGCAGCAGAGACAGCGTGATGAACATGTCCCCCTGCATCACTGGGAGGGAGGAGGTAGAGTAAACTGGGATTGAAGTTAAGCCTGGGAGGAAGGGAGGGGTGGGGGGAAGGTGTTTTAAGATTTGGTTTTATGTCTCATTACCCTTCCCTGATCTGATATGAAATAAATTAAATTAATTTTCACCAAGTAGAGTCTGGTTTGCCTGTGATAGCGATTGGTGAATGATGTCTCCCTGTCCTTGTCTTGAGCCATGAACCTTTTGGTATATTTTCTCTCCCCTGTCCAGCTGACAGGGGGAGTGACAGAGCAGCTTTGGTGGGCACCTGCATCCAGCCAGGGTCAACCCACCACAGATACGTAGTTATCAGTGTATTTTTATATCTTGCATAACAGTGTTTTTTATGTTGTTGTATTGAATATTCAAAGAATATTTCTTTTTTTAATTCCAACTTTTTCCTTGTTAATCTGCTTTTGGTTTGTTGTTGGGGGCTTGGTTAATTATTTTTAGCTTAGTAACTCTTTGATTATTACTCCCTGGTACTAAGAGGTTGTGGCAAGACTAGAACTGCTTTCAGGCACAACTTTTTTCAGGTTCATCAGTTCTAATGGTTTTCAGAGACAAAAACCCAAAACAACAAACCCACAACTGAAACCTTAAGTCATGGAAATGTTCCTTCCTTCCCTTTGAGAAATTTAGCTAAAACTTCATTTAAGAGAGACTGAACCCCCCCCCCCAGTGATCATTAATGAATCCGTAATAGGTGGCTCTTACAAACATATTGTTCTATTCATGCTATTTAGAGACACAAAACCTCAACATTATGGGCCATAATCTGACCTAAATTGTATCTCTGCTTAAATTTTCAATTGTTGCTATATGTCATTCATATCTGGGGGGGTGGGGGTGGGGGGGGAAGTCTTTAATTCCAGTTGGGTACCATTTCACATGGGTATACTGTCATTCACATTTCTCATATAAAACCCTTGCACTATTGAGTTTCACTAGTAGGAAAAGTTCGTTGTCTGTCAACAGAAAACCATACAACTTGTATCTGACAAAACCAATCAATATGTATGTCTTCCCTGCACTAAATTAACTAAACTTATTATGAAAGAACACAAAACAAATTCAGTATTATATCAGACGAGAGATCTGTCTAGCCTAACATTTAACAGTTGGACTTGATGATCTGAAAGGTCTTTTCCAACCTAAATGATTCTATGATTCTGTACCTGATGTAAACAGTAGTACATTTTCAACAAGGAGTAGAAAAAATGAGCCCAATATGGAGTGGTGCTTCCCAGGTGTATTTCCTCATCATCCAGTGCTCAATATTTTAGTGACTTTGTGAGACACTGCTTAATGTCATAGATTTGAGTGGAGTTTAAAACCATATTGTGTAATGTTTCTTTGTTTTGTGAGCAAAAGGTCAAAAATCAGTCTTAAGGACACTTTATCCCATTGTTTTCCTGCTTAATGTTATCTCTTTATTTTCTTTGCTGCTTTTGGTTCTGGCCACTGGTAATGATTGGCCAGATATCTTCTTAGTTTTGGTTCATCAGAAAACAGCTAAGGCCTTTCAGCTAGCTCCTGCATACATTTAATGAAGATTAATGATGTCTTACTGAAAATATATTCAGCCTTGGACACCCTTTAACGGTTTATTTTCTTTTCCTTTTTCTTTTCTGTACCCTTTCTTTTTTAAGAAAGAAGTTTTATAAAACAGTTGAGTGCATATTTTTGCATTTCTGTACTTACTTACAGACAGCATAATGGCTGTAAGATTACCTGAAATTATTTATGGGTAAATAGAGTTTTCCTGATGTGTTTTTCCATAGATTCTATTTTTCAGCCTAGTCTTCCAAAATCCTGACTATTTACTCAAAGCTCCGTGTGAGGACAGAATGAGAAATTATATTGTGCAGAAGCAGTAAAACACATTCACATTATGTTAAGTACACTGGTAAGCACGCCATTGCAATTTCATTGATGGACATTGAGTATGTGATGAATTTGATCCAGTTAGAGTGGTTTAACAAATGACCATCCCTTTTTCAAAGTAATGTTTTTTAGTCTAACTTATCTGTAGCCAGTAATGTAGATTTGCATTGCCTCTGGCAAAAGATGGAGTTCAAGCTCAGTCTCTCACTTATTGGATGAACGTAACTTAATCTCTAGGCTACAATATAATAAGGGACGCCCCTGAATTTTAAGAGAAAATGGCAGCCAGAATTGCTTTTTGCACAAAACCCAATTCTTTCAGTTTGTGTTAGGCATACTCTGGGAAAACTTATGGGTTAAGCCCCCATTTTTGGCACTGTTTAGTGCAGCATGCATTTTATATGGCAGTAGTGGTATGCATGTGCAGGATTAGCCTATCTATACATCCAAATGGCAGTTAGGTATGTCTCTGGGTAAAATCTGATATCTGGATTTTAGTTGTGCAGAGGCATACGGTAGTCATCAGACTTTTCAACCATGTTAAAATGGTAGTATATATTATTGTGAATACATAATTCTTTTCAAATGTGTTTTTCCCACATAAGGGGAGAAAAGACCATAGTGGTATGATTTTGGATGCCAAAAGGGCGTTGTAGTTAGTAATATCACATAGGTCACCCTACCTCCGGTTCTTTGCTTCACAGGTTTTGCTTCTGTTTTGATTAACTTACTAAAACTGTGACATTGTTGTATATCTATACCTCTTTTTTCTTTTCAGCTTTTGTTTTGATTTCATTACTAATTTACTTTATGTTTCTTATTTGACCAACCTTTGAAGTTTTCTGTACAACAGAAACCATAAGACTCTGTCTTGACAAAATCATTCAGCCAAGAGGCCAAGACCTTTTGCTACCTGTGGTGAGGTAAAAGTTGTGATTATAGTGTAGCATAGGCATACCTTGGTCTGGTTAATAGTAGCAATGTAACCACCATAATACACATCCCAGTGTGGACTGTAAAGCAATTAATAAAGCTTTTACCAGTGGTTCATACCAACTGCATTGCAAGCAGCCTTGAAATTAGCTGGTAATATTATCTGAGGTCTGACTGGCTTTATGGGTGTCCATGACCAGCCTGATGCAGCTTTAGATCACCTAACATCTGCACCTACCTTGATTTCACAAAAGCAGTTTCTGTTGCCTGCTCTCTGACAATCAGTGTTGTTGCAAGGAGCCACAGAAGAAACCTCTGCTAAGTTTCTATGCCCAAGTCAGAATGGAACCATAAAGCTCTTTTTCTGCTCTCCTTTCTTCATTTTAGAAAGTGATGTTTGGCAACCATTGTGCTCTTTTCCTCATCTTGCCGTGTCCTTTCTCATGACCTGCCTTAGATATAACATGGGTATAAGTGGGAGGAGCTACCATCTTGTAGCCTGATGCATTTCTGTCCATTATATATTAGCTTTTAATTGCTTCTAGAAATGGAGGTGGACATACACAAAATCCTGTAGAGGCTGAACCACCCATCAATCTCACTAAAAACCCTTAAACAAGTAAATCTGAGCTTGTAGTGTCCTTGACACTGCCTACAGAAGTATAGATATTCTGTTTGGAAACCATATACTCTTGACTTTCTCTCCCGTGGAACAGAAGAAGATCGAAACTGTGCCAAAAATTCCATATGCAAAGTAATTTTACCATATTTCATCCTTTTTAGACTTTATATCGTATGATAACTTTTTTTAACAGAAAAAAAGCTATTCTCCAAACTGTAGCAGTAAAAGGAAACGATTGTATTTTTAAATTTTTTCTCTGGAATATTAGTGAAGTAGCCAAGATGACTGGGGTGTTAATATCTATAATGCCTTATTACAGTTAGGATCACAATCAGCCTGCAGATAAGATGTTGTTGATCATTTAAATTATGTGGGAATTCTAGTTCACAGACACAAATTACTTTGGATATTAGCATTGTGATGAAAGAAGAGCAAGGTGAGAAAAGACAGGAAGCAGATCTGAGATCCATCGATGTTTCTCTTGACCTGCAGCATCATTCTTGACACAGTTACAGGACACATACAAAACTGAAGTAGCAGATACATGCTTTCCCCTGCATGGTCTCCTTCTATATGTTATCTGGTAAACTGCAGTCAGCCTTTTGTTGTGTTTACTTTATGGAGATTAAAATATCTTGGAGGTTTTGTGAGGGGAGAAAAGAAATGTAGGGGACTAGAAATTTAACATGGATTAAAGAAATATAAAGTTGACCAGATCTATCGTACATCCTAATGCCAAATGATATTTATAGATACAACTTTAAAATCTATATTTTACTTACAGCTTTAACACTAGTGAAACCCTATAAATTCTTCTTTCTTTCGCTTTTTAAGCTGTATGTTTGTAACAAGCATAATCCTTATAGACAACTAATCACTACTCTTTTTTTTTTAAAATCTTTGAATATGGTTTTTTTCATTAAAGTAATTTATAGGTTAGAGTACTTGATTCCATGGATATTTTTCCCCCTTAGGTATATATATTAAATATTCAAACTGTGAGAACCATGGAGAAATTCACCTAATGGTCATACAGACTCTTCACCATATTTTGAGATTATTTGTACACCCTAGAACCGTACAAGGAATCAGCAGAGCTGCTGAATCTTAGCAGTAGCATGCTCTGTTGAACTTAAAGCACCTCTGCTTTCTAGTTTCATGAGAACCAGCGGGTTTAATGCCAAGGAAGTTTAACTGATACTAAATATAGCATCAGTTAGAGGGCATATCTAGTAACATTACAGCGAGCTTCAAATGTTACCATCATTCATAAGATTTTCCATCTGCCTAGTCTATTATGACTTGCACATTCTGGCAGTGCTGCTCTTATTATTCGTGACAACAAATCCTAACATCAGCAATTTTTTGACAACGACCCACTTTTAATAAAGAGAGTATGCTAGAACTGGTCTTAATGTGTATACTGCCTTACCCCTTTATTATTACAACATTTCATGCAGTGCTGCCTTAACAAGTTTTACCTTGCCTCCTGCTCCTTGTGTGTATTGATTTATATATGGCATTATGCTTTAATAGTGAGTGAATGTCAGAATTGAAAATTAGCTCATCCAAACATGTATTTTGTCTTTATGGTTTGACCAGTATAGAAATGCAATTAAATATGCCTCCATATTGTGCAATGGGTAGCCTACTGGCCATTTCAATTTTTCCTTTTGAAAAGATAATATTCAGTTTACTCTCCTGGTTCCTTGTTTTATTGTAGAAGTGAGCTGTTACAGATGGTACACATGACACTAAGTAATTTATCTATAAACACAAAATTATATATTTAATGGGAATTCATTTCTAGATGATAGTTTCTGATTTATCAGGAGCAGATTCTTTAAGATTTTAGTAAAGCTTTTCATAGAAGACTTCAAGTGAAACATATCTACCAGTCTTGTTCATATGCTTTATGAATGCATAGTTGGTAAAGAAAAAAAAAAAAAAAAAGTGCTATTTTTAAAAACTTCCTAGGCATCTGTTTGATTTTATTTGGTCAGGCAAAAGGCCTAAAATACTAATCATATGACTTTATTGATTAAATAGTTACTTTGATTTTTATTTCTTAAGCATCTTCAAAGTTAGGAAATTGTAATTAAGTGTTAGGTGCTTAGCTTTACTGTTTTATTCTATTTGATATTGCAAAAGGGGAAAAAATGTCCCAATCAGCAAAACAAAGTCTAGAATTTCTTCGTATATTTAGACTATAGGAGAAGTCAAATGCCTTGTTTCTTTATCTTGTGTTCAGTGTATCTCTTTTTCCACTGAACATCACACAGTTACTTAAAGCTATTGATCTTGTTGGAGTGTACTCAACCACTGTTTGCAGAGACCTTTCTCTTCAATTGCAATACAGAGGTTTAGCTTCCTGATTTATTTTCTTACACATATGATGAAAATTAATAATTAAGGAAACTTAGGTGCAATAGTTTTTGGTTGATTTGATTTTGTAATGCTACCTTAGTACATCATTATTAGAAATTTAAATAAATGTGAATTATTCCATGCCCCATGCAAGCATGCTAAACATTCTCCTGACTATTTTAAATCGCTTCAGTTGAATCTAAATATGTGTATGAACAGGAGTCGAGCAAGTGGTGTGACTCAAGAAGCAGCAAATGGTATTACTACTTTAAAATATACATATTTAGAGAAACAGACCACAGCAAAATCAGTTTTAAGGAACCCTGTGGATGGCAGGGTAGGACTAGGAGGAAATGCAACATTTACTGCAGCCTATAAGGAAAATCTCTGACAAGTTATAACATTAAAAGATCTGCCTGAAACTCCAGGAGGCTGAGATCAGAGTGGCATCACATTGGGGGGAAAGATGTGGAGGGCTATATAATGTTCTGCCTTCCAGGTGGTTGGTCAGCAGTGAATCAAGGACTGGTCTTCTGAGAGTGCTGCCCCTCAGGATGACTTAGATGGAAGGGATCCCGTATTTCACCTTGGAAAGCCATAGCCTTATCACTGTGGAGCTAAATAGATATTTCACAGATCACCAGGGCAATATGGTCCCTTCTCTGAGCTGACTTGTGCTATCTCAGTCCCTCCAAGAGAGGTAGCACTCCTCTCTAAAGGAGCTTGACAGGTGCTGATCACGTAGTGTAGGAAATACCATGCGGACAGGAACAGCTTCTTTAGCCCCTTACCTTCCTGACACCAGTTTATTGTTGTTTAAACTATACATGTAAATAACCACTAAATAAAGTGTGGCTAGTTTCATATTGATTCAGAGCACACTGATCTGTGAAACGGAACATTTGTATTTAATTTAAAATTGTTTACTATTTCTACACAAGAGAGAGCTATGTAGGCTGTGAAGGGATTGTTGATGAGGACATAGTGAGGCCTGTGTTATGTTTTGAGAATATTGCTGAATTTTTTGACTGTAAACTCTACCCATCAAGAATATAAACAGGATTGTGCCGCAGCTGCAGATTGCATCTGGCCTGCATAAGCATATTTAGACAAATTGTGCATGATTTGCATGTTTTTATTTGAAACCTCTATCACCCATTATACAGCATTTTCCTGTAATACTGGGATGTAGCCAGGCAAAGAGAATGAGGAAGCTGTGGAGAGGCAATCAGATATTTAAAGGGTTGGGGCACAGGGATCCCCGCCTAGATTTCAATAAGCTGGATACAATATTCTACAATTGAAAAATTTAGAAAGGGATTGGTAAGAGATGTATGTCTGTGTGAAAAGTGTAACATGAAGATTGTAAGTGAATGTAAGTATTTGTTATTCATCCCTCAGAGGTGCTTACACACCTGCTTTTTGCTTCCACTCTAAAGGAAGATGCATCTGCAAAAGAAAACTGAGGTGGGAAATCAAGGGGAAGGAAGAACAGGTGAAAGGTGCAGTAAGAAGTAGGATAGAGTCCTGAATTGTCCATGTGGCAAGAGGAGGAAGAATGGAAAACAAATGTCAATGAAATACAGATTTTTAGACTGTGTTTAGAGGTATAGAATGGAGGTGGAAAGGAAAGAAATACAGACATAGTCTAAAAAGGAAGATGAAAGCACTTTGTTTCTTGACGTCCACTGTCTCAGAGGGGAAAAAGGAAGGATGCAATACAGTAAACCAAGGGGAAGTAGGTATCCACCTCTGAAGGCAGGACAAAGTTAAGCTTTATGTATGGGGAAGGTATTCCTGGAAAGAGGTAGTCTGGAAGTGTATTGTGAGTTAAGGACAGAAGGGAGAGATACATGGGTAAAATGCTAGAGCTAAACAGCTGTTAAGTCACAACTGTTAATTCACAGAACTGTTAGGTGATTGAGAAGGTGGGATTTCTCAAGTCCTACTGTATCCATCAACCTAGAGAAAGTCAACTGCTGTGCAGCTTACCTGTCTTGCAGAAGTATAGCAAGACAAATCTTGCAATATTTTGCTTATTCATCTGTCACCTAAAAGTTATTTGTCACTATTATTTGAACAATTCTGCCTAAGTTGCAGCTTATGGCATCCATCTAAAAGTTACGAGTAAATGACTGAACAGAAAAGAAATCCTTCCTTTAATAGCTTGAATAAAGCTGTTGTACCATTACTGTTACTCGGTCTCTCAAGTCCTTTTTATTCAAGCTACTGCAGTACTTATGCTCCAATTTACAACGGATGGGATTAGCTTTTCTTTCTACTTATCCATTCTGCCTTTCTCCAGCTGGAGGACTGAACCTATTAGCTCTGAGGCATCAAAAATGCATCCAGTATTAACATCTCCCTAGCTTCTTCTTTTCCCCCAGTAATAGGACCTCGAGTTGCCCAGAGCCTTGTCGTGGAACTGCCCCCACCTTTTCCTTTGAAGTGAGCATAACAAAAGACATCAAACGGCTCCCAGTCTTTAAAGCTAAGTGTATTAGAGCACGAACTAATAAGCTAGAATAAGGTGGCTGTTAAGAGATAGAAAATTCAGATCTGCTGAGACAGATGAAACAATAGTATCTAAAACAAAAATTACTTTCTGATTACGATGTGATTGTGTGGTGGTCCTTTTCTGCATCCTTCCCTATGAGTCCCGTGATATTCAGTGTCTTCTCACTTGAATTAACTCTAAAACATCCCTCTGAGTTCTTAGGAAGTTTTCCTTCCCTCTATCATCTTTAGGCTGAAAAGACACCTGCTCGCTGCTGATAGCACATCCTGACTCCACTCAAAGACTTGCAGTTTGCTCTCTTCTAGCTGGCTTCAGTCTTGGTTGGTCTCTACCTGCCCTACTCTGTGCCCTGACGCTTTGCCCCACAGAGCACACTGAGATCCTCTGGGGAATGGGGCAGCCTGCTTTTTTTCCCTGAGAGTGGATACACAGTGCTATAGCCAGCACCGTGCAGGAATACTTCTTTCCTATTGCCCAGCTTTTCTTGCATTTTGAAGAAGTATAATACATAATAGTACATGCACAGTAAGATTTACACTACCAAACAAACACTGCTACCATATGTTACATATGACCTCATACATGATAATGCTTTTAAAAATTTATTTATTTTATTTCATGTAATGATGGAATATAGGGGCTGATGAACTGAAGGGTTTGGACTGTGTTTAATGGTAAGTTGGGCATTTTACACATGGTTGGGACAGATCAGCACACTGTTTAAAGGCATACAGAACAATAAAATGTCTAAAATCCTGGTGTGTGTCAGCATATGTATCCATAACATGCACAGAGTACAACAAATGGAAGATGCTGATCTATGGAAAAAGAAGGAGTGGCAGTAGATAAAACAGAGTTGAACAATGTGTGAATGGAAATTTGGTAAAAAAGAATAGGAGGAGGAATAAGTGGAATAAAGGCCACAGAGTACAAGGAAATATTTCACAACAAGATGCGAGAGGAGGATTATTCTACCTACAGAGTTTTTCCAAGATTATGTAAAAGATCATGTAGAGGGCAGAGAAAGATTCATTTCTGACTGGTGAGATTAAGAGAAGTAATTTAGGTAAGGATTTGGTATTTTCTGGTTTGAAGGAAAGATTATATCCTGATCAAATTAAACAAAAACATCAAAAGAAACATGGAGTTGTGTCTCTTCAAGGTAGAAGTAAGGTCTGGAGAAAGACAGAGTCTGATAAGGTAACTGTAGGCAAGAGTAAAGGGATTTCAGATGCTACCTATAACTACTTTTAACAGATCATGTGGATGTTGATGGTTACTAGCATCTCAGCAGAGCCATGTGTAAGATTATGTGAGATTTTAATTGCAATTTAAACAATCAGCAGATAAATTACACTACACGTTTTTGTGAGAATTTATTTATAGCACATACAGTTTTTGAGGCTCCAGTGGCACTGGCAACTTTCCAGCTGAGCTCACCCTCAAGAGGAGATTTTAACTGTGCTGATACTAGTTTTCCAAATGTGAAACAAACAAAAAAACACCCATGTCTTTCCTGGAGGTAGCCTGTACTCTGCCTGCAGGAACAAAAGCCTGAGAGAATACCTTTTCCTAGCTTCCCCCCAGGAGGGACTCTATACCACTTATCTTACTAATACCTTATGACAGATACAAATGTGTATCATTTTAAGTCTGTATTGATGCTACACCCTCTCAGGCAGTTAACTCCAATTTAAAAATACCTGCCTGAATCCTATTGTGGGCACTGCTGATAGCTTACTTTACTGTTGGAAAAACTGCACGTCTTACTCCATGTGGTAGAAATGCACTGCATAGAAAGCAGCAACCACAGAATACACCTTAATGCTAGCATTTGGAGTGGTGTTAGTCTGTACCCCTTAGGCTCTTCAAGATCACTGCTGAATCTCAACCAGTAATAAAAATTCACAGTCATAACTGTATTACTTTAACGAATATTATGGCTTGCTCAAATTCAAATCACAGCAGCGGGAGGGAAAACAACCTTTGGCAGTGGGAATTTAACCTCTACAGGATCCATACGTGGAATAGCAACAGTCTGTCTCTTTTTCAGAAATCTATTCTTTATGCTATGGTTGAGAGAAAAGTCCCCCCAAAGCTGTTCACGTGCTTCCCTTCTCACAGGCCCCAGCTGGAGGCTGTGCCTTGAGGAGCTTCCTCTTGGCGTGCCTGGGGCAGGTGTCTTGCCTGCGAAGGTGTAAGAGACAAGCGTTGTGCCCTCTGCTTGGTGCAGCCTCTCAGCTGAGATCAGCTCCAGCCACTGCACTCCTTTTCCAGCGTGAAATCAAACAGATTAGTTTAAACCTTCAGAATTACCTATTTGCTTTGCAATGGGTGGCAGAGAAGAGGAATGCTCGTTTAGTCAGGCACTGGTCTCAGTGGGGAAACTGCAGTTTGTTATTCTCCCGGAACGCAAAAGTGCATTTAATCTACCTTGAGAGATGTGGAGTGCTGCAGCACCACAGTCACTTTAGAGAGCCAGAAATGTGGGCTGCTATTGAAAGCGACAGACCCACCCCTTCCTTTGTGCTGGAAGTACTCTTCTCGATGCTGTATGCTGAGTAGGATTAGCAAACTGGAATTAATTTCCCAGTTGAAAATTAGTCCTTTATTGAATCTGTCTGAAAACTAACCAGGAGAAGTTTTTTGATCTACGTGGTCACAGGAGTACTAGTGCTGGCGTAAGGGTGGAGGGTGAAGGGTGCCTTGTGCTGGCCTACCTGGGACAGGGTATCCCCCAAGAGGTGCAGGCATTTACAAATGTCTGGAGGAGGAGCCTCAATTACCATGTGTACCAGTCGTCCTGGTTCAGTTTAAGCAGCTGCTGTCTCAAGCAGGTTATTCTGTAAAAGGACAATATGCTTGTGAGACTTACTGAGCGTGAGTATTGTGTGTGAAAGAAACAATTTACTAGTTTAAGGTACCATCATTCTGAAGTGGTTCTCCCCCTCCTCTGTTTTGATATTAGCAACATTCATCATTATATTCTCTGCATAAATAGTTTAGCAGTATTCATTGAAAAGGGGACTATAATAAATAAAAAAAATAATCTCATTTTAAAACTGAGTGCTCTGTTTTCTTGAGCTAATACTCAACAATAGAATAAGTAATAATAATACACATACTTAATAAAATAATCCTTCATGTAGTAGGTTATAGTAAACAAAAATCCTGTTGTTATTTCTCTGAGTTCTCTAATTTCCCTTCTGGAATGCATAGCAAAACAAATCCCTAGAGATGCCAAAGGTAAGAAAAATAACAGACATAATCACTATTTTAATTTCAGGACACAAGGATATATTTCTGGTGCAATACTAAAATACTGTATACCCTTTTTGTACTTTTAAAAATATAATACCAAGCTGTGCATACAGGATTGAAGCAAGTGTTTATATTAATTAGCAGTGACAGGAAAGGAGCATTAGTAATAAATATATAGAAAACTTGTTTTAACTTAGGGCATTTGATGGCTAAAATTTGTTCTTGCTGTTTTCTGCTGGTGGTTTTGGGTTTTTGAGTTTTTTGGGGGGGTTTGGTTTGTTTTTTTTTTTTTTTCTTTTTTCTCTTTCCCTGATATGTCCAATTTCAAGGAATGAATTTCTGGTATTTATAATGTAGACCAGTGGAAACCACAATGAACCTAAACATACAAAATTGTTTGCCAGGAGACCAAGGGTAAGTTCTGATCTCTGTAGGGTTCCACACAAAAAGAGCCAAACACCTTGTCTAATCCCTAGGTCCATCTGATGAAGTTTACTCTTTTGTGAAGCAGAAATTAACCTCAGTTTTTAGAGCTGTTTTCAGACTTCACTTTCCAATTGGGATTTAGCAACCTGAGAAACAGAATGGCTTGTGTGGATCATAAAAATAATTAGACATTTGGGGCCAGTCATCCTACCGTATATTTGTCACACTGGGATTGGTTGTTAGAAGGATCTTCTGTGTTTTGTTTTTACCAAAATCATTTGTCCCATTCCACCTCTATAACCTGTCTTGTAAATGTCATTTATTTCTAGCTACGTGATGTTTGCCAGATGCCATTCTGTAAGTAAAAAATGAAAACTGTGCAAACATACTAGCTGAGAAGGCAAGGTAAAGCAAGGATTTGTCCATCAAGATATGCAGATTAGTAGAAATTTAAATGACAATGTATACCTTTTTCCTTTCAGTAATTGTATTCCATGCTGAAAAATACCCTCTGTTGGTCATATTTTTGTGCTTGCCAGTAAATCATGAGTCAAACTAGGAGTAGAAATCTGAAGTAGAAATTTGCAATTTCACTTTAGGAAGTTAACAGGAAAAGGAAACTTTGCCTGTAATTTGTAACTGGCAAATTGTAGTAGCAATCATGTAAATAAAGATGAATCGTGTAACTTCTAAAAATAATAAGATTTGCTACTAAAAATAACTTTAAAAAATCATCCTGAAACCTGGCTTTAGTAAAATGGTGAAAACAGGTATTTTGTGTTGAAAAGGATTTGTTTTATGCTAACCAGTTAATATGGTATTGCTGAAATTTTTTACAAAGATCAAAGACTTAGCCTGTGGCATTGCAATAATATATCAAAAGCTTTCAAGAAAAATTAGAAATGATCAACAAACATTTTTATGGTATTGGCAACAATGGTGGTATTACCCTGTGTAGCACTGTGAAATGCATTTCACATTTTGTAATTTTTTTTTTTTTTATGATATGCATCTTTTTGATTCTTTTTTTCCTTCAGGTTTTTCATGTGTCTTTTGAGTTTAAACAAAATACTATGTAACAAATTATAACTTAAAACTGAGAGAAGGCTGCCTAGATCATGTTAAGGTATTTGGTTCTGATTGTCATCTCAAAATATATCCTTTCAAGTTAGTACAGCCTCTTTCTTTTCTCAGTTACAATGTCTGCTCTGAATAGAGTATGAAACACTCAACTATTTTGGATAGCATTTTGGTAATTGTTTTCCACTCACCTACACAGTAGTGCAGAAGATAGTGTTATGTGAACCAGGTGCAGTTCATATTTTTAAATTCTTTCGTTTACTGTAACTAGAGGCTCATGTTTTGTTAAACTTATGAATCTGGAAAGCTGCAATCATCTGAATATAGCCACCTATATACCTTACTGCCAGATGCTGGCAAAACTTAGCACCCTGTTGTGCCTACCGTACCTGAGTCTTCTCTCTGTCAGCTTTCTTCCTTTCTGAATTGGTGTATTGTGCTAGGAACAGGATAATTTTTTTGATTTGGTTCCTGATGTGCTTTCAAGAAATTTGGCTTTAACAGGGAATGATTCATAACATTTTTAATTTGATTGTTTACTTTAAAGGGCCACTTTCTATTCTTCCTCAAGGCATATGCCTTTGCAGGGTTATTGAGAGTCCAATACTTGCTGTTCGGATTCTTTTAAATATTTCACACATCGATGTGGATATCAATGTTTTAATACCAAATTTACTTACTTCAAGGCATTTGATGTTACATAGGATTTTTATTTAGCAGAGTGATACAACAGTGTACTGAAGTCACAACATAAACGTAATATAGCAATTGCAATACAGCTGAATCACAATACCAATGTGATTCCCATTACCCGTCTTACCATCATGCTTACCATCAGTGACGCTGCTCATCCACAGTTGCTTGAGAGGCATGCATGGCTTGAAGCCAGCTCAAGCCCGCTGCTGTCTTCAAAGTTCATTTCGTTTGTTCAGTTGTTATGCTCTGTGTTGAGCTGAGCTGCATATATACTTCCCTCATGCTGGTCTGGCTGTCTCAGGAAGATACTTTCTATTGATTATTTTAGGGAGGGCCATTTGCACAACCTGTTGACCCACTCAACCAGTACAGCTCTTTATATATAGCAAAGGCCACCCTGCAGTCCCCTTAGCATTGAGATGAGTTCAGCTTCCTTTACAACAGCTGTAGTCACTGCCTCGGTTCTTGTCAGAGCTTTGTGAGCACATCGCCTGTGCCCATCTTCGCTGAGCTTTCTTCCATTGCAGGGGCTTGTTGATCAGTTTGTTGATTCAGGTAGAGAAATATTATGTGACATTCTGCTTTTTTTCCTATCGCTTATGTTTTCAGCTTGAAAAAGGACCAGAGAGTGAACACTAAAATACCCATTCTGCTATAAAACTATTGAACTAAATAATCTCCTGTGCTTAGTAAAGGAAATACAGGTCCAAATTTGCAATGTGTTAATTCTCGTAACATCTGTATTAAGGAAGGGCACGTTAGAAATGAGGAAAACTCTTTTAAAAAACAGATATATTTCCCCATTCTTTCTGCGACATCTGTTCAGATAGTTCACTCCTGAAGGTACGTTGCTAAATACGGGGTTTTTTATGTATGAGTTTTGTTATCATTTGCCACGCCTTTCTATATGCAACTTAAGTTTTTAAAAGATACCTTGTCCTAATGGTACTTTACAACCCATACTAAAAGCTAAATTAAAACTGGAGTTTCTAGCATTTTTTCCCCATTTTAAATCAGTAAGAAAAATTAAAACTTGAACTTTCCATTTATATATATATATATATATATCTATTCAGTGGAAAAAAATCAGATCGAGATATGTGGAATCATTTTGAATTAGGAAATGATGCAACTTAATAAAATATTAAGCATATTAGAACATTCACATTTTTATATATTTCAGTATTTGAATTAGTATTTTACTGTATGTCGAAAGTAAGTGTATAATCATGTTTTATTTCTCAAATGGAAAATTATTACTGTAAACTTTTTTTTTTCCTAATAAATAGTGACGTTCCTGAAAACTGACATGTCTCAGGCATACTTCTGAAAAATACTTTTTAATTTTCCAACAGATTATTGTTCTATCATCCTCTCATCACAGCATCTATGAAAAAATAAAGTGTTTATATATCCTAGATGGATAGTGGTGTTTATGCTGATCACATACAATAAGAAATGGTGTAATTAAATGGAAGTTTCACCTGGATGAGATACAGTGCAGACTAAACCAAAACCTTAGGGTTTTGCTCACTCTCTAGATCAGTCATTACTCTGAATTAATCATTTTAGATCCTGATCAAATTAACAGTATAACCTTCTCTAAATACCATTTGTTTCATTGAATTGGCCATTATCTTATTTATCAGATATGATTTTTTAAAATTAACTGTTGTATAATTTTAAAATATACTGGATTTTCCTCTTTTTGTTTTGGGTTATTTGTTGTATCTTTTTCAAAGTAGAAAGAGAAATTTACAACATGCAGGAAAGAAAACAGCATTCCTTTCTAGGCACTCAAAACTTTATTTAGAATTAAAAAAACACATTAAAATGCTGATCACATTGAAGTCAGTGTGAACTCGTGTTTAAATCATAGTTATAAATTCCTTTCTCTCTGCAGTGGACCTCTAGTAAAAATAAAATCAGCTCCTCCAAAATATCATGATTGTTGCCATAAAAAAATTCATTACTGAAAGTATTGTTTTCAAGACACCTTTGTGATCAGTGGGGCTAGAGACTTTGAAAACCTATTTTTACTTTCATTAAAAGGAAAATTGCAGGAACACCAAAGTGTGAGATTTTTATTTTCTCATAATCTCATCATGTGTTCAACCATGAGCAGAACTGAGATGAACAAAAAGAGTAGCTGTGCTTGTTCTTGTCTACAGGCTGAAATTAGTGTAACCATTCAGGTGAAACATCATCATGGTAGGAAGCTTAGAGTCTTTCTTCTATCTTTGTAATGGAAGTCTCTTTATCTTTCAGAAATGTTTACAAGGTATAGAATACTGACTAAATAAAATACAAAGTGTTTAACAATGCCTTTAGTCTGCACAGTACATTTTTGTAATTTTCTCTATTAAAAAAAAAAAAAAGTAAAAAAAAAACCCCAACCAAAAGACCCCAAACCAACCTACAAACCAATTCACGTTAGCCAGTGGTCCAGAGGAAGTAGCAAGTAGCCTTTTAGGCACCTTTGTACAAGTACTCAGAGCTTCACAAAAATGCAAACTTGTTATGACTGAAGGCAATCAGTCCTTTCTCCATACCTCTGCTTCGTGCCCCTTAGTCATGGGTCATGGCTATCTAGATATTCAGGAGAAAATAAATGGGAAAGATCCATTTTCATACTATGGAATAATATGTTAAAACTGATGATTCTGCCTTTGCCAATATCATTACTGAATCCTTTGATGGGACCGTTACTGACTATATAATAAATCAATCATTCTCTTCACCCTGTCCACATACACCTTGAGGAATTGGGTCCCAGTTCTGAAGTATCCTGAAAGCAAGAATCTGAAAAAAAACTTGGAAGATGATTAGGAGAAAGTGATGTGTTGAAACAAAAACATGCATGTGAAAAAAGGATGGTTGGTTTTAATTAGTCTCCTAACCTGGATTGTATGGGGTCTTTGAATCTGTAGATGTTCAAAGCATTTTTGTTCACTTTAGTTAGATTTACAAACTGTAAAAATCAAAAATGAATGCCAGAAATTTGAGTTGTGCTGTTCTGTTTCGATGTTAACTGGTAAACACATGGCAGCAATGTGATCAGACAATAATGAAGGCTAATAGCATCCTGGGCTGTACCAATAGAAGCAGAAGCTTGGAACTGATTATTCCCCTTTACTTGTCACTCATTGGACTGTATCTCAAATAAGTTATGCAGTTTTGGGACACACAGTGCAAGAATGATGTTGATAAATGAGTGCATTCAGGGGCCACCAAGGTGGTCAGGGTCTGGAGACCTCCCCCTGTGAGGAGACGGTGGAGCATGGGGGTTTGCTCAGCCTGGAGAAGGGACAGCTGTGTGGAACCCTAACAGCCACCTGTCCTTACTTGCAGGAACATGACCAAGAAGACAGAGGCAGGCATGAGAATAGGCAACCATCATCATGAACTGAAAGGGATTGGTCTGACTGAATATAAGGAAAAAAATATCCCCATGAGAATAATTAAGCACTGAATCAGAGTGCCCAGAGAAGTTGTGATATCTTCGTTATTGGAGGTTTTCAAAACCCAGCTGGATGAGGCCCTGAGCTACTTGGTCTTCATTCAGTGTGGACTCTGCTTTAATCAGGAGGTTAGACTGGATGACTGCTTGAGTGAGTCTATGATTTTAGGGCTATAATTTGCATTAATGTATTTACTGATAGTATTGAATTTAGCCCTTCAGGCCAAGTTTACAATTGGCTTTAAACTTTCTTCAATTTGCTCATCATTTTATGTATATAACAGGCAAATATTTCATGTACAATAGGCCAGCATTCATTGACCTAGTAACCAAAAAAAATCACCTCCCCTGAAAAATCTGAAGCATGGCTTTGAGTTGGGATAGATAACTCATGGCTTCCTGGAAAGAATGGAAAACGAACTTGTTTTCAGCCCTTCCCCATCTTGAGTCCAAAAGACCTCGGAGGTCAGGCTCATGCAGAGGTTTCTGACCAACTCATGAAAAAAAAATGAGATGCATGGTTCTTCCCTGGACTGCTCAGTGCTGTGTGTGAAACAATTCCTCTTGCCTTAAAACAGGCTGGATTGTGTTTCTGATGCCTAATTGCTCAATCCAAAAAACAGTTTGGAGATTGAGAGGAAATTTTACTCTCTATCAAAGACTGATAGATTGCCTAGTGTGACTTTTAGGGAAGTTAGTTTATCTTTTTGAATGGGTGAATGGCATTTGTTCTCCTGCAGCATTAGAGAGCTAGTTTAGGTTGATAAATATAGCAATTTAAAAACTTGATGTTATAAATGGGTTTTGCAGTTTTGCTAATATGCAGTCAAATTAGATAAGAAGCTCAAATGTCTATCTATTTAAGGTGTCATATGAATATCAAGGAGATAACTTATGTGTTGCGTTTGCCTGGAGGCAGAAATGGAAAATCAAGCCTTTGCAGACTGGGTTGCTCTTTCTGTAGACTGTCATTTTCTTTAATAAGTGGAAGGAAGGAGGATGTGCTGAAAGGATAGTCCTCAGTTCTGACAACTGACTAAGTAAATTATAGTGAAGCTGAAACCATGGTAGCTATGTATTTTAATAAGAACTTCATAATCCTCTTCTGTAATGACTCCATATTTTGCAGGAAGATACTATGATTATTATTAATCTCAATGTCTGACGTGATTTGGAGTTACACAGTTATGTTCTATATTTCTAAATGCCAAGTGACATTTCAAGGTGAGTAGGTAAGATATAATTGATATTTATTTTTTTTTTCCTCCCAAGGACATTTTTGATGAAGAATGACTGACTGGCATGATATACAGTGTATGAAATTTCCTTTTTCCTGCTAAAGTGGAAACAATAGTAAAACTCGCCTGTGACCACATGTTAACACTGTACATTCTGCTCAGGTCTCAGTTAAGTCCTGGGAAGCTTAGCTTCAGGTCCAGTGCACAGAGCAAGAACTAGTTCTTTGTTATAAGGTATATTTCTTTCCACTAGTGAAGAATGAAATTTCCATGGTGTCATTTGACAAGGGACAAAAGGAGACAGTAGGCATTTTTTCTTCATTTCTGATATTAGCATGCGTACCTGAGCCAGAGTTTCAATGAAATAAACTAGATTTCTTAGAAGAAAAGCAAATCAAGTTTGCAACCGTAATACTATTGTCTGGCACAGTCTTTATTGCAATAGCTTATATTTCATGGAATAACTACAATAACCTTCAATTCTAACTAAAAAAACCCCAAAACTTTGTCACCAAAGTGTCATACTGTATACAAGCCTAAATGTGTTCTTTCTTCAATATTGTTTTTCTTGTAGGATTCATATTCTTTTCCTATTTCTTTTAGTTTTGGGTCAGTTCTCATTCAACCTTGGAGTCTGGGCCAACTATTAAAAAAATGTATTTTTTGTAATAACAGAATTCTGAAACACTCTAGAGTTAAGAAAGGAAAACAAAAGAGCCAACAAAACCCCCAAACCCCAGATCCTTAGACAACTTGGATGTAGTTCAACATTCATTTTTCCTTTCTGATACATTAATTTCTTCTTACTTTTGAAACACTATAATGTAGCAGTTTACTTTTTATTTCATTTATGAATTAGCATTCATAGAAATTTTATAGCTGCCAATGGATTAATTATATTGTAGAGTCACAATTTATTGGTTAGCCTACATTTAACCAAAGAAGAACTACAGGTCAGAAATCAAAACCATGGTAAAGGATATTTGAGGTGCGTGCCCAGAATTCAGACAGACACACTGGCAGATCATAGTACAAAACTTTAAACCTCCATTTGAATTAAGATACCCCTGTTGTGTATTTAAGAAAGATGATTGAGAATAAGTGAATTTGTAGAATTCACCAGTCAACTTATGATGAAGATAACTTTGCATAATTTATCTTTGATGATTGTCTGAAGAAAGGTTTTATATTTCACCCATTTTTTTCCTGATATTTTTATTTATCATGAAAAACTGGCCCTTTTTTCAATACTTGAATTTTAGTAAATTCAGACAAGCCTACACATGTTTATTTTGGTAAAGCTGCTTACTTTGCTCCACATTAGTAGCTGATCAGAAACTAGTCCAACGTTTCTAATGACTAATAGTGGGAGACAATCAGCAGCATATCTATTTTGTTGTACATCAACATTGTTATTAGCAAGAACAACACTATGAATATCATTATGCCTTCTTGCCAATTACACGATCAGAAGTATTAAATAGAGAATCAGACTCAAATATTTTAAGGTAAATCTAGAGCTTTGGATTCTGCACAGTCTTTGCTTTCAGAATGTCTTTTTGGGGGAGGACGTTCTTTGAAATTATTTATTGAGAACCGTTCAGGCAAAAATTTGGAACAATATACACTCTTGTTTGTTCTTTAGGTATAAGTACAAAGACCGATAGTATTGATTAGAATTTCAATGTATTCAATAGTTCAGAATGTGCCATAATCATATATAACTTAAATTCCAAATTATCAGAACATTGATATACATCTAAAATTATTCATCCCGTAATGCTCAAATACTTTTATCTTCCTTCTTTTGTGAGTGTATGTGCAGGAATGTATTAATCTTTCTTGAAAGACATGTATATATAACCCATATGGTCAGAATTTCTTTCAATTGACTTTCAACTGACCTTGTAATTTAGTTTTGTTCTTGTACAAAAGTTTGACTTTGAAAAGTGGATCGTAACTACAATGTTTTACCTCAGCTAGGGGGACCTTTAAAAAAAATCTTGACTGACAGTTTAATTAAATACCATGTGTGGTCTATGAAGCATTCTCATTCTCTACTAATTACTGCTGAAAAATGATGATACATACTCAGATGGCTTTAAAAGTTTGTTTCATAAGTAAAAGATATGCACAACAGTAGCTATGAAGACATATTTAACAATGCAAGATAATAAAATCTTCCACAGGATAAAAATGAGTCTCCCTGAACCTCAGAAGTAGACCGGTTCACTTGCATAAATTCTTGTTTCTGAACACTAAGGCTTTTTCCACATACTTAAAAATATTTCACTATTATAAAAAAACCCTTTAAAAATCCTGGGCCTGTCTTGTGGGAAGTTAAATGTCTGTTTAGAATGTATTCATGCATATGTTTATATGCGTATATATATACACACACACATTCAATTTTAGGAAAACATAGACCACATCATAAAAATATTAAATAGTCAAAGACATAATAAAATGAAATGTGCATACTGCTCGCTATAGAAGGTATGCTAGAAACTTATGTGCTTCAGGTAAGTTTTGGAAAACTAGAAATGACAGAGAGAATCCACAGTTGCAGTTTGCTCTGGTTGATGTGCTGTTGATGCACTCACTTACAGTATTAGTCTCATTTTATATGCATGAAAATATGTTATATGCATAGAAAGCTCACTCACATAGCCATGTCTTTAAACATACATGTCTCTCTTCTGTGTTTTTTGGTCATGAAGTTTTCCCCTTAACTTTGTTCTGCTAAAGGTTAAGCTTTTGTTTGTTTTTTTTTCCCCAAAATAGCGGGATGTTGACTGTTAAAAAGTATATAATTAAAAATAGTCTTTGTGGTTTATTTTTTGCTTTGTTTAGCAGTGACTGCATTACAGTCCTCATGGATTTTTATATCTAATTGAGCATCTTTATGCAAGGAGAAGGTTCTGGCAAGTTTTTACCTTTTTTTTGATATGCAAACCATACTTACTTTCTGAGGTATCCTTCTTCAAATCCTGATACAGAAAACAGTTACAGCAACTTCAAGCAACTCTCCTTAATAGTATTGTTTGTATCCTGTTTATCTTGGTAGTGCTTGTCTGAATTGATCCAGGAGCCTTGTGACACTTCTCTTTTAGGACTTAATCATTCTGACTGTGAGCAGGTTCACTTACCTTATGTGACTTACATTGTGATTTCAACTGTAAATCCTTAGCAGAACGACTGTCAGTGACTTATACTATTAGTTTTGACTGAAGAAGTGTGTGGCTACCATATCAATAATTATGCTGCAACCATTACCTCTTATAATTTGTTTTCAAAGTTACTTCTTAGCTAAAAGGAACTACAATAGAACAGTTTAAATGCAGCTATAATCATCATTATCTTAGTACAGCTAAATTGCAGTTTTACTATACAATTGAAGCACTAGGATGTGTGAAGTACTGATAAGGGAAGACAAGTAACTTTTCATGACTGAAATGTTTGGTGCCCTTGACATCTTACTCTTAACTAGTGTGTTTGTGTGACAGAACAGTAATATGCAAACTATTGCAAAAAATTTGTACTTATGCGTTCCAAAAAGTATATCAAATTTTTCCAAACTGATCAGTTTTACAAAAGATAACAAGTTTTCTTATAAACCTTGTCTAACCAATATCCTTAGACAATTATGGCAACAAGTCCATGGAATGTGACAAGGATACATGTAACCAAATAACCTGAGCACTTCAAAAAGCAGCCTCAGTTGACAGTCTTGCTTTGAGTGAGAATTTGAAACAATTTTTTTTTCTTTTACTGAAATAGGCTTAAAAAAAGTGAAAAGAAAAAAAGAAAAATTAACAACCTCCAAAATTTAGGATGGAAAAGTAAGTATAGGAGGTCAATTGAAACCCCTTTGCTTTGAAAAGTCTAGTATTATTATTTAAGTTCAGATCTTTATACATTTCTAGTAATTTAAATAACATACATATTACCTTATTCGAAAAAACATGTTTTAAATGAACAAATGCAAAATTATTCATTAAAAAATGTGAAATAGAACACCATTTCAACATAAGGAAGAATTTTTTTACAGTAAGAATAAACATTCACTGGAACAACCTCCCAGAGACATGGTAGAGTCCCCACCACTGGAGGTTTTCAAGATCAGATTGGACAGGATGCTAGATAATCTCATCGAGGTTCCCTTTCCTACAAAAGGTTGGACCGGATGATTTTTTGAAGTCCCTTCCAATCTGAGCTGTTCTATGATTTTATGACATAGGATAATTTTAAAAGAAAATGACAGGTTATTCCAGCAGGAAATTAATTGAAATTAATTCTTACCCATGGAAAATACTCAGTTTTGTTGACACTTCTGATGATTTATTTTTCCCATTAATTATAGCCAGCTGGTTTGAGTTTTAACCCTAGCTCTAAAATTTGCTGTGTAGTCTAAAGCAAATCAGTTTACTTCCTTATGCCCACTTTTATTTATGATTAAAACAGAAATAGTATTTACTCTCCATTCTGGAATGCTACAAAATCTTGGAAGTATTCAACAAATGATAGCACTTGATAGAAAGCATGGATGATAAGACATAGAGATGGTGGCACCTTTTTTACCTTTAAAAGAGACATCTTTTCTTTAATGTCTTCATGTCTTTTATTGTAAATGTGCCTTGTACTTCAAAGACAAGGTTAATCATGATTCAGACTTTGTACAGTAAAGTGAAATTTTTTTGAGATTGTGTTTTGTAATGCTTCTTTGAAAGGTAGAAGCAACAACACAACAGGCCTACGAGAGAGGAGAGTGTTCTGCTTCTTTCGCATAAGTACCTAACAAAAGAAAAGAAAAGGATTTTAGTGTGATTTAGGCCAGTGATTTTTGTAATGGAAGAGCCTTATTCTGCCAAAGGAGAAGTGAGCATATAAAGAATTCCTATGCAGATCTTTATGGAGCAATGGACTAGAATGAGGATTTAGTAGTTTGCAACATGGAGGGTATTATACTTGGGAAAAAAAAAAAAAGCCACAAATTTTTAAATAAGAAACGGACAGCAATTGGTAGCTGGAAATAATCTGGGATTATTCATTATTTTCTACGTTGCTACACGTGCTTTTATATTCTGGCAGTCAGTGGTTACTGGATCTCTGTTTTGGAGTTGATGCAGTTCTTAGTAAATCTAAGAAATCCTAATCCACATGATTGCCCAGATTAGGGGATCTGATGGAAGACATGAACCCATTCTGGTGAGTGTAACATGGCTCACTAAACATGGTCCCACACTAAAGATGTAGACTGCGAGCAGTGCCTGTTCCTTTTTATTGTGGGAGAGCTGAACAGTAAAATTCTGCATTTCTAAAAATGTCATCAGTCATGAGTCTGGAGAAGTAAATTAATGCTTTTTAGAAGATGTAAAGTTGCATTTATGATCTCTCAAGGTTTTGATAAAATCTGATCCTCAACCATGTAGTGGAGGATATAACTTGTTGACAAATGTCTGTTGAAGCCTTCCTATATTTAACTAAAAAGTGAGGATCAAATATATAGTAATGAGTCTAGGTTTAATGGGAAAATACATTTTTTAAACAATATCTAAATTCCTATTACAAACACATCTTCTCTCAGACTCTGGAGTTGAAAATTTTAGTAAATAGATATAGTAGAGAAGGGATAGCTCAGATGGCATGATAAAATTCGTGCCTTTTTTCAGTAATTTATAGTTAATGCCAAATATACCTACAGTATTTAATGGCACAAGTTAACATTGCAGTCAAAGATGAAAATTCTGAACAATGTCCAAATAGGTTGTAACAAATATGATCATTGTATTTGGGCTATTATAACATTTCTGTTAAAGAAATAGGCAAGAAAAAATAATCATGCTGACTTAGTGTAATGCAAACTTACATACAATCAAATCCAATTGAAACTGATTCCCTATATATTTTTCACTACTGTAATTTTTTGCTTTACTATATGTATAAAAGTAAATTAAAATAGTTAAATGTATTTTGAAAATTCTGCATACATTCAAGTTTTCCAGTCACTGTGAAACTTTCTTATTTGTTAAATTTGATTAATTGTTTTTGGTGTCTCTTAACATACCTAAAACCCATAAAACCCCTGGAGCTAGATGCAATCTTGAAAGTTAATCCAATTCCTTTGCTACTTACAGCAGCATCACTAAACCTGTGTCTTTCCTCAGATTTTTATCTTTTCCTTTGGGCAGATCGCAGCCTCTCCAGTCTGTTCTACAGCTTTACTACCTCAGTTGTTGAAAGTTTTTCCTGATGCCTAACATGAATCTTTCTTTCTACATTTAAAAGTCTGCTACTTACTGTTTTATGCAGATTATTCCTACCCTCTTTGCAATGACCCTTTGCGTACTTGAACCTAGTTCTTCCTCTCTTCCTTTGTAGGTCATGTTTTCTAGATCTCTGATTTGTCTCTTTTCTGCATCCTCTTCACTTGGGTTACAGCATTTCATCTTTCTTGAGGCACAGTGTTTGAAACTGGGTACAGTATTTCAGATGAGTAAAGTGAAAAGATTCATTTGTCTTTCAAAACACCATACATTCAAGCAGATCATTTGATTTCTTTTTGTTGCAGCATGAGAACATTATTCATACATATTCCTCTTTTGCACACTAATCCAACATTCTCTGCTGGCACAGTGTGATGCATCCAGCTGTACCCTAGTTCACAGTTGTGCAATTTATTTTTCCTACTTGTTAAACTATACATTTATATGAATTCAGTTTTTTGGTATCCTTTCAGATCATTTCTCTAATTGACCAAGATCAATTTGAATTCATATTTTGTCCTCCAGCATACTCCTGGCTTTGTGTCATATGCAGATTAACTTAAATGATCATTAATGTAAAAATTGAACTGCAGTAGAACCAGGACAGACTGCATAACCATATTCAATACATCTTTCCATTTTGATATTGGACTGGAGATAAATATTCTTTGGATACAGTTATCTAATGATTTTTGCTACAAACCAATAAGCAGTTTTATTGGTGCCATGTTTTCTCAATTGCTTATGAGAATGCCATTTGAAAAAAAGTTACAAACCTTACTAAAGTGAAAAATTTATGATGTCTACATTGTGAAGGTTCTCGAGGACTAGTGAAGAGCAAAAAGTTCCAGTGTACAGGTTAATCAAGATGAAAAGATGAACTGAACCTTCATTTCATCTCTCTCTTTCCTATCATTTTCTCCTCTCTGCTTTTCCCTTATCTTTCTGTCTTTTGGTCAGAATGCAGAAGAACATAGAGCTGTGAGATTTAACTATTACCTGATGCAGAGTTATTTTAGGATTTTTTAAAATAATGGGATTGGTATATAGTATATATTCAGCTTGAACAGCATTTTTACTAAGTACTTGCCAAGAAATAATGAAGAGAAAAAGTTTTATTTAAGGCATTATTATTTTCCTCCATTAGCTCTTTTTAAGCAATATCATGGACTAAGAATCCTCAGAAGTCATTGCTGGTCTAGTCTTATTTTTTTCAACCATTTCCTGCTGCAATTTGACTTAAAATATCCACTTTATGCAAAATTCTTGTAGGGAGAGAACATCCATCCCCTCATCCAAACATGCACTTTTGTCATCCTCCCTATTCTGACAGTAAGATTTTCATCTTCCTTTCAGTGTATGCTTTGCCTCATTAATTCTGTTGGCAGCCTACAGAAATGTTGACGTTGGTCAGAAATCAATAATTTGGACAATATAAAGTAGTAACAGTGTGTGGTTATATTTTTCTTTTGCTGCCATGTGGTTACTACTCTGAAAGATTTGTTGAATAACCCTACTAATTTATTATCCCAGTGCATTGTTCTATTCTAAAGCCTTATTAACCATTGCCAAGGATTTCCCCATCAATATTACACATTTATATATGTTACATACTAAAAAGCCAGCATGCTATTTTGTGTCATGATTTCAGAAGATTGAATACACACATTGAAGGCGGGGGAAGCATGAACCCCACGTGTCTCTCTTCTAGGGCTGGGTTGTGACATCTTTATAGATGATGAGCTGCTGGAGTCTCCAAGAAAATATGTGCGTGCAGCCCCTGTCCTTAATGTGCCCTTCCTCATATTTCTGTCCGCACAGATTTTCTACGTCACTGCTTTCACTAGGCTTTAAGGACATATTTGTATTAGTGCCTTTTACAATATTTCCACCAGAATAACTTCCTTGGGCACGAATATGGTGGTCGGGTTTTGTGGTTTTTTTTGTTTTGTTGTTTTTTGGGGTTTTGTTTGTTTGGTTTTTTTAAGCCTGTTTATATTACTTTTCTCCAAAATAAACCAAAAAATAATAACTGTCATTTCTAAGGGACCCACATAGCTTTTAAATGTAGCCAGTTCTGAGACTTTTTATATGGATGGGCATTTCTCAGCTGTATTTAAAAAAAAAAAAAAACCAACAAAAAACCCCCAAAAACCACTAGCAAATTTAATATTCTGCTGACACCTTTTGCAAAGAGCACCAGATAAAGGAATGCCTTGCTGCTTACAGGAAAAAACCAAAACAAAACATACACACACAAAAAAAACCCCCACTTGGTGATAAATCATATATTATTAAAAATGAGAGTGCAACCCAGTTTTCCATGACATTTGTTTAAGTATACTTAAATCTTTAAGCAAGGCAGGAAAGCAGTGACTTTTCATAAAACTGATTGCATCTGTTTATTCATTTAGAATAAGCTATCGCTATAGTTCAAAATACACAAGCAGTAGCAATATAAGTTGCATTCAATTTTGTCTCAATGAATATATTATCAGCGCTATTATTAGCTTCCCCCCCTGCCTCAGAGCAAGGGATTGTTTTGTTGAATTCTTTTCCAGTATACTCAGGGCTGAAAGTGGTTTATTTCCTGTATGTAAATATGCCTGGTTCTACTTACTTTTTATTTAGTTTTGTAAATCTGGCAGAAATTGCAGTGTGGCCACATTTTACTATGAGCCCTGTTTTTGTTACTCTGGGGATCTAGGTTCCCCAGTTCTTTCAAGATGAGCATCCCAACTCTTCTTTCTGTTTCTAACAACTTAGCGTCAAATAAATTTCATCAATGCTCTTATTACTTCGTTAGTCATTAAGGAAAGTATCTAATAAGATCAATTCCAATTTTGATCGTGAAAGAAATCAGGGATAAGCCTGCTACATTTTTCAGTTTTTGACAGTTTGACTGCACTAATCCCGTTTTCTCCAACATATATACCATTTGTTCTTGGTGGCATAGTATCATATTCTCTCTTGAGGTCCAGGTAAGTAAAATGTACCACCATTCTTTTCTCTGGAAAAATATTCTCTGATTATACAAAAAGTATTATGTCAATATAATTGCTATAAGTGGTATACCTAGAAATACACACAATAGCATATCTTATATAACACTGGCATTTTGTATGCTGTTATTAAAGAACACTCCACAATATATTCTTTCGGGGAATATCCAGTGCTATCTTTGTTACACTTGTACCCCAGTAATATATATATAAAAGAAGGTAATAGCATTGGTGCAGACCTGACCTTTATCCATTGTTTGCAGTCTGCAAATTGTATTTTTGCCTACAGCACAAAAATACAGAAAGAATTCTAATGAGGCTCATGAATTATTTACTAACAGGGGCTTTGTAAATCCCTAAGCTACAAAACATGAATAAATAAGTGGTAATGAAAATAAGCTCACGCTTACGTCATTATTGGTTTCTGTTCATCCTACGTCTTATGCTGAATGTTGTCTGTTTCACAGAAGTGGGTTTTTGTTTTGTCTTATTTTGCAAGAGTGCAATTTTATCACAAATGTAAATTTCTAGGTAGATCTGGATGTAAAATATATGCAAATAGAAAGATATACACACGATACAAAAAAAAAAAAAAAGCTACAAAAGAGAAACCAGTTAATGTAATGAAAGATGGCGTTTAAAACATAGTTGCTTTTTTTGGTTGTGGTTTTGGTTTTGGTTTCTTTTCAACTGAATAAATACAATATCATTATCAGGGTTTTCCTCTCAATAATGCTGTTACATTTTAAGGGATGCATGTTTAACAAGGTATCATTCAATTCTGAAAGTGAGGGGGGAAAAAAAGACCACCTGACATTCTGACCAGTCTGGGTGACCCAAGAGGTGTTCTATTTCCCTTCTATATTCAAGCATCGCTGTAAAGAAATCAAGTGTGTAGTCTGAGTCAAAAGATATTTGAAGAAACGGTCATTAAAGAAATGCAGAGTATTACAAGAAGGAGCCAACCTTGGACACCTACATTTTGCCTGATATGGTGTCAAGTAGAACACATTTAATCACTGTTGACTTCCTGGCTGACTTGTCAAAGTTTATTCTTACAGGTTTCTCAGCAAACCTCCTGAGATCTAGGCATAAATCATCAGTCAGAACTTACATCATTAGCTCTTCTGCTAAAATAATTTTTTTCCTTGTAGTAGCTTCTGACCTTGTAGTCAACTCAAACTAGAAATTCAGACTGACACCCCAAACTGCCAGGTTTTTGAGTAGTTGTGCAGCTTTCATGCTGGTATCTGTCTCAAGGGCACACAAATTGAAGACTCTTCAAAGTATATCTCCTTAATTTCTTTAATTTCAGACAAAAATGAGTGAGACACAGACTTCAGTTTTAGCATTTAAGTATATCAGATGTGTATCATAAAAAATCTGACATTACACAGCACATGGTTCATTGATGCCACAGAAATTTCCAAACACAATGTGTAGAAAACATCACACAACAGATACTTATATGATAACTTTGCAATACTTTTTAACAACAACCTAGCAAGATATCCACTGTATTGTCTTAAAAAACCCAGAACTATAGGCAGTAAAATATATTGAAAGATTGATTAATTGTAGTTTCACTAGCAGTAAAGAAAGACATATATGCATGATATGATATGCATACATTCAGGGTGGTTTTAACACACATATTGGGGTTTTGTATAGTGGCTTTTCTTTTTATCTTTTTAACCACAATCATTACAAAATAATGCATTTGGGGACATAGGTTTGCTAATTGAAGATGTCCTCCTTGAGACTTTTAGTGTACATTAAATGTACACAACATTATGGTATAAATGTATTTTTCTCTGTACAGTTTTAAAATTGCTGCTAGGAATGCTTATTTTCCTGTGGATATTGATTTTTTTTCCTTTATAATATTAATTGATCTTTTTTGGTGATCTTTAAGTCTCATATTCATGAGAATGGACATAGTTGTTTTATAATACCTCCTTGACTATGGACTTCTTTTATATAGCACAGTTGTATACATGACAAGGTTTTTACCATATTTATTTCTTTACTTAAGACAGCTAAAACTCTTCTAAGTGTAAGCATTGTGAGGAACATATCTTAAAATTTTTTTCTTCAATGTCCCTTACTTTGTATTTTGATCCTGCTTCCATTTATCAGTGATTCTCAGATTTTTGCACCAGTCTTTTATTCCTCTTTCACTCTGATGTATGATTATTGTTTTTTTCAGAACATGGCTCAGCTATAAGGAAATAGGATTTCTTGAACTGTTGTTGTTAAGTGCTTCATTTGTAACAAAATCTGTGGTTGAAACAGTCCTGTGTTCCTTGTTAAAGATGATGGATGTTAACTTACAAGATTTTTTTAAAAAAACAACCTTTGGCATAGGTGCCAGGGCATTTAGCAAAAGAATTCTATCCAAATTCATAAAGAAAATTAGTCTTTGCTATGAAGGCCAAGTTTCTCTGTCATGTTGTGGAGAAGAAAAGGAATGATGCCCAGTGACCATGAGGTATCAATCCAGTACAACTAACAGATGGACACAAATGTGATACTGATAACAGTATTTATGTGAACATCTTCAAGATTTTTGTTACATGCCCTCAATACATATGCTTCTGTGTCATCTGCACTAACTTGAGGCTTCTTTCTCTCTAGCTTACTTAGACTTTATGTCACTGAGTCTTCTAGCATGAAGAAGTGCAAAGGAGCAGAGGATTCAGGCCTCAGCAGAGAAAGTCTGACCCAATAACTGATATGGAACCTCAGTTATTCCTTTCCTTACTGGAAGTGGTTGAGTCATCATCCCTGGAGGTATTTAAGACTAGACACGGTGCTTAGGGACATGGTTTAGTGGTGGACATGGTTTAGTGGTGGACATGGCAGTGTTAGGTTTACAGTTAGACTTGACGATCTCAAGGATCTCTTTCAACCTAAATAATTCTACAATTAATGAGGGAGCATGTTCTTAAATTACAGATTCAGACATTTCTTCTCTCCTTATAGTTTTTTTATGCACTGTAATAGTTACAGGAGGAGGATATTAGTCTTCCAGTTCAAAACCTTCACTATTTGGAATGTCATTTGGGTTACATCAAAATGATGAGTATTTAACTGACATGTTACTTAATTTCATTATCTCCAATTTGAGTTGCTATAAATGTTAATTATAATGGGTGAGATTTTACCTCATATGCTCTAATTCAGTAATATTTAGGGGGAAAATCATACTTATGTTAATCTCAAGGAATTACAGGGAAAGGTGAAATGTTCATCCTTTCTTCTTTGATGTCTAAGTTATAACTTGTCATTTTCATTTATGAGGTATCTTACTGTCACTAGGTCCCTTGCTTTTTAATCAGGTAAATTTAGGTCAGTATGCCAATCTAGGACAATAAGGCTTCCCATACTTTTTCTGTCTCAGAGGCGTTGTGGAAGACACTTGATTTCTGACACATGAAATAAATTTGCATTAACTTTGGTGAAAGAGAAGGGTCTGGTTACTTAGGCATTTTGTCAAGCCTCTTTTTCCAGATTTTTTTCTCCATATAATTATATTCTATAGCAAATTTGATTGTTTATAATTTAACTTTGAAGTTATTTATTTGGAAAGGCGACTTTAGGAAGGGAGATTCCTTTATAAATATTATATGTAGATATAGTTTAATGCAAGAATTGTTATATATATTTTACAGATGATCAAATGATTTTGTTTAAGGATTTTTTAACCTAGCTTTCACTTGTGGCTATTAAAGACATGCTACAGTAATAAAAAAATGAAGTGGAGTAATTGTGTTCTACTGAAGTCCTTGTATGTTATTCCATTAATATAGACTCTTGACTTATTTCAGATTCAATAATGTTTTCACAATACATATATTCTAAAAATATCAGTTTTAAAGTCCATCTTCCCAAAGGACCTGCAATTCAATTGAAACCTCATTTAAAATACCAAGGAACATGAACAGTCATGTATTGGAATGAATTATATTCAAATTAACTGACTTAAATCCACAAAATATTCAGAGTATGGTTGTTATAAGAGAAAGTGCAGAACTTAGGTCAAATGCATAAGATTTTATAGCAATACCTGAAAGAACAGGATAAAAGTATACATAGTTCAAAGACAAAGTCTCACTTGAAGAGGGATGTAACATTGTGTGATGGAACTAATTAATAACATCATAGTCATAAATTCTGTTATTAATATTTTTTGTATTTTTTTCTACTGAGAGAGGTGACACTGATAAGTTTCTGTCACAAAGGCATTTTCTGGTGAAAAAAACCCCAGTTAAAATAGGAGGTGTAATTTTAAAAATTTAAACTTACTTTAATTTTATTTCAGTTATTTTCCTAAAACAATAATATAATATTTTGTTTGAGAACTAGAAACCTAATTCATCATAAATAAAAGTTGCATTTTTGAATAGTGAGGGGTATGTTTTAAAAGGCAAATTCAGAAAACTGCTTCAGACAGGCTTAGAAATGTTCAGATATCTCCTCAACTTGTATATACAACTTCTGATACCTATGCATTGGTCTTTTACTGCATTACCAGAGGATATAGACAATTATTCTTTGTCTAAAATAATTAGATTTTCATAATGTTGGACTTTTTGTAATAAAAATTTAGACCATGAAATTTCAGTAAATATCTAATGGTAAATTTCAGTAGTTTTAATGGCTTGAATGCTTCAGTGTTGATACTGTTGCTGTCCAAAACCTTCAAGGAACAAATAATTATTCATTGGTCTGGACAACACACCCCATTCATATAAATCACTCAGTGTCTTAACATTAGTTGAGATGCCAAGCATCTTCCCTAAAGCCTGTGGCAGAGAGCACTAAGGAAGAACATTTTATTACTGAAAAAGCTCCAAATAAGCATATCTTCTCCGAATGCACTGCACTGTGTATTAACCTTGTGCATTATGCAGGGTAACTTCCACATTCCATTTCTGTGTTCACTGGTAACTCAGTAGTTTAATTTGTATCCCCATTAAGAAGAAAACTAAAGGAGTATGTCTACAGCTAGAATTACTACCAAGGAGACAAGGCCTAGTTATTTACAAAGTTCTTAACTGCACAATGCTAAAGAAGGATTTTCCATTATGGTGCTTTAGGTTTATTTATTTCAATCTTCTTTTCAATGTGTTAATTTTTATTGATTCTTTGACAAAGGGCCATAATGGTGATCAGTGAAGGATTTGTCATTCAAAGAAATACCTTGGTAGAATTACTTCTGCGGTAATCCCTACTCTTTCCTTTTCATGACTTGGGTATTCCACCAAGGGTCAGCAGGACTTGACGATTATTGTGGATTTAGAAAATCTATGTAAAAAGTCTGGAGAAGAAAGGTGGCCATGTCATGAAATCAAGGGAAGCCAAGAAATATGGGCTCTGTGCTGTGTGTTCTAGCAGTGTATTTGTAACCAACAGACACACCTGTGGTACAATAATTCTTCTTTGTTAAAAAAACAAATGTGAGTGTGTGTGTGTGTCTTGCCTGAGATAGAAGCACATACACAGCATTACATGTCTGGCTGAAATGGAAACAAATTTTTTTTGATGTAATAATAGTAAAGACACCTTAAAATTCCTGTATTTAAGACTCTCTAGACTAATTCATTGTTTTAACACATGAGTTATAATAATCATTACTTTCCATGAATCTTTTTCAATTGGAAACAAGACTCCCTGGGGTCCCAAGACTTCACTTATTTAACATTTTAGAAGGTTCTCTATCAAACAGTAACTTCAGTTCTCCAGCAGTCAGTACCTACTGCCATTTTACATACCTTTGGATGTCTGAGGCAGCCACAGCAGCTGGAGCCTAGCTGGAATACCTTGGAGACAGTGTCTGAAAACTCGAACTCAATACCTGTGTTCAGACAAGTGATTCTCATGCTTTGGGACTGAAATTAAAAGCAGGGACAAAAATACTGCTCACAAAAAAACCCTGAACAACTTACATTGCTAGTCCAAAATGTTAGACTACTGATAATTTAGTCACATATTTAAACTTCCTTTAAGATCTTTACGTAATATATAGAGGCCTACTTTCCTTATATTGCTGTAAAAAGAAGAAGTATGTTGGTAGGAATATATGCCAAGAATAGGAATAAATACAGCTAGTATTTAGAAAAATATAGTTTGGACAGCCTGGGAAAGTATGGTTACAGCATATATATAAAAAGTGTATCATGAGATACTTCATATACATTTTGTACTTTTACACTGCAGGTTTTGTAGTTCTTGCTGAAAATGTCAAACTGATTTGAATGATTTGTAAAGAAGGTGAAAGAAATGGAGCTGAAGGACTGTAGGTTTGGGGACAGAAATTGGGGAGTAGTAGAGACGGTTTCAGCTTGCAATAAATGACATAAATGACCTTTGAAGTGCTTTCTGGTTACAGGGGGCTAAGGAATGCTTTTTACAGACCATCAGTCCGCAACAACTCAGAAATGCAACAGTAAGTGCAGTATCTGTTTCAGCCCTGTGATGATTCTCCAGAATCTAACTCCAGAAGTCAGTGTTGCAGGCATTTTGTAAATTCATTGCTGCACTAAAGAGATAAACCACTTCTATTAAAAGAATATAGCCAGCAGAGGGTCCACTTAACATCCCTTGTCTAGTTGCCTAGTGCAGGTTTCATTATAGAGCTATATGTATGCATGCCTGCATTATGCATATGACGTGTAGTGAAGCATAATGGAGACTGTAAATAATGTGTGCCAAATAATAAGGTAAGAGATTGAAAGTTCACAAAAAGTGACTCATTCCTAACACGTTCTGCTAGCTTTTCTTCTTCATTTGGGAAACTAGGGAGATTTCCCATCATCTCTTTAGCTTAAAGTGGAATCCACAATGTGCTAAACGTTATTCAAGTGTTCAGGAACCCCAAAATGCTTCCTGCCCCCTAGCAGGCTAGGGGAACTGCGAAACAAAAAATATTTTAAGGGAATATGGATGGGGAAGTCTTTTGGAAGGCTTTGAATGATAACAGAAAGGGACCTTTGTGGATGAATTTATGAATCATAGAATAATTTAGGTTGAAAAAGACCTTTAAGATCATCAAGTCCAACCACTAACCTAGCACTGCTAAGTCCGCCACTAAACCGTGTCCAGAAGTGCCATGTCTACATGTCTTTTAAATGCCTCCAGGGATGGTGACTCAAGCCCTTCCCTCAGCAGCCCGTTCCAATGCCTGACAACCCTTTCAGTGAAGAAATTTGTCCTAATATCCGATCTAAAACTCCTCTGATGCAACATGAGATTTTTTCCTCTCATCCTATCGCTTGGGAGAAAGATTGACACCCACGTTGCACAACCTTCTTTCAGGTAGTTGTAGGGAGCGAAACAAATGAAACTGGTATGAGACAGAAGGTTTTTTTGACCATTAATTCTGCAAGAAGCAGCCAATGTCCACCAAGATACAGAAATATTGACAGGGGCTGTATAGCAAAAGATTTAACAATGTGGGTAAGTGGTTATGCACAGAGATTTTCTCAGACTTTGGAAGTGCTAGCAACAACCTGAACTTGATGGTTGGTAGGCTGCTAAGAAAAATTACAGTGGGGACTGTCATACCAAGTGAGGTGTTGCCATATGTACTGGAGAGCAAGAGAAATAAAGAGGGAGGAGGTGAAGACAAATATCAATTTATTTTAGATTATGGCACAATGCAAAGAAAACTATTAACAGCATCCAAGCAGAAAGCAGATGCAAACATTTATAAAAGACAAATACAAACTAGAGAGAAAAAAAAAATAATTGTTTGTTTGGCTAACACTGAAGGTGAGGTTTTGCAATACATTCAGTCTGCTGTAACACTACTCGCTGCCAAAAGGAACAGTCCTTGTCTGCCATCCTCCTCTCCAGCAGCATGTTCCCAGGCCCTCCCTCATATCACTTCTGATTCTTGTACTTGCCTAAGTAATGATAATCCTTTTTTTACCTGTCTAGTTTCAGTTGGTTGAATCAACAGTTACAGCATTGTTAGGTTTAACTTGAGACAGAGGGACTATAACTCCAGAATGCCAGGGAGGAGTGGGACCATCCTTTTTAATGGAAGCCTGCAATTTGGTTCACTTAAATCTGTACTGTGCTGTCACACTCCAAAGTAATCAGAAAGCTCTTTCTCCCCTTCTGTGAAATGTACTTGCTTGTTAGACAAAGATGATATGTTCCTGCATACCTTTTACTTCAGGCTGTATCCATTACAGAGAACCTCAGGTTCTCTAGCATGCTAAATGATTTTATAGCCTGCTGTTTGGATTTTGTTGTTCAGACCTCCAATGGGTCTATCCAGGTTAAATGCTTCCTCCAGACTTTTTTTCTGCAGCGGGAGTTGCAAGACTAAAATAACCCACACCTATAAACAGTAAGATTTGTTTCCCTTCATGACTCTTGATTGAGACCATATATAATTGTAATCAATTATTTTTGGTTGTCAATGGACTGGAGACAGTTGATTCTAAAATGTATTTGCTCTAAGTCTAGCATATCATGTCAAAATCATCTCCATTTTTTAAAAATGTAAATTCATCTTTACATGATGTACTATCTGCTCGGGGTAGCTGTAATGATTGTAAGCAGTCCGATTATAGAACAAAACATTTCATTTGGAGGTGCTGCTGACTGCATAACAGGATTAGTTCTGTGAAGGAGAATTAAAGCAAGGGCACAAACAACCTTTATTAATTAATTAAATAAATATATTAAAGGGTTTCTTAATTCTTATAGTCTTGCCTACTCAAATGGCCAACCTCACCCCCTGAAGTTATTCTTAAGTACAGCCTGACCTCTTCAGAATATTTACGTGCACTATATCCATGTATTTAATATAATAGCACTGCATAAATTCCTACAGAGAGACTGCTGCAGTGGCTATTTAAATTAGCGGACTCCAAATCTAATTACTGAATAGAACAGCCAAATTGTATCCATTAAAGTCTTATGATCAAAAAGGAGAGATTTTAACAATGTTTCTACACTAGTAATTTAACCTTTGTATCTTTGGCATTAAAAAAAAAGGGGGTGGGTGTGTGTGCAGGGTTGCAAAAATACCCAAACCCCCAAAATCCTAAGAAATAATTTTGTTTTACTTCCAAAGAGAGGAAACCATTCTCTCTCTCTCCATCTCAGCTAGACTGTAACTTCAGTTTACAAGGCTGTTACATACATGGAGTCTGATAAATAAGGAAACTACAAAACCAAAACAACAACAACAACAAAACATGAAGTATTTCTCTTCTGCTCTCAAGAAATTGTGGAAAGAAACAATTTTTTTGTGACTTAAAAAATGTAGTGACAACGGAATTATTTGCACTCCACTCTTTTTCCTACTTGTAGGATCAGAAAGAAATGCTTTTAATAAAAACAACGATGGTACAAATGAGAATTGACCATAAAAAGCGGTGAAAAAGAAAGATCTCAGGGCAAATAACTTAATGTTCATGCTCCCACATCCCTGCCTTTTCCCTCAAAGAAGTGAAAAAAAGTGGCAATGTAAAAAGAAATTATTGTAAAAGAGTAAATCTCCATAATGTAGACATAATCATAAACACAGTAATGTCTTCTCACACAATTAAAAATTAGATAAACAGGCCAATTTTATTTCAGATGAAACCTGAATCAACTTCATCTTTCATTAGAAGAAATTCTAGGTGCCCAATAATGAAGCTGTGCATAAAATAAATATCTTAAGCAATCAGGCATTCTCATATTTAGAAAAAAGATGTGTTAAAAAAAAAATAATCTAAGGAACTTATTTGTACCAGCTTCCAGACTTCCTAAAATTTAGTTTGCATGTATTTGTAGATTATGGTTTGTTTTATCTCAGGGCTAACTCTACAGATTGAACAGGCTCAAGCCTGAATTTAAAAGTTTCAAATCACAGGTTCAAATGCAATGGTAACATCTGTTTTTTTAATTTGTGTGAGGTACTTGCATTTTTGTTGAAGTTATATCACCTTTCTTTCTCTGTTTTGGATGTTTTATCTACATTTACAAACAGAATGTCAAGCTCTGTATCTTCATGCCTGAATACTATTTTCACCATTTCTTTCTCTTTGTCTTTCTTTCTTCCTTGGTTTGTTCTGCATTGCCACTTGCCCATGACCAACATTCCAGCCATGCTTCTTACTCCTCTTCTGTGTATCTCGTATAATAATTTTCCTTTTAGCTCCCAGTGGAAACTAATGCTTATAAAGCTATCTACCAAAAGTCCAGCCATATGAGCTTGAAGGAAACCAAGCAGACTTTCATCAGAAGCATTTGCAGTTGTCAAGGCTATGTCAAGAACAAGACATCTCCCTGGAACTTTCCTATTATCAAGCATTACAAATTCCAGTGAAAAAAATACTTCATTGCATTTTTGTCTGCAGATGTCTAAATATAGGTAGACATGTGGGATCTGTGATGACATTTTGCAATAGAAGATAAAATATAAGATGATAGAAAATATATTTGGTAAGCGGGACAAGGGAAATGAAAACAGAAAATCATTCCATATAGATATATGAGTTCTGCTAAGTGAGGATAGAAAAACATAGTAGTGTTTCTATCACTGAACACTAAAGTAGTCTGAAACAAACAAAAATAAAACTGTATTCCTTTGTAGTAAATAGAAAAGAATCTACAGAGAATGCTCTAGAAAACAGATTTCCTGTTCCTGCTATGTGTAGATCTAAGCACTTAATTTATCTGGCACTTTTAACAATTCAAAAAGATATAACTGTTGTCTTAAATGAAATATTAAAGTTAATTTCTGAATTAGGCTGTAATGAAGTATCACTATTTGTAATTAAGACTTACATGTATAATCTTGACCATCACTGGGCTTGTACATTCTTTTAATGTGGCTGCTAGGGGAGGCCTCTAGTCCGAAAAGGCCAGGAAGGGGACGGTATTGGACATACCTCTTTGTCAGGCATTGATTTATAGATCCCTGTCTCTCTTCCTAACATAGTATGGATATCAAATATTAGTAAACTGTGGTTCAAAACTATATGCACAAGTAAGGAAAATGGTTTTAAAATTCACTTATTTATCATTTTACAGATGTAGAATTCACGTTCTTTTATTCTTTTTATTTTCCGCATATGTGTATATACTGATCCTTAGAATATTGTTGTATTTAATACAGCAAACAGCACCAGAGTTGAGCCACCTTAGTAATTAAGCTATATCGTTATTATTGCTATTTGGTGTAGGAATTTGTTTCTTACAGTTTATTCTTTCCCATTCATATCATCAGTATTTACATTTCCATAGGTATAAGATTTATTCTTACCACCACAATGTCTCACAACATATCCGTCCATTTCTATGTTAATAATAATAGTAATAATAATAAATAATACACCATACTGTTGCAGTAGAAAATTCCCTTGTTTTTGCTGTACTTGCAAGTTATTTTTCATATCAACTAGCTTCTTCAGAACCTACGGTCATACTCATATCTTCTCATTGAACATGACTATGCAATACATTATGCAGAGAAATTAGTAAAACTGAAATAGTAAAGAAATACATTCTACTGTCTGAGAACACCTGCACCAGCTGCCTATATTTATCATTATATAAAATGTGCTGAAGTCACCAAATTCATTTGTTAGAACAGAAGTAGTTATTTTCACTCATGTAGTGCAATTCATCCTCAGTCATGAGACCCTCCTTTCGTTGGTGCATTTACGTTAAAAAGCATAGCAGCTTTGGAAAATAAGAACTCCTACTTCATAACACAGTATTAAGCATCCTTAGTGGACAACAAATTGATATTTCCCTGTTTTTAGTGAATAACTTGTCTATTTGCACACAAAAAGTTAGAGTATGCTTAGTAAAAGGCATATGTTGCCTGTATTTGGTTCTGTTTGTTTTAGAGTGATGGAGGTGAGTACACGGGAATAATTGTTAAAAATTCTGCCGTTTGGTTTGCTGGATTTTTAACACTTTTCCCAATCAGTGGGAAAAAATTTGGTAATTAAAAATAAAAGTAAATAATTTAAAATATGCAAAGCTAAACCTAAATATAGGATCCTGAAAGGGTTGGCCTGATTTCTTTATAGTGCTGAATACAGAGTTCCTGTTCAAATCATGCATTTTAGACTGTTTCTTTATTTAAATATAAGACAGTATTTTTAGAGGTTGGAAATATAGTACATTTATTAATTTTCCTTTCTATATATATCACTATTAAAAATCTCTAGCACAGAAAGAGAAAGTTAATTGTGCCAGTAAATTAGGCATCTGCTCATACGATGCAGATGTGAGGAGGGTGGAAAAGGAAAGCATTTTAGCAGTGCTGTTTAAACAGTCCTTAACAATTCAAGCTCGTGTCGCCTTTATCCTGATAATCAATTATTAGAAAATAATTATTCTAAGATGTGATTTTAATCAATGCAAAAAATATTATTCCTAAAGTATGTATCCCTTTAAAAATCACAAATTGGGGACTATGAACAAAAACTGAGAGAGAGAAGATTTTTGTCAAAAGCATAGATCACCTTGGAGTATCACAGAGGTATTTAATTTCACAGACAACGAGGTAATATTTCTTCCTCTGTTTTGCTCTTCTTCTGTCTAGTAGACATTGTTGTAAATAAATCAGAATTTGAACCTTGCTTTTTATAGACACTTATTTTTCTCCAGCATGGTTTTATGCTATTGAATAATCTCATCTATGGGGAGATGCAAGCCGGACCACTGTGAAAGAATTGCTGCAGCACCAGGTGCTTCTGATTCTGGGTCCTTATTGTTGGGGTTTTGGGTTTTGATTTTTTTTTTTTTTTTTTTGGAAACCATCTGCAGTAATCATCTGAAGCCAGGCTGAGTGCTCAATCAACTACTTAATGCCAAAACTGTGTGATGTGGGCTTGCCTCTTGATATAGGAATATGAAGGGAAAGATGAGAACAGGCTTTTCTGGTTTAGATTGATTTAGGACTACTTTTCTGTCAGGATTCCGATGAGTCATTGTCAAGCCTTCAGAAATGGTTCTGAGCTATTCCCTAAAAACAGATAAAGACTACTTGTTGCTTCTTACTCTACGCTGCCTACTGGTTTACTGTAGCTTGGTAATATTCTGTTTTTCTTATAAGAGTTGTGTTGTTAGGGCTAAGGAAAAGAAAAGAATGCTAACATATGAAGGAGTAGAATATAAAAGGCAGATTTAACATAAATTACTAGTTTGTCTTCATAAAGAAAAAGAAGCATTGTAAAGGGACTCTGTTAGAACTTGTAGGTTATACCCACAAGTTATTGCAGTAATGCCAGTATTCAGTATAAAATGCCAGTCTTTGTCACCCTTTGTGGTTTTGATCCTATAGTCTAAATTACAGCGTGTGGTTTTCAAAGTATGGTTGAGTCCTTAAGGTTAGTCCATAAGAAGAAATAAACACTTTCAGTGGAGTTCAATGCCAGTCTTGAATTACTGGAGAAGTGGACTTGGTGTGGGGAATGCCTTTGGTAAGTGTCTCACTACTACAGACAGAATCTCTTCTGGTACTTGGCTAGTGACTGAAATTAGGACAGGTTGATGAACTTTAGCTTTATGTCTTTGAGTGTTTGCCTCTGGAATTGTTTGCCATAGTCTTGACTTTTGCTATGATGATGCTAATCAAACTAGGATTTGTTCAAGGCCACGTGTCTTCATTTCGGTTAGGGCTGTGGGGCAGAGTTGTCTGCAGTGTGTCCTGGATTAACAGGAGTTGTTACTTGAATATACTTTTAAAGAAATTCAGCTTTGCAGGCTTTACAGTTGATGTAAGGCTTTCTCTAATAGTTGATTATGCTGTTGTAACTCACAGTTTGTACTTAGCTGTAGGAATATTTGCTTTGAAAGTATGCTTATCTTTGTTTTATTACTACTTTGCTGGCCAGCAAAGAATGCATAACTCCTCATTGCTTCAATATGCTTACAAATGAGAATATTTGCACATCTAGATATATTTGCCATAAAACTTGTAAAAGCTGTTACAAATATTGATGATGCTTTTATAGGTATGCTTTCTTTTGATTCCTTGAGAAGCATGAATATTTTAAGCCACTATATTTTCTAATTAAGACATCAGTCCTCTAAGTCTGCAGATATCTGTGTGATCTCTGTAGCACGATACCCCATGTTATAGTCATTTGCTTTCCTTGTACTCAAATCTAATGACAGTAATTGCCAATTCTTGTCTGTTATGCTGAACATATTTCGTAATAGCATATTTTAGCCATCAAAAATTAGTGAAAGCTTTGATTAATAAACACATTTAAAAAGAGATCGAGGCAAAGGATAACAGACTAGGATCAGCCCTGCAGGGAGAAGGAAGATGAGTATCATGATGGACCTGAAATGCAGGAAAAAGAACTGAGGTAGCTTTGATGAAAGGAAGGTAGGACAAAGGAAGGAAAAATACAGTAGGTGATGACAGACTTGGGAATTCAGAAGGCTATTAGTGACAAGGTGTGAAAGGAATAGGCTGGAAAAGTGACATAGGAAACAGAGCAAGAGTAGCTCACAAGGGAAAACAGAGATAGCTGGGCAGAGAAAAAGTCTTAGCAATCTTGGCTGCTGGGAGTAGGATGGGGGAAGAGATAGTCTTTGTGACCTTTAGTTCAGTTCTTGAGCGCTTTTAACTAAATTTATTAATAGAGAACTCTGATTTGATAATATGAAGTGGTATACAGTAGTAAATAGTCACATCCCATCCGTCTCAAATTAGGTATCCAAACCTGGCAGGCACTTTGACCTCATACTCCATTTGTCTTAACTCCATTTCTGTGTAATGGGGATAATAACAGATCCTTGTCTCAGTGAAGACCTGTGGAAAATAATTAGAATTGGGAAGCACTCTGATACTACTGTGGTGCATGCAGCCAAACAGCTCATGAGGGGAGCTGACAATTCCTTCCCAATTCACAGTTCAATAGTACGCAGCAAATATGGCATGAGGTCACCCATTAAATGATGTGGGTAAAAATTGAATACTGAGTAATTTCATGTTAAATGATGTTATTAAATTTGCAGAAGCAATCTTAATTCTGTTAATTCTTAATTCTCACCTTTTGGGTGTCTTTACAATGGTAACACTCTTGTTACTTGTACTTTGGAGATGTGGAGTGTGTATTGGAGAATGTGGTTTGTGACAGGTAACCTGAAAGATGACTTGGCAAATCTGACAGGTGGCTTTCCTGTATTTGATATAATTTTGGGGTTATGTAACATGTCTTTTCTCAGTATGCATTAGTTGTATGTAGAACCTGTTTTACAGGACTACTTACATGTCTGCAATGCCTTCTGTATTAAGTATATTCATATAAACATATGGCTGGATTTTACAAGTAAAACAAGCCACATCATGGTTATTGTCTCACCTTTTATTATAAGTCCATGTAGTGCTAGTTGTAATACTGCTTTCTGGTAGTACCACCAGTGCAGTGTTACTGGGAGACACAAGGGTAGAAGTCTTGCTAGCCTCAGAAGTCTGTGTAATATCTGGTTGCAAGTATGAAACTTCTGGCTCTGCTTCAAACAAAATACAGTATCTGGTACATAAGATGTAGCAAGGAAAAGAGGTTTCTGTAAGGCTGTTTTTAATTGCCTATATGACTTCAACACCTAGTAGGTGTTCAAAAGATATATGCCTTGAAAGAAATTATGCATTCTTTTCTTTGGTTGTGTGTGTTTGGGGTTTTTTTCCTTCCTTTTTGGAAATACGAGGCTTCTGAGGTGGAGGATTATGTATATTCTGAATAGTTTCAATCAGACACCAGTAAGAAGAGCGAAGAGCAATGAGTAGTTTGAGCGGCAGAGGGGAATACTGTGTGCTCCACTTGTGTGTCTGTACTTAAAAAATTAAGATTATAAGTGTCTTGAGAGATACACTTCTGGTGGTGGGTTTTATTAATGACAAACTTCTGGAACTTTTAACAATCGGTTGTGAATTTTTCCTCTGGAAAATCAATTATTTCTTATAGAAAACATCAATTTCCCTGAAATTCTAGTTTAGTTTGCCATCTGCTTTTTTTCTCCAAGTTGGATATTAGGTGGGTCCCTTATTCTTTTCTGGGAATGATGTCTTGGGTTTGGGGGATGAGGGGCCATTACCTTTTACATTACCTATTTTGCATTAGCTTTTCCCCGGTTAGCTAGGGGGAAAATTATATGAAATATAATTTGTTCATGGGACCATAAAGGTAAGAATCTGATATAAAGGATATATGAGGAGTCATAGCACTGTAAGGAAATACCATTTAATCCTCATATGCCTTGATTTTTATTTTTCTGTTCTAAGACCAAAACCCCCCACTAGTTTGAATTATCAAACAAGAAAAAAAAAATCAAGCTAGTTGTTTCATTTAGTTTGATTAAACTATGAAAGTTAACTCACTGTTTCTGAATTTCAACATTTTGCCCTGATTTAAGATAAAAGCAAATGTTGAAATATGAATGTTTCTTAAGAATAGCCATTGCCACTTCTGCATAGTTTCTCCAAATTCCGTTTGTTAACTGGCCAAAATCAGACTTTTTTTTTTCTTTCCCCTCTGTAGTGTTTAATGTGAATCCTTGTTATATTTCTTCCTGTCATGCTCCTTTCCAGACCTTACTTCCTTCAGAAGCAGGACTTTGAGGGAGTGGGCTCTAAGACTGGATCTCTTCTCATCTGCTGGGACACGTGTTGGTATCCCACAAGATACTGATCTCTGTTTGCCTCTGCTAGTGGCTCAGTGGAGATGGGGATGTGGGAGGGAATCTCTTGCTGACAGCCTGCAGGTCTGGTCCCAGACAATAGCCATTATTAATTTCATCAAAGCGGTAATTGTTATGAATGTATAATTGAATATTTTCTGTAATTGTCCTCAGGACCCGTTTTACTTTCTGCTGACTGCTCTGTTTACAACTATTCAGCTAGCATACAAGTACAAATGACTGGCTGGGTTCAGAAAGAAACTGTACTAATACTGCTTTTTTCTTTCTTTAACATTATAAACTGTTGCCGTTACAGATTTGCTTTACTTTCTCTGAAGTATACTATTTCTTTCAGTGATCAAAGAAAGAAGAAAAACCTCTGTGTAAATTAACAGCGTACAACACTGGTACTCTAAATTTCCATTAATCTTTAATATAATTACTAACAACAAGTACATATAGATTGTACTGAGAAAGATTAAGGTTAAGGATTGTAGTATTTTTGGCTCACAGGAATCCAGTGCAAACAAAATGCTGAATAAAACAGTGCATCGAGTAATGTGGAGGGGCAATAGAAGAGGACTGCACACAATGGAGAGCCGAGGGTTTATTTATATTCCAGCTGGGTGTTGAATGCTTATCTGTTTCGTAAGCTTTTATTTTCATTGTTTTCCCAGTAACAAGCTTACAAATGGTTTCTTCCTTCTCTTTTAATCTCTATGTTCTTCCTTTTACAGTCTAGCTGTTTAATATTAAAGGGATTTCTTGGTAAAATCTAAACTTATAAAATCTTTAGAAATAATACTGAATGCTTTCAAAGACTTAAAAGGTATATCATCATTATTTAACCAACTAGACATATCTTTGCTCTTACTGAAACCTTAAAACCTATTTCCATCTATAGAATTTTACAATTACTATGATATATCTCTGTACTCTACAGTATTAATACAGGGAGCTCTGTTATAAGCCAGGTCACCACTGGTCTGAGCGTGGTACAAGTACTAAAGACAAAGTTTTCAGTCTAAATGTAATATAGGAAGCAACAGGTGTAATGATAAAAATGAACCAAAAAAGCACCATGGCAAAGTAAATGATACTTTGATTCTTTACTGAGCTTCACAGCAGACCACGGTCCCATCCTGCCGCCATCAGACTGCTACTAAATACCAAGCAGAGACATGAAACTCAGCAGTGGACCACTACTGTCTTTTAAGTCTTTGAGATTCCCAGGTGTATGCCATAGAGTTATAGAGTCAGCCTACCCCTTTGGTATAAGGAAAGTTTCATTTTTCATATGAATTAAGCTAGTTTAATAGATAAATTTGAAGGACAGACATTACAGCTCATGTGGCAGAGCCCTCTCTGCCGTAGTAGTCGTTAACCTAAATGATACAGTCTCTCATAGGGATGTGAGTGGGAGGATGCATATATGCATATTTTAAACATATATTAAAATATGCACATTCATGTGTG
>JAVJGI010000014.1:85651327-85663270 GCA_035590275.1 Ibycter americanus
CCGGTAATAGTAGATCTGTAATTATTGGTGCTGTTTGGGAAATGTATAATTTGATCAAACATCTAACAGTGAGATATGACCTAGGATGCACACAGCTCAAGCAACTCTTGATGATTTCTGTCTTCAGTATGATTTATTATGCAGAATCACTTGATTGTCTCAGGTTTTATTTTCTTATGAACTTTTAATGAACTTTCACTGGAATTTTAATTTCAAATCAAAGGCAACAAGAATTCTAATGGCTTCTGAGAACTGGGGTAGGGAAGAATTAATCTGTTGTCCTTTTGTATATTTTATTGTTTATCATTGGTTGCCTTGTAGGTACTTAATTGAGGGTCCTCTGATTATCAGCATGGATTAGTATTATAGAACTCCAGGAATTTTAAACAGTGGACCAGATGTTTTAAGAGTCAGCAGAGGCATTGATAACATACTAGCATGAATAATAAAAAGCTCCAACCTATCAATGCAGAGCAAATGAAAAACTCAGACTTCTTTCTCTTATTCTAAAGGAAAAACTCATGCTGAGGCACATAATGTTTAATGTGTTGGTAGATGGCAATAGGCTTGTAAGCTTCTTCACTTTTATTTGGCTCAGCAGGTGGTAAGATGTATGAATTGTAACACTATCCATAAGAAAGGAGCTCAGGGTCCTTTGAAAATATCTGAATTCAGTGTACAGATGATTCTTCCAAAACTTGCCTTTCTTAGAAGGGATAGTTCCATTTATAACCTTGCCTGTGATACTGTCGTATATTCTGGTCAGGTGTGTGGAAGAAAAGAATAGGAAAGAGTAATAGACCTAGGGGAAAAGAAGATGGGGCCTTTTCTTAACTGGTCAGAAGAATAAATTTCAAAATGCCAAGTCTCTGTAAATCAGGATATGATAATTGATTAAATGTTAAGGTGTTTAATGTAAGGCAGAGTACAGAAGTCTTTAAAACTAGGTAGAATAAAGAAAGGAGGCTGAAGCAGATCACTGTTTTCATAATCAAATGACAAAACTATCTTTATGCTAAAGTAACCCACATGTTCTACTAGAGTGTGCTACCAGTAGCAAGTGGTAAACCCATTTATTAGTATGTTTTCTCATAATTTCTGTTTACAATACCGTCTTTACAAACCCGAGTTTAAACATAGATTAACTTTTTGACTGGCCTTTTCTACGTCAAAGGTCTAACAGAACCTGAATAAATTTGACATTTTCAATTTATTTGCTTTAGCACATTCTCAGGATGAGAAAAGATATCTGGGTTTGTTTTTTTTTTTTCCATCATGGGGTTGGGGAGAGGAAACAAAACAAAAATTGATGACTTTTCCTTTGGAAAATGTTCTTGTCATTATGGAGAGCACAGGATACGTATCTGTTTAAAAGCATGTTCTGTATAGGTGTATTTTCCCAGGACTCTATGAAACATTGTGGTTTAACCAAGCTATGAGCTTTTGAAAACCATATTTTACATGCTCTTAATAAAGGTTTGGTTGAGTTTTGCAAGTACATGCCACGAAGTTCCCAACCAAATGAGCTTATTCCAGTTCAAGACTGCCCAGGATTTTTCTTATAATTGCAGTTTGAGGTTGCTTCAGACTATGCTGGGTCCAGTTCTGTGCTTTTGCTGTGTCTCACATGCAGTATGCTACGTGTAAGATGAAGATAACAGTACCAAACTAAAAAAAAATAAGGGAATTTTTTTTTTATTTTATTTTTATTATTTGTAGAGGGTGAATTAGACCTAATGAGTAGAAATACGGGCTTAGAACTTGATGGGGAGAGGCAGTGAAACTCTGACCAGAAAGGGGATTAAGACTTACTGCTGGATAGTGCCTGTGCAGTGAAAGACAGGGTGTCAGGACTGGAAGTTAGGTGAGAATAGGAAGTGATGGCTAGGAGCCAGCTGGAAATACTAGAACTGGTTGATACTGAGACCTCAGTTGAGGTTGAGATTGAGGTTTGATGGGGTAGATCAGATAACAGGAGAAAACTGGTTCTTACTGGATGGGGAAGGGACAAGAATCTGAGATTACAAGATTAGATGCCTTTAAAGTGAAAGGGGATTAATTAAAAATGTGGGCTATAAAGAAAAAAAAGCAGAAACTTGATTTAGAAGAACAGGTGAAAGAAATCAGAAAAAGATCCAGGATGGGTTAAGAGAACTGTAATGCTGCATCTTGAGGAGTGAGAGGAGGCCACACTGCGTGATGGAATGATGGAAATGAGACAGTGGCCCCAGTCCATGAAGAGACTGGGACTTGGATGAGGAATTAGACAGTACTGGGAAAGGACCAGGATCAGAATAAGTGCTGCAGGAATAAGCATTGGAAAGAATAGGTAGAAAAGTCTGTCCCCTCTCAAGTCTCTGCCCTTCTGTAGTCTGAATTAGAACAGAAACTTCCTTGACCTCACTGCTGCTTGTTGGCGTGAGCAGGTATCAGATGATATACAACTCATCTCCCTGTAGTGCTAATAGAAGCCCAGTGGGATTACCCATGAGGCAAGCCCACATATAGAACAATGTTTCTGCAATGTCTGGGATGAAACACACCTAGGAGGTGTGCTTTATGGAGATATTAGGGCTAGTTATAAAGTCTACTGGTCATCCAGTAGAGTATCCATTCATGGTTGGACTCTATGATCTTAAAACGTCTTTTCCAACCTTAATGGTTCTATGATACATCCCCAACTGTAATAGTAATCATACAGAATTTGTTTCTAAGAGACTTGCATGAAAATAAGTTAAAATGGGGGAAACTTCTAACGTTTAAGCAAGGGATTTCAGACGAAGAAAGGACAAGACAAAATTAATTGAGTGTTGTTTGGAGAAACATCTATGCCAAGGACATCCTATGTAATGGTGTGTAAATGTTTCCTCAGTCCCTGCCTTGATTCCTCAGAATCTGACCGGCAGAAATCCCAAATCCCACAACTGTACTTGTACTCAGTGGATTTTGACCCTACCAACTGTTCTTTCATTACTGGATGCTCTGACAGACATTTCAAACCGATACAAGAAAGGAGAGATTTCTGACCTGAGTTTCACTGTCTCGCAGTTCTTTGTTTTGAATCAGTACATTACTGTCTCCTTTGTATGTAAAGAGTGGCTTGGGATGTACAAGATATGTATGGAATGCATCACTGAAAAAGCCATCCTTTGAACTGTGAAGGTGAAATAAAATACGTAGGTTCTTGCAATGGGAACACCTTCCTTTTTACTCAGTGAAACAAAGATCTTGTGTGAGGGTTGGGTGGTGGGGTACATGGCAAAAGATTTTTGCCATAATGTGTATACAGAAGATGACTGAAATAAGTCCTGACAGAGTGTATTCTGTCACTTTGCAATCTTTGCAATGTTGAGTACTCTATGTTAGCCATGTTTTTTCAACTTAGACTTGTGTGTTTGTGTGTAACTATGTCAGCTTAATCTGCAACTAAGTTACTCTTACAATGAACTATTATAAATTTGCCAGTATGTGAAGTCACACCATGTGAATATATGAAGTAGTGTAGTGGCAAATCAGGTTTTCATTAGGGTTATTTGAATGTTTGAAGTTTCTGAAGAGTGTACATGGAAGGCCAAGGGCTGTATTTTTTCCTTTGTTACGCAAATATTTCCCTTGTGATAAATTGTTCCAGTCCCTAGCTCCAGGCTTGAGAATACACACAGAAATTTTTGCTATAGGTATCACATGTTTTTCAAAGTTTTGCAGTTCAGGAGAGTGCTTCTTATTTTTTTCCTGTGGACCTTCATTAAGTTTTTTTTTAAAAATAATTAAAAGACTTAGAGCTAAATAGTACTATATATGGCTAAATAATATATTATTGGTTGGACTCAATGATCTTAAAGGTCTTATCCAACCTAAATGTTACTATGGTTCAACATAGGGCATTTCTTTTTCCTTCTTTCTTTCTCAGACAAACTAAAATATCTCTTGCAGGTCTTTTTAGAAGTTTCTTAAATCCACAGTCATAAGTGCTGGTAGTGAAGAGGGGTGATCTAAGTTATGCAACTAGCATAATTAATTTGTTATTTTGACAGTTTGAGGGGAAAGACTTGGGAAGATGATGTAGGCAAAACCTGGAACTCCTGCCATCTTTCCAGACTGTGCTTACACCCAAAACCTCTTAAAAAATTAGACTGAATATAGTTAATGCATTTCCTGCTTTATATTTACTCTGAAGAAGCTCTTTACCTTACCTGTCTCCCCTCAGAGAAAAGGGTTAGATAATCCAATAGGCTGTGTGTGTTGTGGTTTTAGGTTTTTTGGGGGGTTCTTTTTTGGCTGAAATATGTTAGTGTGATATTTTCTAAAATTATTTCATGTCTGTGTGTTTTAGCCTTAAAGATGAGGTAGCACAGAGAGTAAACTCAGTAAATGGTTTTAAGAATAACATTTTTTTAATACCAGTGGATGGACAGATGACTAAAGTATGGAATGTGTAACAGCTGGGGGCAAGGATGAGTTGATAGAGGTATACTCTTTCAAGTTTAATATAAGGGGAAAAATATGTCATCTTTCCTGTTGACAATTTGTAACTTGGACTGTTTGAGAGGGTCGACCAGTTCCTGTACTTCTACATGGCTTATAGTACACAGCCTCAGCCTAGAACATGTGGCATCCCTGATACATTTACCTTACAAAGCACGCTTCCTTCCACTGCTCTTGGCTTTGACTGCTGTGCCTAGTGCGAGAACTTATCTATGTAGACCCACATGATACTAGATTATGTAGAGATAAACAAGTTCAGCTTATCAAATATCTTGTGTTTTGCATCAAGGACGTAAGTCAAGTCATAGTCCCACCTCCTTTGCTCAGGCTCAGCATCCTTGCCACAGGTGATCTCAGGAACTAATTTCTAGACTTTCATTCTTTGAATCCTAATTGACTGTTGTGAGACCTACATGCATAGGACTATTTCTTTGTATGAATTCTTGACTTTGGAGTATATATATGTATCTATGACTCCAATATGTGTGTATACATACGTACATACATACATATGAATGTATGATTCCAGGGTAGGTAGATGCTTTCTCTCAGGTTAATGATGTCTTTGCATACAAATATATTTGTAATAAGGTGAAGGAACTGAACAGTATCTGTAAACAGCTGCATACACAAGTATCACCTAATATTTCACAAATATTTGAATGCTTCTCCAATAAGGTTTCTATGTCACTGGTGAAAGTGAGAAGAGAGGAGAAGGTAACACCAAAGGAGAATACTCTGCCCTTATCTAGAACTGTGTCATCTAGTAGCATTTTCTTCCAGTGCCCTGATACGAAAAGTTATATTTTCTGATTACACCTTCAGAAGTAACAGATTTTGATATTGTTGGCAGGTAGTTTCTTCTAGTCGTCTTATGAATTTGTACAAATGCTTTTCCAGCAAATGAACCTGTACAAATAGTCTTCGTTACTGTAGTAGTCCTGAAAGATAGAAGCAGGTGAGTCAAAGATGAAACGTTGAGTAGACAAATGGCAACAACTTTCTAAACATTAGATGTTAAATTAAAAATAAAATATGACAAATACAAGAAGAATATAGAATACAGTGGGAACAAAAGAATAAAGTGAATTGTTGTGCAATAACTTTTCAAGTGATTACAGCTTTCAGACACAATAGCACCATTTCACACATTATTTTGGGCTGAGTTGGTGCTGTCAGCTACTCTAGTAAGAAATGTGCTTAAATCAGCTGTGAAAAGAGAGAACATCAGGTGTGAGTGACTGTAATTTTATAGTTGTTGTCACTAATAGTGAAAGGACTTGATTTTCTCATTTACTTTGAGATTACATATACTACAAAACAGGTTTTGATGGTCTAGCCTTCCTTAATTATTGCTCTCTGGGGTTTGTTTTGAGTGCAGATTCTTTTTTGGTTCTTGTGGGTTGTGGTGGTGTGTTTTCCCCAACTTTTTTCTTATCGATGCAAATTAGCAAGCAATAGTAATATGTTCTGTATCTCCTTAGAATTATCGGGGAAACCACACAAATGATGACTCAATTTAATGTGTATATATGGGGGGAGTGTATACACATCCTGCCATGTCAACTATGCTTTCTATATAAGAAGAATATGTGTCTAGGCTAGGGAAAAATTAGGAAGAAGTAATTTATATAATAGTGGAGCAAGAAAACCCCAAAGACTATTTTGTTTAAAACTGTGATTTAATTTTTTTTCAAGTTAGATAATTTCTGAAAAGAGAAAAGAAAGCTTCCCAGTTTCTTATTTGAATGCATTTCTTCTTAAATTGGAGGAAGAATTTGTGATATTGGGAAAACAAGTTCTATTTCTGAATTTCTTATAGCTTGCCTACTTCTGGTGAAGACTTTCTTCTTCATTCTTCTAGTTTACTCTGTATTTCCTGTAGTGAAATCTGTTTAACATGGGCACACTTAACAGAATTGATATTTTACATGAAATTTGTGTAACAGTAGACTTGGGGAAAAAAAAAAAGTCAGCCCCCAGAACCCCAAACCTTACAGCAAATATAACTTCAGGACATAGGCAAGACTGCAATTTGGAATGAAACTTCAAGGCATTTGAGTTAGATGAGGTGACTGTTCATAATGTAGGTGGAAATCTAGTGAGGATTTCTCGATTTAGTCCTCTAGTGTAGCCTGAACAGAAATATTTGTCTGACTCCTGCTGGCGGTCAGTATTGTACATAAACTGTCACCATCTCTGCTATGTTTTGAATGGATAAAAGAATGTTGTTGAAATTGCCAGCTAAAGAATACAGAAGACTTTTCATTTTACGTAAACTGAGAGATTTGATGACTTTGTCAATAGCTCCATTTCTAGAATTGGGGGCTGCATGGTGGTTTCTACTCAGATTTAGTCGATTTATCTGAAATCCTGAAATGCACAAGAGTCTCCCTCTAATTTCTATCCCAAGCAATGCTCTGGTAACATTAACTCTTGCATATCCATTTGTTTTGGCAGCAATTTGTTCACAGTTTTCTCCATTCTGACTCCTGTTTCCAATCTCAGTGGAAGCCAGACCATTGCTGAATTATGGATGAGGTGTATTTCAGGAGATGTCTGTTTGATCATAATCTCCAGAACAAAGAGATTAAGATGATGAGATAAACCCATAAGTGGCATTTTATGGCCCTTGGAAATAATAATTAATACAGGGCAAACAAATTATGAGATTTCTTGCCTTCACTTGTGAATATTAGTGCGCCCTAACTGTAAAAGATTGCAGCCCCTTGCAGTTCTTTATTTGAACAGATCCGCTTTTTTTCCTGCTTGTGTGAGGAATTTTATGTATTATTTTATTACTTTCTAAGGGAGTAAATAACACATTGTGGGTGCTTCTGTAATAGAAGCAGCAGATGCAGGTTTATGTGTGTTAAACAGCGACTGGACAAACACTTGGAAGAGAGATACATCTGGGATTACTAGTAATGAGAAACAAGTCAGACATAGGAAATCTAGCTGGATGCTATGAAGATATTAAGTAGGAATTATTATCTATGCTTGTCCTAACTTTCTTCTTTACTAGGCATCTGCTTGTAGCCACGTCTAGAGGCTGAACAGTGGGCTATAGAAATCCATGGTATGAGCCAGTATGACCATCTGTATGGTAATACATTCTTATGTTAACAGCACTTCCCTGTAAATTTCAGTAAGTGTAAAGGATTTTAACATTCAGAGATAAATGCACGATAAGCTGACTTGAATTGTAGATGATCCTGAAACTATTTACTATATAATATACTTGAATTAAACATATTGAAGGTAATATTTCCTAGTATTTTACTACTCTGCCACAAAATCAGTCATAACAAGTATTCTTTGTATGCAATCCCTCTTTTAAATTTTGTGTGAGGTTAGTTAAAAAGTTCTTAGAAAATGTATTCAGTTTACTTCTGTTGACAAAATGATCTGGACAGTATTCTATCTCACTATAATAAACAGTCTTCACAGAAGCTGGCATTATCAGTTGTGGTGCTGGAACGGACATTGCAACAGGGCATATGAGCCGTGTAAAGTTTGCAGAGTATCACTGACCCTGCATGTTAGACTTGGTGTAGTCGATGGCGCTCATAGGGGAGCCTGATTCCTAGCTCATAATATTAAAAACTTTTCAGTGGAACAACTGAGAGTTTAGTCAAGGAGTTGCTCTTTGGTCTTGACCACTAGAAATGTCCGTGACCTAAAGTGCTTAGTTTGAAGCAATTTTAGCCTTGTTTATGTTGATTCAATGAAGTTGCCCCTTTCTCTCTGTTGGCAAAAAAATAAGACTTTTTGTTGTAGTTAGATTGTCACAGCAGGAGGTGCAAGCCTACAGAACCTAAATTAAAAACCACAGGCTCCTTAGAAAAATAGGTTTGAGCTGTACTCTTCCAGTAAAGAAATAAATATATCAGTGTGACTATTCATGGCCCTTGGTGGGGGGGGAGGGGGGAGGCGAAGCAAGCAAGTTACATGTGCAATATTTGAAAGAGGTTTAATCAGAAGGAAGGGGTTGAGATACTGAATTAAAATGCAATTGGCATGATTTACAACATTAACAAATATTTACATTGTTAAAGGTAAATATTTATTTCCACATCCTTTTACTTTAAGTATTTAGATCCAATGATTCATATAATTTTGTTTTCTAATGTGTGATATTGTTGGAAAGCTTAGCAGGCTGGGGGTGTGGTGAAACCACAGGGCCAAAACACTGTGAATTTGGACACAGAGAATTTCAAGTATATTTCTCTTCAGTTAGTAGATGAGTAACTAGAAGAGAACAGACCACATATATCTATATAAATCCTGGCAGAATGCTAGGAATAGGCAATTGCCCTGTAGACCAGTAGAGTGTGAATAATATGTGTAATGTATGGAGACCAGTGTCACATATCAAACACAGTGCAGAAGATTTTTCTGGAGATTTTGAGGTTTTATCTTCTCATTTCAAAGCAATGAATGTGAAAATTATTTGCTTAATATTTCTTATGGCCAATACTGATGAATAAGGTATTGGCCAAGAGGTAGAGAATGCCTTGGGCAGACAAGTAGGGCTCAGTCTGGGAGTAGGTAGAGAAAAGTAATGAAGATGTGGCGGGGTGGAGACTGACCTTTTTTTTTCTTTAATTCTCTGAAGTCTGCAGTAATGTTATTTTTCATAAAGTTTTACAGATCATTAGTCTCTAACTGATGCTTATGCCTTTGGGTAGGTGGGGAAATATTCTTTCATTTAACAATGCAGATAGCATTCATCAAGGATACCTTTTTTTTTATAAGTAAGGATTTCTGATATACACACTTGAGGGTGTATTATTCTCTCACTGTGTATGCATAGCTTTCATTAATGCTAATTATCCAATAATGATGGAGGTGCTGGGGATTGTCTGGAGATTAAAGAGCAGCTGGAAGAACCTGATAACCTGTGATACTGCTGTAGCCCATTAGCCCTAGCAAGTCATTAATCTCTGGAAGTACCTGGTGCTGCTATCATAAAATGACAAAAGGATTTGGGGATGGAGTGGAGGTAGAAATGGGCAGGCATGTTGCAGATGAATGCAGGATTACAGGAGGACTCACTCTCATATTGTGTACATGTGGTCCACAGGAACTGATATTCCAGGTCCTGGAGCAAAGGGAAGGCTTCTGGATTCTGTGGGCATCCTAGATACGACATTTCAAAGTTAAGTCTGTAGAAAGAAGGAAGGAGTGGGAACATAGTTTGCTGTACAGCTCCAGTTCTAGTTTGAATATTTTAAGGAACTCCTACTATATAAATAATTTTGATTAATGTTTTGTCAATATGGGCTAAGTAGTCAATTCCAAGATATGAATTAAACACTTCACCTTTACCTTTTATGTATGATTCAAACCTTATATGATTGCATTATACTTGCTGTCACTGTGTGCTTTTATAACGAGGTGCCAAGAAATTGGTTTTGATGCAATATTAGCTAGGCTTTGATTCTCTCACCTTTTGTCATGTTGTGTCTTAGCAAAATCTCCCAGAGGGAGAGAGAACTAGCTACATTAAATTAAAATCTTCAGGTATGCTAAATTCAACAAAAGCAAAATGACTGCACTTCCAGTGTGTTAGAACAAGAACAATTAATGAAAAGCAGTGGGGCCAGGTGACGGGGTCTTCATTGATAGCATGCTTCTGCAGCAGTGACTGGAGTATAAAATCTCATCATCTACTTCACTAGCAGCAGAGACCCTGTTCATTAAAGTTTTAGGTTATGCTTTATTAAAAAAAAAAAGGTTGGCAAAATAGAAGTGTGGTTTAGTAATTTAATTTCCAAAGTCATTAGATACAGGAGTTATTTAAACAATAAGTTAAACAGTATTTTAGGGAAGCATAAGGCAAACAAAGAAGTAGTCGCTTCATCCCAGCTCCAGAAAACATTTACGTTTTGTACAAATTGTTAAACGATGAAAGTGCACAAAAGTGTTAAATCACTGGCTGCACCTGCAGAAGTGTTCTGAAAAGGCTATAAGTGGATGATTTTATAGAAATGCTATTTTGAAAAAATACTGACATTTAATTTTCATTACCCATTAGCAAAACTGTAATTCTTTTGTAACAAACCATCAAGAAGTCTCAAAGCTTTTTAGAGTAAACCTGTGCTTTAGACTTTCAGACTTTCTTTGACTTTCTTCTTGCAGACTCCCTACTGAATAACACCTCTTTTCTGTTGAGATGTCTTAGCACCTATACATGTGCATGCTCTGGAATAAAGGATTTTATTTTTACTTTCATTGGACTGAAATGTAAAAGGGCAATATATCCATGTACGTCTGTGACAGACCTAATACCTCCTCCTTATTATCTCGTCTTTTTCACCTAAACTTTTTAGTTAGACATCTGTAGTTAATCCAGTTGTATTCTTTTAACTTGCAACATTATTTGTTATACTGTTATTTGACTGGCACAAGACTGCTGGTTTTGGATTGTTTGGTTTTTTTTTTTTTATTTAGAGAAGCTGTGTGTCTCAATCATGCTATGTATGCAGGTTGTGTTTGGAGAGAACTCCTGAGATTGCTTTCACTTCTTTTTCCTTTATATTTGTAAAAGCTTGTCATTTGGGTTTTGGGGTTTCTGTTTTTTGGGGTGTTGCGGTGTTTGAGTTATTTTTTAATATTTTTTTTTTTAATCATAGTGTAGAAGCTGTATCATAAAACTTCTGTGACCACTGATGTCAAAAGATTTTCAAGTATGGGAATTACTAAAATGTGGTTCTTTTTGCTTGTTTACACAGCAGGGTCAGACTATATTAAAAAAACCCCACAACCAACAGGTAATTTGTAGGCAGGAAAAAAAGGCTGAAAAAATACATGTATTGTTTGCATCTTTGTGGCTTTAATTTCAGTTCTTGTTTCACTATCCTGACCTTAAAATTTGGTTTACAGGACTAAGGGTCAAAACCTTAAAGATCTAAACCAGTGAAAGGGTTCTTCAAACTGACAGGGTGCAGTGTTCTCCTGCAAAATGTGGTGTTTTCATATCTACATGGCGATCTGAAAGGGTTTTCGAGTAACTTTTTTTTTCTAGAAGAATAGCTGTTGTGCACTTTAAAATTAAAGATATGCTGAACATAAGCAGCTTATTTGAACTTGTGCACCATGCAGTCTCAAGTGTTTATTGTTTTGCAGCAGCTTCCGGGGAATGGAGAAGCACTCAAATAACTCTGTGACCCAGACCTCCAAAACTTTTAAAGCAATTCTGACATCAAGTTGTTGTGAAATCATGAGTTAATTTGGCCATTACTAAAGAGAATCTTTCCTTTTCAGATTTTTAGTAGCAGTTCTGATGTAGCTGTGTCAATGTTGGTACTGTTAAAACACTATTATTTCCTACATTGAATGAGTATTCCTTCACATCCCTTATGCAACTAGGCTCTTGTAGGCTCTTGTAAACCAACAGCCACTCTAAGACTTTACTCAGATTAAAGACTGTATATTACAGGCCTTTAGTTCACT
>JAVJGI010000014.1:85668678-85692838 GCA_035590275.1 Ibycter americanus
AGCAGTTTGCAGGAAGCAGGCTGGTGTACTGAGTGAGGAATTGATGGTTTGTAGTCTACCTCTTGTTCTTCCAGTGACATGCTCACAGCTTCAGCAAAATGCCTGTTCTTTCTCCTTACCTTTATGCTTAACTGCTGGAGGGCATCTCTCAACAGTAGTACTGGGTTTTATATAATATTATTGTCACTATTAATTGACAATGCCATTGGTAGTGTCGATGGAGAAGCAAGACTGACTTGGTATCAATACTGATCAGTTGTCTTTTTTGTTTTGTTTTTCTGTTGTTTGATCAGTTAACGTAATGGGTGTTGAATGGCAGGCACATACTGAGTTTTGGATAACATTTTCTCATGTACTACAGTGACTTCAGGATAATTAAGTAGAATAGGCACTACATATGGCTATAAGAGAATTAAAAGTATGAGTATCAGTACATATGATAATGAAACTAAAAAATATGTTTAGAGATAGACCTGACTTGTGCTGAGGTTCTAAATATAAATGCCAATGATAGCTGTGAAATTACAAAATTTTAAATGGCCTTTTACCAGTAATAGTTGTGGTTCTATAAGTTTTTAAAACTAACAGTTGAACTAGATGATTGTTGTAGGTCCCTTCTAACTGAACTGTGTCATTCTATTGTATTCTAAAAGTTTAAGTGTTTACTGAACAACCAAGCCTTTATTCCTTTCAAATTTCTCGTAAGAACAGGGCATTAGAAATGAAAACACAACATTTTAAGGGACTCACTATGAGTAACTGTATGTTTAAGGTTTAGTAGTTTAGCTATTAGCTTACAGAGTATATTGTGTTATGATATTTAGATTAATCTTATTATAATTTTAAGTGAAATTAATAAGATTAAAATCTTGCACTGGGGCTACTGTATTTTTCTGGAATAAAAAAGTAAGTGGACATGAACAAGGGATAATTTGTGCTACATTCCTTCTTTTCCTTCCCATCCCCTTGCCTTCTCTCCAGATCTTCAAACAGTCCCAGTGGAAAAAATTATACTATATGATGTGTAACTGTGTCTTTTCCCTGGGTAGCATCTCACTGCTGCTAGTTATTCTTTGGCAGTCTGAATCTTTCATCTTGGTATTATGATACAGCCTGAATGAGAAAATTAACATTAGTAGCAGCAGCAAGTGTGAGGAGAGCTAGTTTAGGCTGCTAAATTTCATTTCCATCTAGTATTCTTGAGGGGAGTAGGACCACTGAGACTTGATGTGCGTGGAAAGAGAATCGAGGCAGTGTGTTTGGACTTCATTTCTCCTTGTTCTTAGGAAAACATTTTTCTTCAGTGCTGCATCTTTCCGTGCTTTTTTATATGTTGTTTTTTGGGGTTTTTAAAAAACATCCTCATCTGAATAAATTTATTCAGAGAATATATTCACCTGTGAGCAAAACTATTTGGATCCTATTTGGATGGATGAATAAGAATTTCAGCTTTTTCTTTTTTCTTTTTTTTTTTTTTTTTTGAGGTTCTCCTCTCCTGTGAATGTCTATAAACAGTAGTAAATGTTCAGTTTTGATAGCTCAAAATTGAGGAAGAATAGAACAAAACAGATGTTAGAAACTCCAGTTTTAAAGGTGACTAGTTTCTTGGAGTGTGGGGTAGCTTGGGATTTTTTAGTTTCTTGCACAGAATTTTGAATGCCATTATTAGGAATTATAATCAGGCAAACTTTTGATGTGGTGCCAAGTGGTGTTGCCAACATCAGCAACAGAAGGGAAATGATAATTCTTATCAGCATCTATTTTTGGCAAGCAGGAGTGAAATTTCATGAGACAAAGTGAAGGCACTTTGTTAGCTCTTGGGCACTTTCTCTGATTTTTTTTTTTCAGAGACTTTCTGTAAATGATCAGATATAAGTATATAGTTTTAAGGTATGCATACCTGTGATGAGGTTCTGGCCTGAGGTTTAATTCACTGAAAAAGCAGTGAGAAATTACAAGACATGACATGAGAAATTACTGGATCTATGGAGCAACAGGTTAAGAAGATGACAGGACTTACAGATAGCACCATGAGGAGTGGCTGGATTTCACGTTTTGTTGTGGGTTATGAGAAAGATGGCCAAACCTCACCAATAAGTGGCGGGGGGGGAAGACTGGAAACCTTCCAGGAAGTAAGACCTTGCAGGGCAAGTGTGGCTTGGTAGTTTCATCACCGATACCATATAAGGCTGAGATGACCTGGGTAACAATATCAGAAAATCCTGAATTTGGGAACATTATAGGAAATCTGGCATTAGTAAGAAAAATAATTAGGTGCAAGTGGTTGATTTGGAAGGAGGCAAGGGTAGAGACAAGGATGGGGAAGAATAAGCATGTGAAAATGGAGAGAAGAGGGTATGAAAAGGGCAGGTCATATTTAAGCAAGCTGATGGTCAGTATGCTTGTCTGGTTGGACCTTGCACCTTATCACTGCAGTCTGTTCTGTCTTAACTTTAAACTTTGCTTCTGATTATTTTCTGTGTGTGTTCTCGTGTGTGTGTGTGGACATATGTGTGACCACCAGTGACCTTGAAGCGGGACTGTACAGCGAGTAGGGTGAGAGGCTGGGGTCCAGCTATTGGAGAAAGGGCCATGGGCCAGAGGAGGTCATAGATCTGGGGGTAGTAACTGTAGGGTTAGCTGATGGGGGAATGCAGCTACTGCAATGATCAGGAGTCCAGGGCCAGTTGGTAGGGATCTGTGTGTGTGACTGCCAGTGGCCTCCTGTCTTGATCCCCAAATGGGATTGGCCCGGCTGTGTTGGTGTTCATGTGTGTGCTGCTTGTGTTTATGTGGGTTCCAATAACGGCACATTTCTCTGATTGCATTGACCTCTGTGGTCAGGCATGTTAACATCATGTGCATCCCTGACCCTTTGGCATACACGTGGACTGTGCTGGGAGGGGCGAACCACAGTGCCCAGCCCCCCTCACTCTACTTGTGGAGGGACCAGAGGTTGCAGAGCCCACCAAAGTCTGCTACTGGTAATTTATCTCAGACTGTGAGCCATGCAGTACCTGCAGGGGCACAGTGAACCACTTCATGAGTGTGGAGCCCCTGGCTACGTGTGGCCTCAGAGCAGACTGGCATGGGGCAGGGACCTCCCCCAGTGGCCCTGTCCCACCATGCCCAGAGGTGGGCGGACAGAGCCAAGACAATGACCAGAGCCATGGCCCCAGGAATGTCAGGCATGGCCGTGGGCAGGGGAGTTGCTCCAAATGCACACCAGGGATAGGTGCACTCCTAGCTGTAGCATGGGGACACACCTCATACTGTGTCTACCCCTGTTGGGCCACCACACGGCTGTTGCCTGAGAAGCAAGTCATGGGGTGTTTATTAGACCTTAAAGCCACCTACAGTGAGCAAACTCATCAAATTGTGGGCATTAAACCTGAGATTTGTCATCTTGTCCCACCATGAGGAGCTGCTGAGCCCTGTGGCTGTGGGAATCCTTCTTTCCTGCTCTGTCATCTCATATACTGGATCAGTCATCCTTGAGCTTCCCCTGTGAGTAGTTTCCAATCGGTCAAAAGTAAATTTGTACTTTTCAAATGTATGTATGGACCTCTAGTCAGACTATTGATACTGACATACTTGTTTCCAACAATCTTACGGGGGAATATCTCTGTGAAGCAAGTTCTGTAGCCTGCTTTGTCTAGTATTTAGTTGCTTTGATCCATTTCTCATTAGCAGTTTCTTACTGTGTTGAATTCCCACTTACAGTTTACTCTCCAGCACACCTGAGGTGCCTTCCCTTCGCAAAACTGATTTAAAAAAATGTTCATTGTTATTAGTTAACATTTGAACACCTTTGCCACATTATTTACAGAAACCTGTTCTCTGCTCACTAGTCCAGGTGTTTGCTGTACAGCGATGCTAAACGTCATTTCTCCAGAATTGACTGCAATTGCTGTAATCTTTCTAAGGTGTGTAATCAGTCTGGCATTTTCTGGGAAAGGCTAGTGTGATGGCCCTATGATGAAGAAAACTACAGTGTGAACTGGCTATGTGTGTGGAGATGAATTTGACTGCTAGGAGCCTGCATAATTCCCACATTCCATGTCATATGGCCTCTTTATCAGCAGTCCATTTTCTCATCTAGCAGGTCTCACAGAGCTCCAAATGTGCTGCGAGAGGTGGGTCTGTGGTCATTGCGACAAAAGTGACTTCAGCTGTCCATCTCATTCCTTTGCTTATCACAGTGTGACAGAAGACACTTATGACTTAATAGTAAAACATGCTTAATTTGAGTGATCTGTCCAAACAAGTGAGACTGTTCACGTAAGCGTCAGCGTTGCGGGCACAACTTTGCTACTGCCAACTCTACTGCACAGGATTAAAAGGGTAGGGTGGATAACTCTGGAAAAAATCACAGACATATCTTACTCTGCAGCTGCTTTTGGCATCAGTGTATGTCCGGTGCAGTCACATATGAGGGGATCCACTGCCATCAAAATTCAGTAGCTAATAGCATAAGAGGGAATAAAACCCTTACAATTTTTATTTTCAACACCTGTTGCTAAAGCATATTAAATCATGATACTGCAAAATACTTTTAGAGTAATTCACTGCATGTTTTCAGTCCTGGAAACAGTCATTTAGAAAAATATAGATGCATATGTTGTTTGTATTCCCAGACTTTGGGAGGAAACCCAAATTTATCCTTAAAATTGTAGGTTAAAGTTTGCCTTAAAGTTCCACTCATAAGCATAGTAAACTGCCACAGAAGTAATAGATTATTTTAAAGTATAATGGAATATTAATATTTTACCACTTCAGCATTATATTCTACTACTATGCTAATATATTTGTATCTGTCTTTTGCTGTTCTGAATAAACACCATCTTTAAAACATCAGTGGATTACTTTTAAACTCTTTACATTATGTTACTGTTCCTGTTTATAAACAGAAACAGTAAAGTATTACAAGGATGCGTTACTTAAACAGATCAAATTGGAATGTGGTTATTTGAAGTCACCTAGAATATTATAGACTTGATGGCATTGTCACCCAATTTTGCTAACGCTTTTCTAGTCCTTGGTAGTTTAAACTGGAAATGTTGAATGAAGGCTTTACCCTGTTGTGACTGCATGAGAAATTCCACACAAACTGGATTTTTAAAAAAATGGTCAAAGGGAAAGGATCAACAGATTAACAGCGTAGGTTTCAGGAATGTGTATGGTATTTCATTTTGTATATGTTTTAATTAAATATGAAAGTGTCATATTTATTTTATTCTGTTTATGATGATTGACTTATCTAAAGCGGAGGCAATTATTTTTTACACTGAGCAGGATGCTTTTGATAAAAGAATAATGAGTGCATTAATATTAAGGGAATCTTCTGATTTCATTAAAATTATAAATTTTTAAGAAAGTACCAATTAGCTGGAAAACAAACTGAGTAGTTGAATATTTTTTTCCCCCTATCTTCTGGCATTTACATATGCAAAATGTCACTTTTAATTAAGAAGCTTACATTGACAGTGCCCTGTTGTTGATGCACATTTCAAAGAATGGCGTTACTAAGTGTGTTGTGTTCTCTCTTTGTTTGCTGGACTTGTGAGAAAAGTAAAACCTGACCTTTGGCAGTTCCTTCAGTCTCATGACTTGGGAATCTCTTTCAGTACCTTTTAATACTTGTAAAACAAAAAAACTAAAGATGTGATGGAAATTACAGCAGACAGACTCAAGGGAACAACTCCAAAGAATGTGTAAATTTAATATAAAAGCAAAACATCTTTTAGAAGATGTTTCTTAGGGCTAATGCAGCATGAAATGCTGGATACTGAGGGGATGTGGGTGGGAATGGGAGTGGAGACTGTCTCTACCTCAGAAGAAATGCTACCTCTTTTCATCAATTAAATAATCTTTACAAAGTTAGGAGAAGGAGAGTTTTACTTTATCAAAATTTTACTTTTTTTCCTTTTCACCAATTTAACAGTCTTCCTTTTACAATATACTGCCAGAATTCTCTCTTATCTTGACATGTTGGCTATGTGTGGGTGTGGGGGAGGAAAAAAAAGATAAATAATGCATGTTTACGAAGAAAGGAGAGAGGTGTGTGCGTTCTGGGAGCACACACAGCAAACTATGGAATTACATTAACATAAATGCTTAGAACTGGCAAAAGTTTGGAGAAAGCTTGTTTTTGTATTATCTGCTGATACTGCAAGCACTCAGTATTACAGTATCTAAATATAAGAAAGATCAAAGATCATGAAGGTCATTTCCACTTATAGATCACAATAATTGAGTTTATTTCTGATATTAAAAACTAAAACAGGAAATAAGGCTAAAGTCAGGAATTTCTGTAGCGTGAAGCTAGCAAATGTTCTTTTAGGTATAAGGTCACTGGCAGGGACTTTTGAGTAGGCATGGAATAGCATTGAAAGCATGTCTAAGCAAGATGTCAGTTCTAGGCTGTGAAGTAGTTCATAGGCAAGTGTGATATTCCCCAGCATCTCATCTGGTTTTGATAGGGACTGGTACTCAGCATGTCTCTGTAGTGGCACACAGCCACCGCATCACTCTTCTCTCCTTCATGCTGTTTCCTGAAAAGCAGAGCATTTAACCCATGAGACTCTTTTAGTTGTTTTGCTTATGTAACTATTGCTGGAACAGAGCTTGCAAGAGCATACAGCTTGGATAAACTGTAAATAAATAAAGCTTTATTTGTTGTATTTTTAACTTGTGTGCCTTCTGCTGTCTTAATCTCCACTGTCTTGGAAGCAAACTTAGTTCTGGTTAACTACAGTGTAGTCTAAAGTGCTTGAAGATCACACTGAGATTCACCAAATTGTACACTTCATTATAAATTTTCTGGTATATATTTATTTTGGGGTTTGGCAACTCCTTCTTTTTATAACCAGCAAATGTAGGTAGTAGTACCTTTGCCTTTCATCACATGATGAGATCTTGACTTACGCCTTAAAAATAAGGATGGTGGAAATATACTTGAAGAAAGGGCCATACAACGGGGAAGATCACACATGCATATTCTAAATGTAGTCTAATCTTTGGACTGACATACCGCAGAATAATCTTCAAAGTATGATGTTAATGGTTAATATGTGAACTATTTAAAAAAGGCTGAGAAAGTGTTGCATTATAAATCGTGCAATGAAGACCTACTCCTGTGGTCAAAGAGAGCAGTTTTCATTCAAAACAGCAGTTGTGAGGTTTCAGAATTCCTGTATGAAAGTAGAATTGAAATAGATGCATATTTTTGCTGCAAATTTGCAGCTAAAGCTAATCTCAAAATTTTTGAAGGCTAAAACTCAATTAATGTCTACAAATGGCTGGTGCTTATGGATAGCTAGGTATTCTACAATTCTTTTTGTAATTCCAGCACAGATTTCAACTGCTGAAGACCTTGCACTGGCTTTTCACATAGTTTAGATATACTTAATATTCAGGTAGAATTTATTTTTTTTTACACTAGCTACATCAGTATTTTTAACCAAATGGGAAGAAATTGAATTCTTTCCATTAACCGCAAAATTGACTTTCAATTTATAATAAATACATTTACTTACAGTTATAGCACTCTTTTAAAAAGCGATACTTTCAAGACAAAATATCCTCTAGAAGCTAAATATTTATTTGAAAGAAATGCTTAATATTATTTTTTTCATTTTGAACACAGTGAAGGGTAAAAGACTATAGATTTTAACAGGAGTATTATAAAAGTTAGAGTATCAAATAAGCGTATTGTGCGTTCATTATAACTCCTACCCAATAGAATATCTAGTAGCTGCAACTTAGAAGACATTCAATTTGCTGAGTGAAGGGTAAAGTGTTAAATATACAAATCCTTGTTTGCCTTCATTTGAACTCACAGGAGTTTTGCCTCAGATTTGGACAGACTCAGAACATTGTGATTTTTATTGGGATAAAGTTTGAATGTTCCTTTTCAGAGAAGTGCTTAAGGATTTAATTATTTTCCCCAGAGTTGATCAACAGTCATGCATAACCAAAATGCCTCAATACTGCATGCACTGAAAAAATATGCCAGAAAGATACTTGGATTTTTCTTTTTTTCTCCATTTTCTGTAAAGGATTATTATTCATATAGACCTCTTAAGTTCTGCATATGACACACAGTAGTGCAAATACAAACTTAATAAATATTTAAACATTAAAACTTACCACTTTATTCAGGACTAGCTATGCTGATGTTATAGTTTCATTATGAAATGTTGTGTTGTTGAGACCTAGCTAAGGAGCTCTGGTGAGATGCAGAATTTATTAGCTTAAATGTGGCCCTTTAATGCAACTGTATTCCTTTGGGATCCGAGCAAGTACAATGACATGGTTCTGCTGGATCTCCTGCAGGTGTGCAGGCATATGCCAGTAGTAGCTCAAGTGATCTTCTAGGACTTAGTCTTGCAGCTTTTACATTAATAATAAACCAAGTTTTTATTAATCCTTATTCCCCATTCCAGTCACTCTATGGACACATAAGAATATTTAAAATGTCCAGAATATCTACTGTAGTGTTGATTATGTGGCATTCTTACGTTGAAGCCTAAAAAGAGTTCAAGTTTTACAGTAGCCAAGTGACTAAAGATTTGCATTAATAAAATGAAATAAACCTAAAATACTGAACTAAGGCACTGGCAATCTGATAGAAATCAAAACTCCTCCAGGGGACTTTAAGCAGCTTGCTTTATTCTGCATATGTGTAAGGATAATCAGTTTTCTACAAATAGTGACAAATTTAGCATTATCTCCTCAGTGTGTTCTGTTCTCTGGATGATATAATAATGATTTATTTATAAAACTATAAATGTTTTTCATGAACCCAAATCTCCCTTTCATGGAGGCTTTATTCTCTACAAGTCAGTGGTAAAAAAAAAAAGCATCGTTTATCTCTTTCTGATCTAGTAGTTGAGATTTCCTGCAGCTCACTCATCAATGATTTACTTGTCATCCTAGTTCTGTCATTATGACAAATGAATAGCACAAATCCACAGAAAACGTCCGAGACTGAGAAAGTGGTTTTACTGTCTCTAGCTGAGGAAGTTCAAGTATGAATCACTTATTTGGCTACAATCCTGACTCCAAAATCAGAGGGACTATTTCTGCGTTTTAGTGTCTTGAAACAATATTCTGCATCATATTCTGCATCAGATCAATTTTGTAACAGCATTTAAAAAGATAAGGTTTTAATTTATTGGTACAATTTTTTTTAATCAGTTGTTTAGTCTACATTTTCCACAAAAAGGCTTAACATTAATAGAATACTAAAGTTATGGTTGCTACAGGTACCACTGTTTTTTTAATAACATAATTTCTTACACAATATTTTTATTTCAGTACAACTGCTTCTTTTAAATACTTGCTGAAATCAGTTAAAATACTTCAATATCCTTCAGCAATAAAGCATATTTACATAGACTGTGTATGTATTAACATTTATAAATACATACGTGTGCCTTAGATTTATGTACAAGTATATAAACAAATATATAAGAAAACATGTTTTAGTATGACTATGGAACCTATATATAATATTTAAATCTGTATTTTGCTACCTTAGTAGGTCTCACTTCCAAAAAATTTAGAAGCCTCGTTCTCCTTTTGAAAGCTATTTAAACTATTAGCGGTTTATTCTGTCTTTAAAAGTCATATTTCTATTCTTTGTCTAATTATTGTATAGTAAAGTGTATGTATTGGAAGAGTCAATGGGCATCTGTTTTGTTTTATTCTTTTTTTTTTTCTTGAACATCTGGAATCCACTGACTGTTGGCAAAAGTCACTGTCTACTGAACTACATCAAAAAGCTGACAGTTGGCTCCTATGGGCTGCAAAATAAGCACATGCATAAATGTACTAGGAAATACATTAACCTGTCATTTTTATCACTGATGTCTTTCCTACAAAGAATAGAAACATGTTAAACTTACCTTTGCATTTTCCCATATATGAAATTACTTTTTTCCCTTTAGAATGCAATCTGCCACAAAAAAGTAATAATGTAGTTGATTGTACTGCCTCTCATCTTATCTTTTAAAGGATATTGCTGCATTATTTTATTTATGTACAGTGCCAGAGGCTGCTTTTAAAATATTTAAGCTGCTTAAATGAAAATATGATTTAAAAATAAAAGGTATTAATGAATCTGTGGAGTATTGCGTTAAATTCCAGGAGCCTATTTAAAACAAAGTAAACACGTTTTAGTGGGTGCATAGGTACAGACGCTTATCTCTTTCATTCAGTTGCTTGAATTTATTAGTACTTGGGGTAGATGTAATTACTAAAAAATATTATTGCCTAGGAATTGCGTCAATCATTTGCTTAAAAATAGGAGGAAAGTGTTTTTTGTAAGTATTCTTACTGAAATAAATAATTATTTCTGCTAAATATATTTAAATCACGGTTAATGAAAACACTTAAGTAGCTATGCTTTACTGCACATATGGCAAAACATCTACTGCTTTTATTCTATACATCAGGGTTAGGTAAGAATTGTCATGATTCAGCGTTCAGCTTTCTACCACCGAACAAACACTATGGTTTTTGGGGAGCAGGGGATGGGGGAAGATAGCCAAATCAAAATACAGTTCTTGAAATGGTTGCATCTTGTCTATTAGAAATGGGGTGGGATTTTAGCCCATATTAATAGCTAGAAAAAAAATAGCTAACTGTCTTTTTCTTGTTAAAGCTGTTCAGCAAGATTTTGTTTGCCAGGGGACATGGTGTGGCCACACTGGGTTTCACCACAGTTAAGGTGGGGAGCACCATGTACGCTGTGCCCCGCTGCCGCCCAGCAGCACCGCAAAGCTGCTCACTGCGGTTGTTTGGGCACTTGCACCTTTTTCCATCTGCTGCTTCCTGGCGTGTGGCACAACAGAAAACTAAAGGTACTTCTCAGTCGCCGTTGGTGCAGCCTGACTGTGCCGTCTTAAGAATAGGGGTTCTCCCAAACAAAGTCAGTCCTGGTCCCAGCTGCTGGCTTGGGCTCACCATCCTCTCTGCTGGAGGGTCTGGCATAACTGCATGACACAGAGCAGAGCTAAATTAAAGGAAGCAATATATGTCCTTTGTAACTTTGACATAGAAATTCCACAGATTTAGCTAGTCTGTGATAAAATCTCCTGGATTTTTTTGGAAGTGAAACCATGTTGTAAGCTAAAAACAGCATAAAATTCAGTGGTGAGAAACTGCAATGCCACACTTAATCTCACTGACTGAGATGTTTAATTGGAGTGCAACACCAGTTCTTATGTTTTTACAATCAGAGCTGTGGTTAGACCAAAGCTCTTTTCCAATCAGATTCTCATGGAGTTTTCTTTACCATGAAGTGTACAGGAAACTGGCCAATAGATTATTTACTTAATGAAGCCTCAGCCTCCAGAAAAACTGCAGAAATGTTCTTCTGACTCTTCAAGCTTTTCTTTATCCTGTATTACCCCACTAATGATCGTTTGGAAACTTGGTTTCAAAAAGAATTATCTTCTAATTAGAAGCAGTTAAACAGCTTTTGCAAAAATAGTAGGACTAAAAGGACCATGAGTGACTGTCACCAGACTAAATAGTACATAGGGATGCATTATATAGACTTGTAGGGAATACATTATATATGTATTTAATAATGAAGTCTTTGAAATGTCTTAACCTTAAGTCATCATGCTATGCTTTGCTTGTCCTATGTTCCCTATTTTATTAATTTCTAGCATAAACATAGGCTTTTTATTTTTTTAATTATGATTACACATTCACACTAGAACTACAACCTGTGCAATTTAAAAGTTAGCTCTTGTGTTCAGACACTTGCAAGTTAATTATGGGTCTCATCCATGGTCACTGGAAAGAGACTTACTGAATTTTCTTAACCACTTTTCCAGGACACAAAGGTCATTCTTTCTTATAAGTAGTACGGGAACTTACTCCTTTTTTAGCTATTTCCTAGAGGAAAGATTATTGGAAAATTTAAGTCCAGTATTACCATAACCACCATCTTAAGCTTAAAACCCCAATTTTCAGCTACTTCCTTTAGCTTCTTTTCTTTTTCCTTCTTTCTTTCTTTCGCGCTCTTTCACTCTCGTTCTTTCCTTCGTTCTCTTTCCTTCGTTCTCTTTCTTTTTCTTTCTCTAATATATTTAGGGATAGAAAGATGAAGTCTACATGAATATGTTGTTAGGCTGTTACTTTTCAATAATAGAATAATTTTTGCCAAACAAGCTTCAGATAATCTTCTTTAGACATAACAATGTATTTAGGACAATGGCAGCTGAATTGCTGCTCTTCCTTTAGATCCTTTTGGGAATTTGGTTGGTTTGTTTGGCTTGTCTAGATTAACATAGGTATAGTTTAAAATGTCTTAGCTGTATATTAAATAATGATATTTTTAAACTGAACGTTATACCTGGCTTACAGGAGAACTTGTACATAATGTTGTATTATCTTTCTATACTGTAAGCCATTAGAACAATGTTGTTCTATTAGCTGTTCATAACAATCCCATGAGAAATGGAAAATTAAACTCTTCATTTCTTGCTTGTTTTCTTGGACTGGTATTTTTCTTGTTTGCTTGTAACCGTACAGTTCCTGACAAAGATTCTCTTGGTATTTCATTTTGAATAACCTTTTATTTGTATTTTGACGTATTTTTAATTAAAAAAATACATTAACTATAGAAAGATAAGATTTAAAACCGGTAGTCTGCCAGGTCCAAATTTGGACAAGCCAATTTCCATTCTTGGAAGTACTGCATGTAATTCCTGTAAGCAGGGATATCCATACCGTATCCCAGGTATGTTTGCAATGTGGCTGGACTGAGTCCACCTGTTCTGCCATCTATTTTCTTGCCTTTGAAGTCCAGTACTTGGGTTTGGGGAGGCAAGATCACCTGTTCTGTCTGAGTACCTGTACACTTGATGAAGACACAAACACTGTGTGGTTTCTTCAATTAAACTAAGTGGTTTCCCTGATAACTTTTTTGTAATTTGATCACTGATCTTATTAGGAAGCTGTTCATGCAAAAAGATTGATTCATATTTGTGTAGTGCCTGGCAGGCATATTTTAATGTTGCTGCTATTATAGCAAGCTTAGAGACAAAGGAGATTTGGTAATTTTATATTCATATTTTATTTCCTTTGAAATACAATATTATTTTTCAACCGACTACATAAGTAAAATGGCTTAAGTTTCTATCAGGATATGCGCTTTAAATCTTAGAAGTTGTATGGTGTTTATGATTAAGTCTATTATCTCATGAAGACTGCTGGAAGTTTATCCTCTGTGATGCTCAGAAACTGAATTTTGGCTAAGCTGTTAAAGATTACTGGTGTCTCAGTAGCACCTTGCATTTACAAGGAAGTCTGGAAAATTTGAGTAAAGTAATGGCTGTCTGGAGTCTGTTCTATTGTACCTGTATTGTCCAGCACCTGTGGAACAACCGCCAGAGGTTTCCATTTCTAGGATGGGAGATCTCATGCTGAGTAACACTGATAGCGTTACTTATTGCTGATAAATCTGTAATGCCTTACTGTTGTTTCACTCTCTTATGTTGCTAAGCCTGATCCTGATCGCTCATAAATATAAAATAAGCCTCTAGATGTCTAAGCTCTTACATTTAGCACTTGTATAGTGTGAAATGAATGTAAATAAGGTCACAATTTGGCCTAGGAAAGTTTTAATAAAAAAAATAATAATCCTAGTAATGTTTTATTTTAGTATAGATGTGTATAAATAATTAATACTAAGACCTCAGAAAGTATATATATTTTTGTTTTCCATTCAGCCTGTCATTCTGCAGAATGCTTCCCAAGAATCTAAAAACAGAGCAAACTCAGATCTCTTTCCCAAAGATAAGATCAGTAGCTTGATTAGCATGTATTTGTGGTAATGGAAGTGTTGACAAGCTGAGCTAAACAGAATTTGAGCACTAAACAAAGAGAGCTTTCTATTTAGTTCAAAACATCTTGACATCTTTGGTCATTGTTCTCTTTGGGAAGTGACTTTCAAGGTGTATGCCCACCCCCTTTTTAAATTTCCATCTCATTAGACTCCTTTGATATATGGACCATGGTAGCTCTAAGAACACTGTGTGCAAGCACCGTGGAAACAACTGAATGAAGCGGAAAGACTTGCTCTCCTATGTAGTCAGGAGTGGTTTAGGAAGAGTATTGTGCATGACCACCTCACATCTGCACGGACTGAAAAACAAATGAGGTGGATATCCATCAGTCCTTACTTGTTCATTCTGCAAGTGTTATATGTCCTCAAATTATAAAGAAGTTTTGTGATACACAAAAAAAAAAGGTGTTTTTCTTGGGATTTTGTGGTCACTGAAACCATCTTTGTAATTTTCATCCCTCATTCATTTAAAAGGAGACTGAAATTTCCTTTCCTTGTATCAATTTTTTGAGAAACCAGGGATTGAAATTAATTTGAATCCTTTAGTGCTGTATTCCGCATGAAGGAGCAATGAAAGTGTGGTAGAGAATGTATTAAGAGTAATACTGATTGTGTTAGACAGGTGGAAATGGATCCCATACATTAAACCTGGAATAACATTTATTAGTAAATCAAAATGCAGAACAATCAAAGTCAGGTAAATAAACAGCTGTAGAGTATAACTTTAGTGACTGATGAGGGAAATAACTCTTCAAATCCTGTATGAGCAGGAGGAAGAAAATAGAAGAACATACCAGTGTTAATTCCCCTTCCTTGATCCCACACATTCTGATGAAATTTGCAAGTTAGATGTCTCAGTCTTCAAAAGGAGACTGTAGCTTACTGAAGATCACATTAGGGTAATATTGATGGCAAAGAGTAAAAATACATTGTTTGATCTCTCTGTTCTCTATCAGCAGTTTGAAATCATTGCAATCCACAAATCGGAAACCAACCAAACCACAAGCAACAACACTGTGGCTTTGCTGTGGTTGGGTTCTCTGTTGGGTTTGGTGTGGGTTTTGTTTGAGTGGGGTTTTTTGTTAGTCCTCACTGGGAATTAGAATACTTCCTCTGCTGATGATATTTATCTTCTTCCTTGCCTGTCCAAGTTCGGTAATGCTGCATGAGTTGGAGGACTGTCCTTGTATCATCAACAAAAAAGGGATTTTTAGATATGCTGTTGGCAGCTGCTTCAAAAAATTTTGTTTTCCCCTGAACTATCAGCAAAGGTTCCTAAAATATTGTTTACTGCATCAGCTAGAGTTAAGTTTACTCTGATTTTCCACTTGCTGCTATTACATGTAGGGTTAAAATAATGTCATGAATGACTACATCTATTTGACAATGCGTAGCCTCTATAGTGACGTGTTAGTGCACCAAAAGGAAGGGAATCAATGCAGTTTACTGCTGTTCACACTAACAGACACCTACTTGTCAGTACTAATGCATGGTATTCTGCAGACACGATGTAGTCGCAAGCCTTGTTGGACAAACAGATTCAGAGAAACAGTACAGTATATAATGCAACAGGCAGGTTAGGTGTTCCTGTAACATACTCACATAATCTTGTTTGTGGTGAAGAGCATGGTCGTGTTGTATGCAGCTCAGTCTAATGTCACCCATTTCTAACACTTCTAATTTGAACTTTAGAAAGGATCAGACCACAGGTCAGTCTAATCTAACATCCAACAGTGGCCAACGATGGATGCTACAAGAGAAGTATAATAACGAAGTAAATGTGAAGTGATAATTCCTCAGAATTATCTTTCTCTCCTCTAAGAATTTGCAGTACAAAGATTTCTGGGCAAAAGGTGGTATTTCTCTTCAATATTGGTGTATATATAAACAAAATTACTGAAAACCCTCAGACATTGTAAAGAGAAGGCCTGCGTATATTTTTGCTGTTGTTCCAAATGGTCAGTCTGGTATCATTTGGGTGTATGAACGATTGCATGTATATTATTACCAAAAAGTCAGTGTTTCTTGATGAATGCATTTACAGTTGCAAGAGGCTGATGAATTGTTCCAAGCTGCCAGAATGTTTATAGATGGATCCATTGTTCCTTGGGAAAGTAGTGGCAAGTGTCCAATGTATTAATCATTAAGAAGGAAAGTACCTCTGGGTATCAGTATTCGTTTACATCTCTAGATGTTTTTAAGTATGACGAAAAAGCATAGCTTTTTAAAATGAGACTTGGCTTACTGATTAAAGACAGTACTATGAGGACAGAGAAGGAAAACAATCTAAAATACACCTTTCCCGTGTTCTTACATAATGTTAAAAAATAAGAAATAAGTTTCTGAGGAAACTACAGAAATTAGGAAAAACTACGGAGTCAAATTTAATTAAAACAAAACTCCCTCACCTGTCCTCTCCCCGGCCCGTTCTTTTCACAGCAGTCACAAATGGCACTCCTGCCACTCTTGGCTGTTTGTACAGGCGTAAACTCTTATTTCTCACGCTGGTTGCCAAGCAACTATTTTTGTATTTCATGCCTTGCAATGCAGGCATTAATTTATGTCATATTCCTTTGTTTGTTTATTATATACTAAAGAAACATGTATAGTGGAAAATGAGGATATTTTTTTGTAAGGAAAACAAAAAATGCATTTTGGAATAATCCAGTGTGTTCGCTGGGTGTTGCAGAAGAAAGAACTCATACAGTCATTTCACAGAGGACCAAAAGTGTATCTTCCAGCATGTGCAAAATCAAATGGGGACTCACTCAGAGTGAACCTTTATGGAACATATCAAATATCTGCCCTCCAATAGGTAAGCAAAAGGAGAACTGGCATTAGGCTAGGGTTAGGGGCGTGCTTCCCTAGTCCCTTCTTCCTTCCCCTTTTCTAGGTGTGTATTAGATATTTTGTACTGTTACATGACTACAGAGCTCTTCATACGCCTCAGTATAGGTAGCTGCATTGACCCTACAGCTGGCCTGCATAGTTCCCAACTTCAGTTTAAATAGAAAGAATTCTTTCAAGCAGATCTGTAATTAAGTAATACTTTTGATAGTCACTATTTAACCTGGATGATTTTTCTTTCTGACACTGAATTGATTTTCTCCTCTGTAGAAGAAGGAAAAGAAAATGACTCAATAGAAAGATTATTTCTTTGTTGAAGCTATTATTTATTAATACTACTTTTTCAATCTGGTTATCATAGTAGCCACGATCAAATTCATGATCAAATCCCCAAATCATTTGGGTGTTTTTGCAACTGTGTAACAGCAATGTAAACTGGATTAGCTGTAGTTAGCTAAAATTATTTTGGTCATATTCAGCAACTGATTTTATCCTTTATGCACAAGCAGTGTTGACTAGAGAATATACTTGCTGAGCTGTTCTTTCGTCTTTGCAATTTGTAGGAAGAAGGGCTGCTAAATTGAGAAATATGTATAGGTAGAGGTTGCACTTGACAATTGTGAAATTATTTTTAATATACTCTAGTGGACTGGGAAGTAAAACATCAATAAAAATGCTTACATCTTTTCATTTTCAAAGACCTTTATGACAATACATTTATCCTCACAATGCCACTGGGGAAAGTAGACAAGTATTAGCATTTCTGCTTTACAAAGAAACTGAAACCATGTTTGTTTGATACAACAGAACTGTGAAATGTCAGAGGCAGGATTAGCAACCTAGTCCTTTGAGTTTATCTTTCATGGGGATAATCTTTACTCGTGAAATACTGAGCTTTATTTTTGCTGTTGCACAGTAATATACTATGGCTGAGGAAACATTACTTCCAAGGTAATTCTTTGTTCTGATTCTTAGTGTTTGCAGCTAACCTTTAGGTTTTTAAGGGATGACTTCTTTACCCACAATTGCTGTTCAGCTAATCTAACATAGTTCTCAGTGATACAATCTGATAATAAATACATGGTTGCAAGCTAGTTAAGTTCAATTTACACTGCTAATATAACATAGAGCAAACAGTCTGGCAATTCTGCCTTAAGAGTATACTTCTGTATCACTCCCTCTAAATGAGAAGCCTTTACACCTCTACTGGTGGTGTACTCGTTGAGTATAAAGGAGTAATTCATGCAAGAATGAGGTGTAGGTGTAGTAACTGCTTGCAGTGGTGAGTGTGGCAGAACTGAACCAACACTGTACCTAAGTTTACTGTACTTGAATTTCTGCTCCCAGCAGCCTAATTTCAGACTGCCCTCTAGCAATGTGGCTGTTCGGGAACACGAAAGAGCAGGAAGGCTGTAGAGGTGCTCTGCCAGCCCTCCTTCTCTGCTGCCTAAACCTTGTTCCAGAGGTGGCGGTGGGGAACTTAACTGTATATTACCAACAAAAGCTATAACTTTGTACCTTCCATGACCTTTCCTTTTTTATCTTTTAAAGTGCAGAAGCCAGAAAGTTGATTGAGCACGGAAGGACCTGTGTACAAGGGGAAGTGTGCTAGCAGTGCTGTGTGTAGGAAAAAATGTAAGCCCAAGGAAGGTACCTAAACATTTGAGTGATCCATTTCTGGATTATTTTTTATTGTAATTATTTTGCATCCCAATTTCATAGCTGTGAGCTGCATCTTTCTGAAATAAATAGTGGTAATGAAACTTCAGAAACTCTATAGTATGAAGGGATATGCTTCACTGCAGTTCTTGAAATACTTTTCTTTTAAAAAAGATTAAATATCCATGCTGCAATAGAGAGGAAAATTTGTACAGTAGGTGCCAGAAAGCATGTCACTTCAAAAAGGAATAACGTTGTTTCAAAAAATGCTATCTTGGAAGTCTGCAAGAAAGTGCATTTTAGGTTTTTAGTAAGCATTTACCAGGTTCTGTCCTGCTGTTGTGTTTGTGCATAAATCAGTGCATGATAAAGACCTAACTGCCGAAGTAGATGATCAAATACTGTGTCTCCATTGGGGGTGTATTCGAGTGGCTTTTGTTCCGCTCCTCAGAGGTAACACAAATATGTAAGTACAATCTAGCTGGAAAAAAGCTTCAGATTCTGTCTCGCCTCCACTTAGCTATAATACAAAGGTTTCATATTTCCAGGTACTATTTACTCTTTGATTTCTATGGGAATTATAGACTCTGTCAAAAAACACCAATTAGCTAACAGCTTGCTGGGAAGAAATTCTTGCCTTTTGATTTATTTGGGAAAATAACCAACAACACTCAGAAGAAAGATATGTTTTCCCAGCATCCTTTTGGCTTTAATACTTCTGTTTGACCTGCCTTCCACTTACCTTCTCAGCATCTGTCACTTTCTAGAGCTCACTAATAGTATTCAGAGAGGACCATGGATTCAGTCAAAGCAAACTCGGGAGTGGCTATTGCAATGTGGCCAGAAACTGACATCCTTTTGTGTAAGCATAACATGGTTCTGCTTCTAATTTTGCAGAATACTGAGAAAACAAAACAAAAAAACTCTACTAGAAGTATAAGAACTTTAAATAACTAGTTTGAAAGTAAACAGTTTGCTTTTTTTAGAGATTAAGTGATGTTCTTCTAGTGGATTTCCTCTCACATCCAGTAATCACCTGGAGAATAATGTGATTAAGGAAACATTACAAGCTGAAAACTACTACTGTACCAATTTACCTGTAAAAAATGTTGCAGAAACTAAGATCCTGGTAAAAATGGGTGATTGAAAGAAGCCCTAGCAGATAATTTATTTACACTATTCTAGACAATAGTTAAATAAAAGAGAAGCACAAAAGGGATTAAAGAGGAGATTAGCCCAATTCTCTAGAATGAATTGATCATACATGTGTTCAGATATTAACATATCCTTGATTTAATAAAGAAAACTAAGACCTTACAAATAAAGTTGAACTACAGATTACTTATGCCACCGTGTAACTGTTCTGGTTGCCAGCAGGTTATCATGCTATTGCTGACAAATGCCATTTGTTTGGTGACTGCAGTTTCAATTCTGTCTGCAAATACAACAATAACAGTCTTGTCTTGACTATAATTTATACTTTCTGGTGACTACTGGGCATAAAATAAACTGTTGAAGGTTCAGGAAGAAGGAAACCTTATTTTCTGTATTTTATACTCCTAAGTATGGACAGCAGAAAACAGTCACGCCCTGCCAAAGCAGCAGGAGCCTTACTGTTCCCATGCAATCCCTTCCCTGACAAGTGCCACTACTTAGGTTTACTGTCCAGCGCTGGGGCATTGTCCTCACCAGGATAACCAGGTACCAGCAATCTTCCTTGTATTTACAGGGTCTCTGCATTTAGGAGCATTTTAACATGATGTTAAATTTTAAACAGGTCGGTAGCTTTCTGGCTATGAAAACCAGTTTACAGCCATCAAGGAGAACAATCTTATGCCATTTAATTGGTGGTTGGTAGGGTACATGCTTTTTCTTCAGCATTGCTGTTGTCTCATTACATTGCCAGTGATGATGGAGTCCATTAAACCTGTGTACGCAAGACAATTGAATGAACTTAGATAAATTATATCAGCCCTCTTGTGTAGACAGTCTTAGTTTGGGGTTGAGTGTCTTATAACAATTTAGATAAAGTGAACATAAGTGATCATTACCCACAGAGGAGCTTGCCTTGATTTAACTAAGTCACTTCCTAAAGCTTTTTTTTTTTTTTCCCCCTACAGTGGTGCAACTGCCTTGCATAGATAAGAACATATTAGGTTGCCTTTTTCCTGCACAACATTAAGAAACTTTCCAGAAGGTCCCTATATTATCTATGAGGCTAGAAGAATTCAAAAACTTTTTAGGTTCTTTTATAATTGATCCCTTTTTCAGTTTCACAACATGTTTTTTGCAGCTGGGATGGACATGCCCTAACTGTGCAGAGATACAGGCTCACCCAAGTTCATTTCAAGATAAATACCCAAGACAGGGTAGACGAGCTGCCTGTTGGTGCTGTCTGCTTTTCTCCATTTACTATAGAGCTGTGGGCTATGATTTCAGACTTAGATATCTAAAGGTGAATTCAGAAACTGTTGCTGTGGTCTAAGTGTCTATATAGTTCATGTAATAGGGCTTCTTGCAATCAGTTCCCATTTGGTGTGAGCATTATTTTTAGAAAGCAAAATCTAATTTTAAAGAGTTGAGGGGTTATCATAGTTCTTTTTGCATTTTACCTGAAAATTATTTTGAGATGCATATTTTTCATTGAAATCTACTTCAAACTTAATTCAAAGCCAGCTAAGGTAGTACTGTAAAGAGAATATATTAAATTTCTGGTTGTGCAATAATAATGCTTTTAGGTCCTGCATGATATTGAACTGGTAGGGTTTAGTTACACAAAATGGTGAATGAAAGCTGCTTGGCTTCTTGTAAAGGTTAGCATAAAATGACAGAATTTTAGGTTGTTAAGCTATGGTGTAGAAAAGAGGCACTCCAAGCTCCTTCTAAGAAGATTATTATTTTTTTTTCCTTGATTTTGAAAGGAGTAGCCCCTGTAGAGTTGTAAGAATAATGTTAGAGAAATCGTTGTAGGGTTAACACTTGTAAGATTTATTATCCATTTTCAATTTCCTGCAAGCTAGATGGTGTTAGGTAATTACATCAGATGCAAAAAATAACCGCTGTAGACACGTAGTGATAATCACAGCAAAAGGTCCATGATGTGCTAAAAAAATATTAATTGTCCAGACATACATGTGATGCCTATATGGATCTGAACTAACAAAAAAAAAAATCTGTTGTGCACTTAGGAAGTGTATCATCAAGCTTGTGGTTTGTGGTGGTGTTTTGTTGGTTGGTTGTGGGTTGGGTTTTTTTTCTTCTTTTTTTCACCACAAAAAAATAGGAGATGTTCTTACAAATTTCTATTGTTTGGAAGGATTCTCCTATCTATGGGAGAAGTAAAGATAAGAAACCTGACTGTAACCAGCAGTATAAATGTCAGCAAGCTGAGCTTTTTTTGCGACTCCTGTGTGGGATGTGTCTGAGGCAGAGAAAGACAGATGATGCCTACCATGAATCAATAATTTTTACCGTACATATTTAATTTACAAAGTATGGGGTTTTTCCAGTTATTTTTAGAAGCTTGTTTTAGCTGGGCTACAGAAAATACAAGCAGGAGTTCCAGAATATATTGAAATTGAGCTTCTGCAGTGAACTTCAAATGAGCAGGCAGCTCTGCTTACCTAAAGACCACTGAACTGAATAGATACTTAGTTGTCTGACCAAAGAATTCTGCAAAAATCATGAAGTAAAACTTTTGGGATTAAAGTGTTAACACCTTGCACATTAGGATATGAATTGAATACCTCTTCTAAGGATGTGTAGGTCTGTTCCCCAAAACTGTAATATTATTCCATGGACCAGCTCCTTTAAAATTCTCTCTCTCATCAAAATAGTTTAATATTCAATAATTCTAGATGGATTTATGTGATTTGTTTGGAAATCCTACAAATAATTACATCTCAAATGATATGTGTTACAACTGCATGTATATATACATGCATATATATATACTAACAACAGGCAGATTTCTGTACACTAACACATCTGGAGTATACCTTTGCTAGCTGTAAAATTAGATTGTTCTGAAACTGAAAGTACATATGAATTGAGCATTAAAAAAAGATATAATTAATAAAAGAGTAAATGTTGCAATCCTGTATAATCTTTTCCCTTACTATGTCTTATTTAAATGTTTTTATCTTCTTCACGTTACTAATTGGCATTTGGGCATCATATTCTAGCCAAGAATGCAATTTTACACTGCCTTAAGTCCTGCCATTATATATAAAAAAAATATCCGATATAATATCTGGATGAAGTTCATTTAAAGATCTTAACAACAGATGGATCTGTCTAAAAATCATAAAGCAAGGCTACTTGTCTGCTTATGCTGCAGTTATCAAGTGCATGGCAACTAACTGGCAGGTTTATGGACTAACATTATTTGTTCAATGCATTTGTAAATCAAACATGTTGCTCTCTAAACATGTTTAATGCACTGTTAAGTTCAGAATAGAAGAGGCATGGCTGATACTGTCATATAATTAGTAGAGAATATGTTGTCACAGGAAGTGTTGCTCTTGGATGATGCAGACTTCTGTTGAAGAAAGCTAGAGATTGACTACTTAAATTTGTGCTTCCAGGTACGATAATGTGTTTTAAGTGGGCAGATACATCAGCAAAATTGAAAATTGGCTACAGTAGTTGTGTTGTGTTTTCAAAACAATTTCTGAAATGTTTTCAAATTGTTTTGAAATGCTCTAAAGTTATGTATTTTAAGTGAGATTGGTAACTGTCAAATCAGTAATCCATGAGGTTATTTATGCAGGGAAAGGAGAAAAATTAGGTACAAAGTGCAGTGCTAAACATTCAGGATCACTGTTTATGGGCAGTGTCTTCAGTTCTAACCAACCCAATTTTTCAAATGCTGTTCATCACAACTGTTTGCCGGGTGTTGACAATACGTGTACTGCTTTTCTGTACTTTCATTCTTACATTTTGTGCTTCATTGTTAAAAACTTTCTCATCTTGTCCCTGTCCTTGGATCTCCCTTCTGTCAGTAAAGCAGATGTGCTACAGGCTGAGGCTGAGGAGAAGTGGCAAAGCTAAACTAAATTATTTAGCAAGCTGAGTAGCACAGCTGCTTGTGAAAATAGTTTCATCTTTGCATAATAGAATTTCATTAAAAGTAAAATACATATTAATTTGACACCATTTTGTTTCAGAGCAGAGGAGAAGACTGGAGAGTTCTGAAAAAAATCACAAGGTCCCTTTTCAAAATATCATGTCTAAGTTTGCATAACAATGTTCATGTTTTACTTTTTAATTTTGTTGCTTTAAAATTCAAAATTAAATGTGTTATAATCAAAATAAAATACTTAGTCACTATTCCTCTGGGTTTTTCCCCCCACAACAGATTATGCTTAAGTGTCTATTCTGTTTTGGCAAATGTTATATACATATAGAACACTTTTGTCTTAGGGAGGGATAAAGATATCCATCCCTTATAGAGGGATAAAGGTATCTTAGCCTGGTAGTTATCCTGTTGTTTTTATAGTAAGATTAAGATAAGACTTTAGATGACAATTTTGTGTTTTGTTTTGTGGTTTGTTTTTGTTTTTTTTTTAAATCATTAATAAATTGGCATTTAATTAACTGAATTGCCCTTTTAAACTATGATCTAGCTCACAGCCACAACTGAGGTCAATAGGATAGTTTAGTTCTTGATAATACTGGCAATATTACAGCCTTTGCATAAACTGAGATTTATATTTTTTTTTCCGTAACTGTTTGTTTGGCAACCAATGATCTCCAGATTCCAGTGAAATAGTTAATTTCTCACAA
>JAVJGI010000014.1:85692878-85705087 GCA_035590275.1 Ibycter americanus
CTAGTGCCCCCCCCTTCCACTCCCCCCGCCTTAAAATCTCGATCTACAGCTTCTGAATTCTACTTAGATTTAGAGTCATAGAGGGTTGGGTTTTTTCAGCACAGCAATTAATTAAGTACAAACTTAGATTAACTTAAAAATCGTCTGCTGAAACATGCAGATGGCTGCTTCTCAGCCTTGCTTGTTTGATTCAGGTATATTATGTTTGTTCCCCACCTTTCCGTCATTCTCTGGTCAGCACTTTGTCATGCAGAGTTACAGTGGCTGTAACTCTCAACCTGTGATAGCTGTAAGCCCTTAAAGCTCAAACAATTTTGAATGATGTTCCAAGTGCATTTGTCTGATTAAGTAATTTGGTACAATCTGTTTCTTTTATTGGTAAAACCTCATGATGCCACCTCTCTTGGACACTGTAAACGCTACATTCACAGCACTTTTGAACAGTTCACGTGGGAATTCATTAATTTCAATATTCACTAGGTAATGATTTAAGTACATTTTAATGAATTAAATGACATTCTGGTTTTGTGTATTGTACCACCAAATCTGGACTTAGTTTTTCTTGAGAAAAATATTCTACTTTGCCAATTTGCGATAATTAAATTTTGTGCTGATATACATCATTGTTAGAGATAAAGGTATTGTAGTATTCTTGTAAAATGTTGCTTATCATGACATGAGAAGCAACTGAATCTGATTCGCACTTCTTCAAAGGATTTGTGAGTTTATATCTCTAGGAGAACCCTCAAGCAATTTCTAGTGGCATAAAAAAAATAATGCTTTTACAACAGCAAAATTGAGGACAGATAGCTTGTCGAAAGTTAACTCTTTGGTTTTGTGGCAGAATAGAGATGCATTAAACTTCTTCCTTTTCAGATTCTGTTGACTCCTCCTGATCAACAGGTTGATGTAGATAGTTTTATGGTTAGACCTTATTAGATTGTCACATTTTGGGAGGAGTTATACACATGAATTTTCACCAATGATAGCTGTTTCATGCTGTTCCAGTCAGCTATTTGTCAAAGAATGCTGAAATAATCATTCGTATTTACTTCTGAATTCCCTCAATGGACACTTGGTCCCATAGCTCCTTGCTATGAGGTGAATTAAACTTCTTTCTCCTGGAGAAGCAAGAAAACGGCGCTGCTGCTGTCCGCCTGGCAGAAAGCCGTTAAACTTGCTTTTCTGTGTAGTGTGAGATTTATGGCTTATCTGCGCTGAAGTGAAGACACCAAGGCTGTGGTGTGATTTTGGGTTGGCTTGTTTCTTGTTTGCTTTCCAGGCTGGGAAGGAATTGTGATCGTTCCTTGTCCGATGGCCTGAGGGGAATTGTACTTTCTTCCCCCTGTGGAGAAAGGGCACTGTCTGTTCGGTTCAGCACAGTGTAGCCCAGGTTGTTTTATTCTTGCCTGCTGAGAAGGGAGGAAGAAAGGGAACTCTGAGTGGTATGACCTTAGCTGAAGAAGAAAAGTTTCTTGTTTTCTTGGGTTTTGCTCTTGGAAAATTGTACTCTCAGTTCTTCATGTCAGCAAGGAGGAGAATGAGCTGTTATCTCCTGCCAGGGGAGGAACATTACTGGATGTCTTCTAGCTCTGAATCCAGGAACACCCACACTTTCATTTCTGCAGACTTGTTTTCTAAAACTTTATCTAATGGATGTCCTGATTCAAGGGTTCAGGGCAACAAATGAAATGGAGCCATTTATTTCTCAAGTCAGATCACCAACGCACACTTTCAGTAACCGTCCAAAATAGTGTTCAGTGAAAGTAATATGTCTGAACATGGTAGGTCCTCTTGCTGCTTTGCTTTGCTACTTTTTTAATGCTCTTGAACAGTGCTGGGGACCTGCATTTGATAATAGACCTTGTTCTGAATTCTTTTGTGCAACAACTTTAGGATATGAACTTCTCTATAGTTTTACCATGTTCTGTTTTGTAAAAAGCTAAATCCGTTTAATTGGTGAATTTTACTGAATTGATGTCTTTGAGTCAAAATACAGTTAGAGAAGAAAAGAAAATCCCAGTAAGGTCACTGATGGCTTCACAACACATGTTAAAGGAGCTTTTTTTGGGCCATGGGAAATTAAATGGTCTCTTTTCACCTAGTGAAAATAAATTCCTTAATAACAAATAACATGGTGTTATTCCTAAGACTTTTAAACTTGTAGTTAGTAACAATATTAAGAAGGTACCAAATAGAGGGGGAAGAACTACAGAAGGCTTAAGTCAAAGAACCAGCATCCCAGATGTGTCTCACCAGGGCTGAGCAGAGGGGAACATCATCTCCCTCCACCTGCTGGCAATGCTGTGTCTGACGCAGCCCAGGGTGGAGGGTTTAAAGTGTTAAGTTCTTGCTGCAGACACTGTCTGGTGTAGTACCACCTGCCCGTGCCTTCTGTGAGCATTCAGGGGCAGTCTTGCTGATTATGTTGCACTTACTTTACAAAAATCAGACCAAATTGTATACAGTACCTTAGAAATACAATAGAGATGGATATTTAAGATATTGAGATTATGATTAAGAAATTAAACATACGGATATCCATAGACAAGATCATATAAAAATAAAAAAGTTATAAACTATTAAAATGGGCACACACAGATATACATATGTACTGTTGTATAACATGACAATTATTTTAGAAAGATAAATTTTACACACACTACTGTGTGTGTGGAAACAGTGATAAGAGAAGCAAGGATGGCTTTTCATTTTAAGGAGAGATTAGCTCTGGTGTTCAGGTGATAGAATCATTAACTTTATTGTAATTCTACCCACGAAGATCTAGAATCACTGCATTTTTTTCAAAAGTCTGTTTATTGTCTGTTAAAGCAGACATTAAAGCAGCTGAATGAGGCTCACTTTCTCCATTCTCCTTCCCTGAGGGCTGGCTTATTCTTTTCCATCCCTTCTATTTCTTCCAAAAAGCACCAAAACATTTCCCTCTTAAATGAGTTCTAACAGGGGACTAAAAAGAGGAAAATTAAAGAAAACAAACTCAAATAATAATGAATAATGTAGAAAGAAAGATTTTCTTCAGTATTTGCCAGTACTTTAATCATCCAACCATTCTCAGCTCTTCCAAATCTTTAACATGGTCTTAGCTTGACCAAATTCTATTTTTTAGTAATAAAGTATATCACCAAAATTTTGGCATTAATGTAACATTAGGTAACATTTCTTTTTTTACTTTTCAAAATATTAACAGTTCAAGTTGAAACTTTTCTAAAAGGTGATGTGGTGATTTCTCTTCTTTTGTGAGTTGAAGTTTATATTCCTAAGAAATACACTATCTTAAGGATGAGATTTCTGTAAGAAGTTAAATGGAGGAATTATACTCTTCATGCCTTTCAGTGCTGTGAAAGTCCCAATTTACCAAGCAAAAGGGTTCTTTCATCTCTTGCTCTCAATGAAGTGTAGGGAAAACATTTCTAGAGCTCATCTACAAAAGTTTGCATTATAGAAGCACCATAAAAATGAAAGGAAAAAAAGGAAAATTTTTGTCAGATCGCTTCTTTCTATTTTGAAGCATATTGAGTAACTTTCAATGTAGTCATTCTGGCCTTAGAATGAAATTAAGTCAACTTCAAAATTTACTTCCATATACTTTTTCTGTGATAGCCTTAAAGTGTCAGTGTATGTAATTTGTATTGTATATTCACTTTTGCTTAACTACCATCGTAAAAGTACTATGATAGGTGTTTGGGAATGAAGTCCAAACCTGATGTTTAAAACTTCTTTAGGCATATTCATTTTCTGCTTGGACTAGGGTAATAGCTGATCTGGACTCAAAGCATTGGTAATCATTAGGTGAAGCTAATTCACATGTGTGTGTGCTGCAAAAGGTCATGCAGAATACACACCTGAACCATTTGAAAACCCTCTTAAGGTTCTCGGTAAATGTAAATTAAACCATAAGCATTTCTATATCTGATTGTTACATTGGAAGGGAAAAGACTATCTTCTGACTAATAGATGTTTATTGTGTTAATGAAGAGGATGGAAAAGCTGTCATGGACTTCACTACTCCAAGGTTTTTCTTGCCTACAGTATCAAATCGTTTTGACTGAGGTTCTTCAGTTGAGCTGAGTGATTAACACAGGGTCTTTGCTTGTCTGACTGCCCTCCCAAACCCTGCTTCCTCTTACTAATAATCAGGGAAGAAAAGAAGAGGAAGAAAAGTTCTGCAAAGATTTCCTTGTGGATGCTACTGCTAATTCAAATGCAGAAAGTAATCTTGCTCTAACTCCATTTTGATGAATCGATGGTTACCTGACAAAGATGCTGTAATATATCAGGGGGCTGGGCTGGTGCTGGGGGTGTGGGATTCTTGGTGTGGCAAAATGGATAGAATATTGCTAATGATTATTGTTTATCTTCATTGATAATTATCGCACTGTACCAAAATTTTCTCTTTCCTAAAAAGATCCATGGTACCAGACTAAAGCAATACAGAAAAAAGAACCAAAAATTGAATGGGTATAGCACCATTTTTGTATTTCAGATTGCAACAGGTTAACTGAGTCAAGAAAGATCAGAGATAAAGATCCCTGGATATATATTTTTTTAAATTTCTTTTCAATTTCAATATTTTTCAATTATGGGAAAAAAAATAAACAGCTCAAACCATACCTACAGCTTGTTCTAATATGGGACAGAATATACACAGCACCACAGAATAATATATTTGTGTATCTAATTTAAAATACTTCCAATCTGTGGTATTCCTTGTTGCAGGACATTACATTCAATCGTATGTGTAGTTATTAAATGGGTTAGATAATCACATTCTACTATTAACTACTCCAGGAATTACATCAAATCTTATACTTCAGCATGTAAACTACTTACCTCTGATAGGTGGAGGGACATACTTCAGATTCCTTTGGAGTGTGTGTTTTCGTTAAATTGTACCATCCAGCTCTCCACAGATTTAGATAATGGCAGCTGCAAGAAGAGAGATAGCAGGCTAACTAAATCAAGGGAGTGATCTCATGGTGAAGACTTTTGGGGAAAAAAAATCCCAATTCTTCTTTTTCTGTTTCTCTGTCCATATTTAAAATAAGGAGATAGAAATCCTATCAGAATTTGATGCATAAGAAATTTATATTTTTTCTACAGTTGTGAGCATCCTTGCTTTTAAAATAATCAATTATTTTTGAAGTAACAGCACACTGTGTATCGTAAGTATTCTATAATATAAAATGTAATACAAAAGCAAATACTGTAATAACAGATGTATCTTTTAATGCATGAAGATTGATTGCTGTGATTAGTCATGTCCTTACATGCATTCAAATTTAGTCAAGAAAAATTTAGAAGATCTAATACTGCTTTAGTTTTTTTAAAAGTCTGTTTTCATTCCTGAAATACCACAACCTCTATTCAAAATAATAAATTTATTCTCATTCAGAAGTGAATTTAGAATAGGGGAAAAAACTATTTTGTCATGAGCATACTTCATGACACTCAGTCAACCACAATAAAATCAAAGTTTAAACAAAGAAACAAAAAAAATCCCTCTTACAATCAACTTATAGCTTCAGGTTTCCATTTCTGTTTTTACTGAGTGAAGTTGACTGTCACTGTGGATCTTACATATTTACCCAGAGGAAAACCTGGAATTTAGGTGTGGTTTGGTGGGTATTAGCCTATATTAGGAGAATTTCCTAAGAAGCACACTGGGACAGATTTATTCTGACAACCGCCTCACCTTTGTTCTGCCCTGTGCATACAAGTAGAAGAACTGAAGCATATCAAAAACCTTCAGAAGTCCTGTACTGGCTGTTCCATGTAAGATCATCTCATGCTCACTTAAAGGATCACCCAACCCTAGCAGCACCTAAGTATCAGAAAGGTTCAGAGTGTACTTTAGGTCCCACAGCTTTCTCTTGCTGTTATGGTGAGCTTCTTTGGTATGCTTCTTTCTGCTTGCAACCACATATGAAAAAAGAACAGCATAATTTATACTGTAATTATTTTTCTTATCAAGGAATTATTAATGTAAATCTAATATTTTTCCCAGCTATTTTCAAACACTATTATTAATTTTCCAAGCAATTATTTTTGTATGGAAACAATGCATTATAAAAAAATCTTACATATATATAAAAAAAGCAAATATTGTGGAAAAAGTGTATTTAAAGCATAAGCAACCAGATAAGCATGTTGTGAGTAGCACGAGTAATGCAGCTGGGTTTTCTGACTCTCTGTTCAGCACAGACCCCACCTATGAGCTAAAATTCCCTGCAATTTTTTTACTGTAAGATCTTTACTCTCCTCTCAAAGAACCCCCACATTTAGCGTTGGTCCCCTCACCACGGAACAGCCAAGAGGAAGTGCATGCTGTTGTTGCTTGCAAGTGGAGTAAGATTTGACTGACTGGCTGCTGGTAACATAAAGTATAAAATTACTACTCTCATGCTACGGTCTGTTTCTGTTGGAAGGGCATTGATTTGGGCTGTCTTCTAGTAGCATACCATCAATTTTAAGGTAATATATAGGAACCAAATTATCTTTTGGACCTCTTCTCTTTTTCTGATCTGGTTGAAATCAGCTAGTGGACCCAAAAATTACTGGTGCCAAAGTGATGACTGGTAGGTGGCTGGAAATAAGACAAAAATTGCGTATGTCCTGTTTCTTTAGGAAACTCAGAAAAATGTGACTGATTGTTTGGAACAGGGTCATATAGGCAATGTGTTTGTTAACAAGTGACATTCCTAGAATATCTTCTCAGTGGTAAATTTTTGTGGTGAGAAGCTGCATGTGTTGCATTACTGTACTTAAGTGAATATAATGTCTCTAGAATAAATATATCGTGGGGGGAAAAAAAGCATTTTGGTTTCCTATTAATGCAGGAAGGGTAAACTAGTAAAATGGAAGATGTCTTTTTAAACAGTTTTTTATTAAAAGGAGCATGTAGGCACATAGACGCTCTTCTTATTCTGGAATAAGAATACCAATCAACCAGACAAAATAAAAATAATTAGAAAAAAAAAATATGGATATATTTTGTATTTGTTTAACTAGGATGGCTTGTAAGCTAACTTAAAGTAAGGAGCACAGCCTTTTGAGAACACAAAGACCTGTTTCTTCTGGGTTTAATTAAGAAACACAGTCATGTCCTAGTATGTCTTTTTGTAAACTATTCTTGATTCATCACCAAAGGGTCTTAAAAATGCTTTAGCGTTAACAAAGACAGGGGCAGAAATGAAGGTTAGTTACTTATAGTGAATTTCAAGATCAGCTCATTTAGTATTTCATAAAGGTTTGAAAACTGGAGATGACTACTTAATTTATTTTGAATGAATTATCATCTAGTTTTCACCAAGGATTAGAAGTGCCATGTGGAATTGTTAAAATTAAGCCAATCATATTAATTCTGAGTAATAACTGGAAGGTAATGGCAGCATCATCATGGGTCTATGGATGCACAAATGCACTAAGTCTCCAGTCTAACAAATGTTTAAACCTTTGCAAAGTACAAAACTTTGCCTACTGAGGTTTCAAATCAAATTCAGCCACTCCGGTCCCTGATTCAAGGGTCCTGCTGTCACATGATGTTTTATGTATTTAAAGTTTGTTATAGAAAATATAACTTGTGCTATTTTAAAAAAATATACTTCTTTCTAACTAGCTAAACAATGATAATAGCTTCATGTTTGTGTGATATTTTTAAAATACATACTATGATAAACATGCTTGGTGCTCAGCAGATACTGAGACAATTGAAGTCCCAAGTAATTAATAAAATAAGCTACACACATATTCCGGAGAAAAGACACACAATGAAACAGGATCATTTATTGATAACAGCAGGTATACTTCATGTGAATTTAGAGGTTTTATTTTCTTTAAGTATTAAAAAAAAAAGCCATTTCATTTAGGCTTGTTGATGCTGCTGGCTGTTTCTGTATCAATATCGTAAGGACTTAAGTTTTCTTAGCAACAGTGATTAAAGTTTATTGTCTTTCCTCTTACTGTTGCACTGTTTTAAGCCTGTGGATGAATACATCCTTCTCTTGCCTACATAGCATTTCCAAGGTATTCAACTGGATGTTTTATTGTAGTTCTGAAAAAGATGAATGGATATAGCACTTTGTCAATAATGTGTATCGCCCTCCTAACAATATAAGTTTCATTTGTGTTACTTCATCTTCCAGCCATAGGATTCAGATGTAGGATTGCACCTAAATAAGGTATACTGAAATTTATTGTAAATCATATGAAAGTTTTTTGTGACATGACATTAGCTTTTTATGCAGTGAAACTGTTGTTCTTGGGTATAATTATGCTGACTAAAACTAGTAATGTATAGTCCTATAACATCAGAATAAAACAAATGACAAATACCATATCTTCTGAATGTTATTTAAAGATGGTTTGGCTCTTTATGCTATTTTTGGTTACATAAAAATGTATGTATCCACCAAATTTCTGCAACCAAGTTTTTATTTTTAGGCTTTTTAAAAACCAATTGTTTTCCTTAGAGAACACAGCATCCTTCTTCTAAGCAGAAAAAGCAGTGGGTGGGGGTGAAATTGTAATAATGGGGTAAGTCTCTCAACATAAAAATCAAGGTGCCTTTCATCCTTCCCAATGATGCCTTTTGAAATCAGCTCCAAGAAAAAGTTTAAAATTTGCAAGACTACATTGTTCTTGCTTGCAGGACGAAATATGTATATATGCTGTTCTGCATTTCATCCTGTAAATTTGTTGACTTCCATGTGTAACCTATATGGGAAAATATAAAGTCAATGATTATCCTGTTGTCACATGGATACTCTTTGAGCTACATACACTTTGTAAGGCATATGTATTGTGCAACCAGTAGGGAAACATTGTGTGGGAAACCTGCTGAATTTAGTGAGAGCACCTTATGTGACATGTTGCCCACAGCAGAAAGCCGTGCTGTGGACACAATTCTAGTTAAATAGGATTCATTCTGCCTGAATTCTGCCAATGTTATGTTTCAATCATTAGAGGACTTAATTTTTTCCCTACCTGCCTTAGAAAGTTAACATGTAGTCTTGGCATTACTGAAGACTTTAAGTTCAATGAACTTTCTTCTCTACAAGTGCTGTTAGCCTGCTCAGTGGGAAGAGATCATGTACTCCATGATCTGCCTATTTTTATGTCACTCAGTGAAAGCTTGGTTTGCAGTTCATTATTTATTCAACAGAAGGAACGTTTATGATGCTGCCTTGTATACATCCAACCTAGGTAGCTACAGTCCATTGTGAAATGTCCTAATTGTGAGACAGCTATAAAAAAGTTAACACAAACCTGTTGTAAAGATTTTCTAGCCACTACAAATATACTATATCTAGATTCAGGACAGACACTGGCTATAATCTGTATTAGCTGTATTGTGATGTTAGTAGATGAAGGACAGACATCGCTTTATCTATCCATCTGTCTTTTTGAGGACATATCAGAGCTGATCATCAGTTATTGCTTCTTTCCTAAATGCCATTGCAGGTATTCCTGAAGCAAATAATAATAATAGTATATATACTTCCTCTGCTGTACTCTTCAAATAAGGAGTCATGAGTGGATTATTCTGCTCTCAGTCAACATACACATTCATGCACTTGATGAAACAGATACTAGTTGGCATATACTTTGTCCCATACAGCAGTAAGAACATTAATGTGTTTGTGCCATCCTGGGGCAAAAGCTTATGAATACACAAAGAGTAAAAGCTGCTGGTGTTCCACACCAGAAAGATTCAGGTGTCAATGGCCACTGGACAGAATGTGGAGAAGGTTGTAGCAACAAACATACATATGTCACTTAAGAAGAATGACCAAACCAGATTAGTTCAGCCAGAAATCTAGTCTCACATTTCTCACAGATGCTGAGCTCTTTTGTAGCAGTAGTTGCTAATGGCAAATCCTCTCAGGTGCAGATTGTTGCAGGACTGTGGGCCCAACGTGACTGCAGTTAGATGTTCTGTATTCTTCTCTTGCCTGGACAGTAGCAAAGCTATTAGCCAACAGCTCTGTTCAACCAACGCTACATAGAACACTGCAGCCCATCTAATGGCATCTGCAAACAGACCAGCCTTCTTTTCCGTTCTGTACATGAGTATACACAGGGTATCCATTGCACATAATGCAAAATTAAATTATCGTTCTCTGACTTCAAGGCATGTAATGGTTTGAGGTCAAGATACAAAAAAGGTCATCATGCTGTAGAATGAGGGGTGAAGATGACAGTTATATGACAGCTGTGATGCAGCAAAATAGCACGGCAAGACTGAAGTTCATCTGCAGTATTATAGAATGTGTTCTTACATAGGTGTAAAAATTATAGAATGATATATAATGACGTGTACTCTTAGGTATGTATACATACACATCTATATGCATGTTCACATATGAGTTCTCCTTGCAAAGCAGAAAAGATAAAGAAACAGGAATGAGCACAGCTAATTGAAAACGCTTTTGAAAGGTGTCTGTGTGCTTTGCGTATGAGAACTGCTTAAGAATCTGCCTGAAGAAGAGGGACTTAGAAACCTGAAGGTTAAACACATAGACAAGTTTAAATACCCTCAGGTACTCGTAATATGCTAATTTAAGATAATAATGCTTTAACCAGCAAATATTCAATAGCTGATGAGACAGATCATTTCATTGTGAAGTGAACTTAATAAAAATGTTCTTGGAGAAGCTAATTGCCTACTGGTAAATTGCTGTTTAAGTAAGGCTTGCTGTTGCAAGAGAATTAATAACAACGTCTTACACTAGTCCCAGTGTTTTTAAGATTCCCAGTGTACTGTATGTGATAATGTATTATGCAGGTAGCATTCTTTTCCGTACTGGATTATAACTATTGTCCTTCGAGACTAGTTTGCATGCAGTTGCTGGTATCGCACTGTTTGGCAGCCTGCTGCAGATAAGAATGAGTGATGATGCCCTAGATTTTAATGGAAATTTTAGAGTGCATGCAGCGGTAGGGTGCAGTCTTCAGCAGAGAAAAACGAGCTGACTTATAGGCATGAGGGGTCATCAAGAAAGATAAAGAAATAGGACATATACTCCAGGCTAGGCAAGGCTTTTTAAAGGATATTATGGAAATGAGGAAGAACTAATTTAATTTTTATAATGTCACTCCATTTAACTTTAAAATACAAGGTCAAGGTATTGTGGTTTTTGTAATGATTAAAGATTTGGGATGGTTTTTTTGTTGGAACCGTTGAATGTTTATGTGGCAAACACTGAATGTGACAAAGAATTGAATTTGGAAACATCAGAATTATGTAGCAGCTCCTCCCAAAACCACATTAGAGACAAAAAGAAATTTACTAATGACTTTCATTTTCATCCTGGCAGACAAACTTCCCTAAGAAGCCTCTCTTTAAAGTTAACATGATCCCCAAACAGTAATATAACTTGTTTTTACATAAAGCACATAAAAACTACATTAATTATGAAACCGATCTGAAAACAGCTCCCTTTACAATAAAATCTCAATGCTTCCATTCTTAACAAAACCTGATTTACCCATCAGGTGTGGGACTTTACAATGCATCAGGTTTGCAATACTGTCAGAAATTTTTGAAATTATGATGAATTGATCAATTTTTTACTCCAAAACCTCATGCAAACATTTTATTTTTAATGAGAAAAGATGATGCTGTAACTCTCCTGCATAAGCAGATAAAAAGAAACACTGGGGTGAAAATTTTCCAGATGGGTTCATCTTACAAGGGAGGAAAAGCATAGATATGGGAAAACATTTTAACTTTTCTTACTTTGTTCTCTCTAAAGACAGAACAAATTCTTAATGAGTCTTAATGTAAAAATAAATAAATTTTTTAAAATGTGCAAGGTATGAATGGTAAGTTCCCTTTCTAAAGAGATGCATTCATTCTCTCGTTGATGAGACTCTCACAGAACCATCTACATGTCGTAATGGAGGGTGTTTTGGGCAGCTCTGAGTACTCTACAGCTTGTACATGAGACAGTTTGCAGTTAGGTTGTCTGTGTCTGCACGGCACTATGACTGCTGTTACAACTGCATAGTAGATTTATCTGGAGAGGCTTTGCATCTTTGTTTAATATGGGTTGTAGTTACTTAGTGTTACCAAGTTATCCTGACCAAGCCTAGTGAATAAAAGGGTGAGCTATTCCCCGCACCCCCCCCTCCTTTAAATCAGCCTGCCTTTTGAAGCAGCCATACTTTAAAGCCTGATAATAATAGCT
>JAVJGI010000014.1:85711412-85724638 GCA_035590275.1 Ibycter americanus
TTTAAACCATCTAAGATCATATTGTCACTAAAAAAATGAGTTAGTTGAGACGGATTTATTTAAGACACAAAGCTCATTGAAACTATGTCCCAGCATAGAAATTCAGTGTAAAATTCAAGCATAGAAATTTGTGAATAAAAACACGGGAACACCACAACATTCCCTAAATAAAAACTTCTTTTTTTTTTTTTTTCCGTAAAGCACAATGGTTTTCCTGTGTGTAGCACCCTGCTGATAAAATTAGGAGGTAGAGATCAATATTATCTTCCTATTATTATAACATTGTTACAAATTGTATTCATGCTTTATTAAAATAATTTAGTGTTAATATAATCCAATATTAATATAGTGTTGGTATATGCTTTCATTCTCAGATGATACCATGGATAGTGATGGGATGGCATAATAATGAGCTATAAATAGCACTGGTTTAATTTTGCCTCATTTTTTCTAAACATGGAAAACTGTACTCATGTCTCTGCTTGAATATTAGTTTTAGAAAGTTAGAAGTTAGCAGACTTTATACATTATCCTTAGAAAGTGAAAAGGAATCTGATTTTTACTTGATTTGGTACTTGTGTTCCCCATGGAATGTTACTTGAAAGAAGGGCGCTTTTTTCCCCAAAGCTACTTTGCTGGAACCTTGTGCAGAGTATTACCGAGTGCTCTCAGCATCCATGAGCCAGGGAAGCTGAACACGTGAAACAACTTTACAACTTCACACATCAGCTTCATACATTTGTACGGGTCAGATCTCTAGTAAAGCAATAAGTAAAACCTTATTAAATATTTCAGTAGAGGAAAAAATGTAAACAAGGTCTTTTTGTTTGTTTCTAACAAGTCTATGGAATGGTGACACATCTTCAGAAAGAGAATTAGTATTTCCTGAATTACTATTAAGGCCGTTTTTTTGCTTCCTGGCTCCCTATCCTTAGCCTAGCATTCCCCTGTTCTCAACACATATTTCTCTCAGTTTTGATACAGCTATTTCAATATTGCCTCTGGCTGAAGAGGCGAGAAGAGCCAAATTGAAGTTAATCGTTGTCCAGCAGACAGTACCTAGTTCTCATAAAAGTTCTCACAGCTGGTTTGATTTTAGTGGAATAATTTATTGTTGATAGAAGTGCTTAATGTATTGCTTTGTTGAAAAAAAAAAAAAGTATTCCTAAGCCTGGATGTTTAAAACTCAGTCTGCTCCTCTTCACCTAAAAGATCTGGATGTCAAGATGCATGATTTTCACTGAAAGTAAATTTTCTAATGAACATATTGATTTGTATTTTGAAATCGTGGTACTGTACTGAGAAAAATATGTTAGTGTTAAATATGCAATGAACATGAGTTCCTGAAAGTCTTACTATGTTTATATCAACTACTTTGAAGCAAGCTGATGAATTTAGCAATCAGAAATTAAATTATGGGAATATGTAAATCAGATATCCCTTGAGTATCAACACTGGCATGCTTAGGAAAGCATTTGAATTAATAAACTATCAGACCCCACATGCTATAATTATGCTCTAAAGAAAGAACAAGATGGATACCAAGGCTAAGTCTATTACATACTAAGGAAAATAGAGTGTAGCAGTGGTAGAGGAACACCCCAGTGGTTGTTGTAGGGAGTAAAGCCAGTCTACTTAAATTAATGTGACTCAGTTGGGACAGAAAGCCTCTGCTCAGCACTAAAAGAGCTAAAGCAACAGCTCTGAGGAATCCAGAGTTCATGGAGATATGAAAGGCAAAGGAAGGGTCAGCAAAATCAAAACAGAGGAAGAATGAAGACGTGATAGCTGCTCACAAACCAGTTGGTTTGTTGTCTGCCCCTCACCACTGCCATTCTCCCACCAGTTACTCTTGCTCAGAGGCTTGGGGCAAATGCTGACTTACTGGTGAACAGGAGGAGGAAGAGAAGCAGAAAGCAGGCAATTAATTCTGGCTGCCAAAATCCTCTGGTAAATGATTTGGTAGGGATTTTGGGGTCTGTCTTAAGGTCAAGACGGTTGACTTTATGCTACAATTACACTTCTAGTGCAAGGCAAGGAAATAACAGGTGCTGGTAATCAGACTTTTTTCTCTTCTTTTTGAAAAAATGACTATTTCTGGTCACTTGGCTTATTTTGTTCTGTTTCTAACCTACTTGAAATTTCAGGCAATGATTCAGGCAATTCAGGTGACGCTTATGTTATCTTATTGAACCAGTACCTGTGCTTTGTTCATATTGTTGTAATGCAAGGCCACAGTGCGATGATAGGTAACAGGTAAATCATTAAGTGAGACTGTACATGGTACCTAATACCATTTTACTTGCTTTGCACTTGAAGCTATCTGTACGTAAACAGTTGCAAGCATAAACCGACTCATCCTCTTGCCTGTCACAGTAATTCTTCGCAATTGGGAAGCCACTTTTGCAGGTTGGATATTGCCCAGGATAATTTATTCCTTTATGACTTGCTACAGTTGTAGTCAAGTCAATGTACACTGACCACTAGTCTGAATCTTTTTGGTATTATTTTTTTCTACAAGCAGGTACAAGTGCTGGTGTTTCCCATCTTATCTGCTACATGACTGATTTTGCACAGTTTCCATAGAGTAAAAAAAAGTAATCAATCAGAAACATTTTTCATGCCTGTCAAGAATATTTTTTTTTAAAATTAGTGATGTAGAATAAGTACACACAGATTTTTTTGATTGCAAAAATGTGTGTACTATGTTAACTTGCTTTAAAAAGAAGTGTAAAATAAGTGGATGAAAACTCAGACAGTGAGGGTTATAGAAAGTTTCTCAAATGCCTCAAGGGGGTGATACCTGCAGTATTTTGTCTTAAAGGGAGGCTATAAATGACCAGCACTAGTGAGTCAATATATGTATAGCTTGTTGAATATTTCCAGTCTGCTACTTTTATGTAATGGGGTTTTGTGGTTGGTTTTTTGGTTTTTTTTTTCATAGCCAGAGGCACAGACAAATGACAAGCTAGTAATTTCAAAAGAATATATAACAGCTTAAATAGCAAAATGGAGAGGAAAACAGGATGCTGAGGCACATTATTCCAGTGCTGCTGAGTTAAAGATTAGGGGTGGTACTTTCAAGATACAGATTCCACAGGAAAGCAAACCAAAGCTTTATTGTTTTTGAAGCACAGGAAGTGTATAGGAAATAACTTGGGTTATGCAAGGTTATGGATATTTCTGTAAGAATCAGGAAAAGCTGTGAAATCATAAAAATGTAATAACTATCTGCTTTTTATTTAAGAAAAATGAATTGATTTAAATATGGCAGAAAATGAAGAACTATGGTCACACTGAGTTGGAATAAAATCATTTATTTAGCTAAAAAAGCTGGCCTGATATTTAGGTAATTCCATCAGTATTAGTGATGTCCTTGAAAACTTAAGAATAAGCTATGTTTGAAGAAACTAGGTCATGTTGTTATTTTTAATATTACTGGGACCTGTTATGTGAGTAGTTTGATTTGTGATAGCTGGAAAGAGATTGAAGATGGAGGATACAATTTTTCTTATCATTGACATTGTTTACTCAGTTATAGCTTTGCAGAGCTGTTTAAAATATCAAAATGTTGTAAATATCAGAAAGTGCAAATTAAACACGGCATCAAATCAGGCCATAGTCCTAATTTACCACAGTTATGTATAAATGTAAATGGAAAAGTTATTTGACAGAGGCTTGTCTTTACATTTTGGAGCTACATAAATATGGAAATTAATATATTTCAGTGGCATACATGTGTGCTACAAAATCAGTGAGTAGGTTTTTGGACTTGCAGTTAAATTTTATGTATTTAACCTGAAGCATTATACTTAGTATGCAGTAGCAGTGGGGTTTTTGGGAAAAAAAAAAAAAAAAAAGCAGCCTCTTCTTTCTCCCTGCAGTATTTCCAAATGAGTTCTAAAGCTAAATTGACTTCATAAACCAATAAGAAGCAACTGTGTAATTTAGGTTAGAAACACAAAATAGACCTCTGGTCATGCCCTTTACAGGTTAGTACTGAAATGACTTGCATGACAATTTGGTGTCGCATTAGAAAGGGATGTGAAATGTATATCTAAAGGAATATGGCCCATTTTAACAGTTACATTTCACTAGAAATAAAGGGAAAGAGATGCACTCTTTATTATTATTATTAATCCTGTGGTAAATATCTTTATAAAACTACCAGGAGTTAGTTTTCTTGCAAAGTGTCAGCACTTGAGGACAATACTGCTTACCTAAATAATTTTTAATGACTGAATTGCCAAGGTCAGCTCTCATCTGAACCAATAATTTATCATTTTTCAATGCTTCCAAGACCCAGAGAGTGCTCTTGTTGTAGGTTGACCCTGGCTGAACACCAGCTGCCTACCAAAGATACTCTATCACTCCTCTCCTCAGTTGAACAAGGGAGGGAAAATATAATGAAAGGTTCGTGGGTCGAGGTAAGGACAGGGAGATGTCTCAGCAACTACTGTCAGGGGTAAAACCAGACCCAACTTCAGGAAAAATTAATTTTATTTATTGCCAATGAAATCAGAGTAGGATAATGAGAAATAAGACCAAATCTTAGAAAACACCTTCCTCCTGCCCCTCCCGTCTTCTCAGGCTTAACTTTACTCCCAGTTTTCTTTATCTCCTCCTGCTGAGCAACACAGGGGGACAGGGAGTAGGACTTGTGGTCAGTTCATCACACGTTGTCTCTCCTGCTCCTTCCTCCTCAGGGGAGGGCTCCTCACACTCTTCCCCTGCTCCAGCGTGGGATCCCTCCCATGGGAGACAGCCCTCCATGAACTTCTCCAATATGAGTCCTTCCCACAGGCTGCAGCTCTTCATGAACTCCTCCAGATCCATGGGGTCACAGCCTCTTTCAGGCATCCACCTGTTCCGGCATTGGATCTTCCATGATCTGCTCCACTGTTAACCTCCATAGGCTGCAAGGGGACAGCCTGCCTCACCATGGTCTTCACCATGGGCTGCAGGGAAATCTCTGCTCTGGTGCCTGGAGTACCTCCTGCACCTTCTTCTGCACTGACCTGGGTGGCTGCGGAGTTGTTTCTCTCACATATTCTCACTCCTCTCTCTGGCTGCTGTTGCGCAGTTTTCCCCCCTCCACCTTCTTAAATACACTGTCCCAGAGGTGCTACCACTGTTGCTGATGGGCTCAGCCTTGGCCAGCAGCGGGTCCATCTTGGAGCTGGCTGGCATTGGCTCCATTGGATGTGGGGGAAGCTTCCAGCAGCTTCTCAAAGAAGCCACCCCTGTAGCCCCACCACTACCAAAACCTTGCCATGCAAACCCAATACAGCTCCGTAACTTTTTGTCCGGGCAAACACACTGATTTCAGAATGACTTTGGGCAGGAGTAGGAGGCAGCTTTTAGAACCATAGTTTTTCAGTAGTTGCATTCAGGTCTTCTAGAGCCAATAACAAGTTATTCTAAGCTCCAAGCTGTATCATACTGAGAAGCAAGAAAATTGAGACAAACATGATTAACGTGTTCAAAGTAGGTTTGTTGCAGTAGATGTATGTGAGGGAAAATTTCCATTTGCAGCCCTTGACTTCCTCTTTCCTTAGTTACACCTGTGGATTTAAAGGCATGAGGAATTTGCATTGCAGGAAGAGACAAATTCAGGTTAATTTATTACAATGATAAAGGAACCAGGAAAAATTTTTGCTTGATCTTCTCATAAACCAGATTGTCACCTTGGTGAAATTCATAGTACCAAATCCTACTGGGTGATACCTGCCTCTCAATAGCTAATTAGAAAGGAAAATTCATTAAGTATTAGTAAGAAGAACTGTAGAGATACATTTGGAGTAATAGGTGATAGCAGCACAGGCAGTGGCGACAAGTATTGGGAATTACTGTAGTGATTTGAAGTGTGAAGTTACTAGGCTATTAAAGTACAGTAGACTACTGCTTTCTGAGGACAGCAGGCTAGACTGAAGAATTTGTATAGGCAAAATAGAGGAATTTCAGCTTTTATGCCTTGTTTTATGAAGAATGAATTTATCACTGTTTTTAGAAAGAAGGGGCACAGTCAAGGGTTAAAGTCTAGAATATATTAAAAGTTTCAAACAAATCTGAGACTCTTTCTGATTAGAAGCTTTTAGCAGAATACGAGAAGTTGTATATCTCCATTTTATTTGTTAAAACATACAGTTGTGGAGTTGCATTGTACCCACATTTCTTTGTGTACAGTAGCAGTCATGGACGGTCAGCAGTGCAGCCGGGGCAGCACTGGACCTTCTGTTTTTCTAATTAAACAACATCAAAATATAGAAAAAATAAATAAATATACAAAACAGGATAGAATAGTAGTTTCCTAAGGTTCTCCAGCCAAGCTGTTTGCATATCAAATCAAGCAAAATTTTTGTATTCTTTATGAATTATTTATATAAACTCTTGTTTACACCACAAATAATTCTATCGACAATTTTAGTCAAAGTGAAAATTAAATTCTTTTGGTTACTTTGCTGTCTTTATTGTTTACTCAGAAAACAGGTCTGCATCAATTTTCTTTTCCCTTGGTTTCCTCTTGTACTGTTGATGTAGAAACCCAGTACAAACTGACAAAACTCACCTAGTTCTGCTTTATAGGTAGAACCTGCCCAGAGCCTACCGTCAACTCACAATGCTGCTCTTTTCATAGTAGCACTTGATAGTAATATTCAAGCCATAATAATTCCTCTAATTTGTGCTGAAAACACTTTGCTTTAAATTATTGTCAGCTCCTTAGCAAACATTGCCTTCAAATTTTTACTGTTTATTCACATTTTCCATCTCCATCAGCTGCCCTGAGATTCCATAATTCATAAGAACACAATAACAAACATAATGCGCACAAAATAATGAAGATTACATAGCTGCTTATAACAAAACAGCTAGGAAACAACATATACTTTTTGTTGATTATTTTAATCCTAACAAAGTGCCAGTAATGTGTCTCCAGATTAAATCAATGTGATTTAACTGCCTGGAAAATTAATTTCTTCCTTATTTTTAATAGAATCTTGAACAGAGGTACATACTCTTAATGGATAAATTCATTCTGGTAACCAAGTGCTAGCAAATTGTTTTGGGGATAGTTTTCCACCAAATGTTTTCACAGTTCTCTGATTTATGTTTTTGCATCTGGGTAGACACTCTTATGTCAACCTTATGCTTTTATACAATTTAGGGTGGAAGAGAAATTTATGTAAATGACTGAAGAATAGCACATTAATGTCAAATTCAAGACTACTGATTTCTGAAAGTGGTACATAGTACCTTTACATGCTTTTAGGATCTGTATCTTACCCTAAATTAAGGAAAACCAATACAATATTTTTTCCTTAAAACATTTTGTGCCAGCTAGTGTCTCAGACAGAAATTAGCTTGTTTGTGGTATTTCTTCATGTTGCTACAGGGCTTTTCCATAACAATATATTATTGTTAAGCACGTTTGTCTACCACAATGAAAAGAGGAAAGTGCTGGTAAGATCGCTCATGGAATAGCTTCTGATTAAGTTTAACGGTAAAATGCTGTTTCATTCAATGACAAGAGGAAATGAGACTGCAAAAAGTGTTGCATGATATATGTACAAGTTAACTAAGAAATAACAAAGTCCAAGAAATTATGCCATTCTGGTACCCGCTTAGGTAAGTAGGTAAGGACTCTGATGAATGTTTCAATTGCATAACACAGGAAAAGCAATCAAACTGGTTTATTTCAAATCCTCATCCACTCAAATCTTTTTCTTTTTTACAATTTTAATTACCAACGAGAATCTATCTGAACCTATAACTTATCTTTTTGTCATATTGCCTCATCAGTTGTCATGAGCATTGTGAAAGGTATCAGGAAAAAAAGGTGGCAACTAGGGATGTGATAGTGTAATGTATTTGAAATTGGTTGGTAAATTGTTTAATCAATTATATAAGTTACTTCTCTTTGCCTACAAAAAAATATAATCATAGTTTCTCAGGGAAAAAAATAAAGTGTAGCTAACTGTTCATGATATTGATAATGGTAGGTTAAGCAAATGTTTAGTATTATTATCACAATATAGATATTGAATTGTTAATTAGCATCCATTAAAAAAAAACCACAAAAAGTACTAATTTCAAATAAAAAAATTATATAAACCCAAAGTACTATAACTTTATGTAATTACATATTGTTTATACAGTAGATAAAATTGATGTAGGATTGGATTTGACAAAATAGGTTTTTTGTCACTTTTGTTTCTTCTTGACAAAATAAGGTTACTGGCAGCTGTCTAAATTAAGAAGAAGGCACAGCCAGGGCTTGAAAAAGGGAATCAAAAGTTAGTGAGACACCATTTTGGTGAACATATAGTTCACAGTAATTTTGTTTGTTATGTAAAATACTGCAATTGTATCAACAGGGATATGCTGCTGTTTTTCAAATGCACGTGTTACAAAGTGATTCACAAAGAATCAGTCTTCTCCACAGAAAGTACAGGCATCTTTAGGTATCCAAAACTGTTATCTACTGTCTCTCAAGTTCATATGCACAGTTATGTAGAAATTTGTGCAGTCTAACTCTTAGATGTTGTTAAAATGAATGACACTGTGCCCTGTTAACAACCTGACTTCAAGGCATACACTGATCATCTATATTCAGAAGAAAGTTCCTTTGGCTGCTTGAGTGATGCAGTGTTGTAAAATTAAATGTATTACAGAAAGAAGATTAAAAGAAAAAGAGTGGTATAACAGTGAAAGCAAACTGGAATGGGCAGAAGTCCATAAGCACAAGGATGTCAACTCCCCAAACAGAAAATACTTCTCTTTGTAGTGATGTGCAGCAAGCTTATGAATAGAACTAGCTCTAGGATCTCCATTATTGCAGTTTTTTATTGATCTTTGGTTGTAGTTAGGGGAAAGCAAGCCACAGGATTGACTGGGAGAGAGTGAAAAAGGAAAAAATAGAACAAGAAATAAAATGGCAATGAATAGCAAAACCACTGAATAATTCAACTGAAAATAATAAAAGGAAAAGCAGCATGGGAAGGAAACTAAGAAAAAGAAGAGAGGGAAGACAAATGTTTTTTTAGTGTTAGATATTCTTGTTCTCTCTCGCTCTTAGGGGATTCCCACCTCATATTCAGGGTATGAACTGAAAGCCATTGCCAAGATGGTACTAGGAATGCCTGTAGATTCAGGGTCTCTCAGACCTTTGATTTTCATAGAAAAGCAGCATATGATGTAGTTGGAAAGTATTTTCTAACGAATAACAGTGTTACCAACAACTTTGTCACAAGCAGATGTGGTTTATTAATATTCACTATACTGCATGATTATCTCAAGAACAACTTTACAAGTCACACAGCTGGTAATATTGAAGCAAAATATGAACTGAATGTTTGGAGATACAACTGAAATAGTGTTCTACATACACCATACATTTGGGGAGATCAGAAGCAATGCTGAAAGTATCATATTAAGAAATTCCTTTGGGAATTTATCTTTCCATTTTTTCCCTTTTTTCCCATTTCCTTTTTTTGTGTTTGATTAAAAAAAAAATCATAAAGCAGCTGCTCTTGTGTTGTCACTAAGCAGTTGCTGCTAGAACCAGAAAGTACAAATAAGAGAACAATAATGAAAACCAATAGTGAATTAGGCAAAAGTTTTCATGCTAATTATGGACAGAGTCCCCTGCTATTGCAGAAACAGCTCTATTGACTTTGGTGAGAATTTTCCCCTGTGTTTACCCTGTATTTCTTTTTTGCATCTGTTCCATTTGGAAGTTTTCTGAAAGAGTGTGCATAATATCTCATTTTAGGTAAATCTTAGGGAAAGAAAAAGAAACTAATAAAGCAAAGAAGCATCGTATGATTGTCTTGGCAGTTTTATGTTGTTATTATACCAAATTTGTTGAAGCCATCATCAAAGTGTAAAACTATCTGTATGAGAAGTAGAAGTCCTTTAATATACTGTTTTTTCAATTTTTAGTCTGAGAGAATATTTAAACCTTACTTTAATGATATGTCATTCCCTGCTTACTTATGCCTGGGAATCACAAGAAAGAAAAATTAAAGTAATAGGTATTTATATGATCATCTGCTTTTCTTAGTAGCTAAAAATGCAACATGTTGAAAACATAGAGTACATAGAAATATCTGCTATCCACTCAAAACTGTGATTAGCTCTGTGTGTATAAATATGATGAAGTCTTGTCTTTTCTGAGTAATTTTATTTTTAATATTTATATAAACACCTCATTTTTAATTAAGTTGGTTTGCTCACTCTGTTCATAAAGTGATTAGAAACCGTATAATTGCACGTATAAGCATCTCAGATGGCTGCCTGAAAAAGCTGGGAATCCAAAGGGCAACATGCCCTTCCGTTTTGCCGTTTCTGTATGAAATAGTGAAATGTCAAGTGAAACTACAAGAAGCAGATTCAATGTCAATATTCCTTCTGTAGCACAAGCATAAACTGTAAGGCCATGACAGGCAACCTCTTGCAGGCTCCAAGCACCATGCCTTCGTACACGTATGTGGCAAAGATAGAAGGAGAATGAATGGGCATCTATCGCTGTTGACAGGTTTTAGATACAGAATGAAAAGCATCTTTGTGGTCCAGAGCATTGGGATGTGTGTGTGAAAACACGACTTTCAGCAAAACAGTTAAAAACACTTTGCGTTCACTTTATACAAAAATACTTTTAAAAAACCTAAATGTCTTCGTGGGTTGCTGTGCTTTGCACAGTACCCAGTCTCAAGAAAATTCTGCTTTTTCTTAGGCTGTGGAATCTAGACAAATTTCATCAGCACATGTGTTTCCATTTAATCATCTGAAAAGTGTCAAATGCATAGAGTACTTGGAAAAAAAAAATCTCAAATTGGGTTGTTTATGGTGATCTGAAATCCAGATGGCCAGAAGGCTTCTCTCATGTTCTGGTGGAAGTTCACACCTCTCCTTCCTATGCATCTTGCACGGGGTTCCCATTTCGGCATTAGGGATCGCAAGTTCAAAGACCGTCTCTGCCACTGAGCTAAATATCTTCTTTTTTTACTTTGGAAGTAAACCTTATTGCATAATATGGCACAGGATAAATCAGAAAATTCCCTTAGTTAATTGTGTCAATAGAAATAAGTGTGTAAATCATGTAATAGTTGATTTTTTTCAAAAATTTGTGTGTGTGTGTGTATGCTGGGGAGGGAGGAAAGCTACTTTAAGATGCCGTGAATGCAGAAAAAGGGCTTAGTTAGAGTATTGAAATGGGCTTTTAGTTAGCATTTCACTTTGTAATAGTATACTGACTGGTGATTATTCCTGTCATTTAGAAAAGCTGGTGCAAAGATAGCTGCTAATTTCTACAAATTTTAATTTCAAAAACTTTAGAGTTCAGGAACTAGAATTTCCTTCCTTTATTCTCCTTGCCTTGATCTCCTATTCCAAATGAATAGTCCTGCTGCGTAAAAGTAGAAGCTTTGTTCTGAGTTATTTTTTTCTTTAAGTGGTATGGATCTTAAGTTCAAACAGGTGCATGCAATAGTACAATTTTTTCAGGTGCCTCGCTGGAAATAAGCCACTTGTCATTATATGTTTTTCTCAGACTATATGTATTATTGTTATGATTTACCTGTGTAATGCTCCCTAATGCATAACACAAAGGCTCTACTCCTAAATTCAATGTGAAATACAGTGAATGTGCGCAAAACCTAGATTTTCATTTTAGGCTGGGTGTCACCAAAACTGAGGTGTGTACTGGAAAGACTAATGACCTTTCAGCCTCACAATAATAGACAGTATTTGCATTTAGGCAAACTGCCTGACCATGACTGCTATTTATTCTTAATAGTGAATCAGGTACCTGAAAACAGCAGCCAAAGGTTGGACCAGGTGGTGTATTAATGTGCATCAAAGAAAGACAAGAAAATATGATACCTCAAAGTAAGAGGCTTTTCTGGGTCTTAGAAAATCTTCAAGTTTCTGCTACAATGCTGTCTTAAAAACTTACATGTTCCACAGGCAAAGCAAGGCGTGCTGGGATGCTCTAGGCCAGCAGGGTGCTTGATGCAACATGACTGAACTGTTGTAGTGTGGTAGGATCCAGCACAAAAACTTTTCTCATCCTGTCAAAACATAATAAAACAGTATACAAATTACTGCAATGTTATGCTCATCACAGCCACTCTTTTATTCTGAAACTATGGGACGTGCGAATAGTTTGGAAAAAAAACCACCCATAGAGTAACAGTTTGTACTTAGAGGTATGAAAGACAGGAATAATTTTGGGGGAGTTGTCTTCTATAACAACCTAAAAGAAACAGTAAGAAAACCAAACAGAAAGTATAATAAGAACAAGCTTAGTCTCGACAGTGCAAACATCTTCCTTGGCTACGGCTCCTGTCCAGGACTGTGGGTAAATGCTGCAGCGGCAGGCTGCCGTTGACCTCTGTGCCCCAGGCTGTATTACTGTTGGTGTTCATGCTGTCTGCGTAAAATTTTTGCAAAACCCGCGATAGGGTGTGCAACTGACTTTCTGCAATTAATGAGTTAGCAGCTGGCCACTGGGGTGTGGTCATGTTAAAACATGGTAACTCCCAAGTGTGGTTCAACTTGTGAACTTTCAATCATAACCTCATACCTGAAGATATCATGGGCAAGATATATTTAAAAAAAAAAAAAAAGAAAAAGTTAGTAGTAGTTATGTTCATCTTTTACATTCCTGGAAAGCTGTACCCTGCTAATTTTAACTAGTTTATGGACAAATTTAATTTAATGTTAATATGTGGATATACTAACTTTCTCTGTAATTTATATTGTGTGTTTAGAAAAAGAAAACAAGCATGGTGTGATACAGTAAAATACTTGGTTTCTTCCAGAAAAGCTAGATTCAGCATTTTACTTGAAAGCTCTTGTACGTAGATAGGATTCAGACACTGCCTGAGAACGTGAAACCTAAGTATGAATCCCACAGTGGTGATTGCTGAAGTTATTTCAGTTTCTGCTTATTTTAGCAGTAAAGTGTTGAAAATTATTTTACTCTTTCCTGCTTGTACATTTTGAGGAATTCAATGAAATGCTCTAATGATTGTTAAAAATATGAAAGGATTTATTTCCTTATGTATAAATATGAACTTTCTTAAACGGGCATACAGTGTTAAAATCTAAGCTACAGATTCAGAACTGTGTTGTTCTTAAACATGAGGTAAGGGAGCTATAGGCATGGTAGGGTTTTTTTTAATGATAAAAGGTGTAGAAAATGTATCCCAATGCATTTAGTA
>JAVJGI010000014.1:85724765-85806316 GCA_035590275.1 Ibycter americanus
TTGTCCTCAGAAATGTAGCTCCCCCCAACCCTGAACAAAAAGGAAGCAAAATAACCCACCCACCCACCCCCCCACCCCCAAAACCCACGAGGGAATAGATTATCAGGCTTCTTGCAACTGGAGACAAATGTATTCTTTAATGGAATTAGAAGTACTTCAAACAGTTTTTGCTTTCTCAACATCACTTATATGTGTTCATAGGTAATAGGAGCTCCAAACACTGTGCAATTTAAATTTTACAATGCTTTGTAGGCTGTTAAATAAGCATGGTGTATACCTTTGGGGGTGTAGAAGTAAATTTGTTTGCAAGTTTTACTTATTAATTGATCTGCAGAATATTGCTGTAATGATCTCTACTAGACAAGAATACATGAGGGAAAAAAAAGCTGTAGGGATGCACTGAAAGGCACTTGTTACAAAAAGATGAGATGTCTTTCTCTCTACTTACCTTTGGATTTTTCATTTGGAATTCAGAGGAGAGCAAAACTTTCATCTCTTTCCATCTGGCCAGTATGTGATGAAGCATTTTGTTTCATGCTTGACATTTTTATGAACATGCGTATGCATTGGGTGTTTTGCAGGAGCTTCAAGATGGCATTGGGCAGCAGCAAAGTGTTGTCAAAACATTGAATGTAACTGGTGAAGAGATTATTGAGCAGTCATCAGCGGCAGATGCTAAGGTGCTGAAGGAACAACTGGAAAGTTTGAATACCCGGTGGCAGGAGATCTGCAGACAGCTGGTAGAGAAAAAAAAGAGGTAGGTTAAAAGAGAGCAAAAATATTGTGAAATTATTTTTAGTTATTTTAGATTTGCTTCTGGCTTAAACACTCAAAGGAGCTCTCAACTTCTGGGCTTTTTATATTCATAATGAATTATCAGTAATTAAATTTCACATCCACTATCATTTGTTTAATTCTTTTCCACCTACTCCTGTCAATGACCACCACTCCCTTCCATACTCCACATTTTTATAATTCTACTCTTAATGTTAAAAACATCAAACAAGCATACATTATTGTTTGATTGTTAGTAGAACAGATTGGAGCTTCATTTACAGAATTTACAGTTGATTTACCATCTTTCTATTTGGTAGTATGGCATTAAAATACATCTCTGTAGTACTAATAATACCTTAGCTAATTCATACAGTTAATCCTACTCTAATTCACTTCTTGTTGTGAATGCCATTAACATCTGCATTTCATAGGCTGGATAAAAAGAATGGATTGGTAATTTAATGTTATTTATAATCACTTTCTGATCAATTTGTTTTTCTCATGCAGTCACAGGAAGCTAGAGCTGTTTGAGTTACAGATAACACAAAAATGGTTTAACTTCTTTAAGAAGAGAATTTCCAATTAAAAAGAAAAAAGTTTTTTGTTGTTGTTGTTTTTGTTTATACTAGGTTTTATAAAAGCGTATGTTCTTAACCTAGGTGCTAGGCCTAAGTTCGTATGACATTCTGCTTTAAAACAGTAGAGTTTTTTTCATGTGTGTTTTTTGAAACCCAGAATATTCCTTACAGAGGTACATCAGTGAGAGCTGGAGATGTACTAGAAGAACTAGTAGTGTGCAACAGTTTTGTTACTTCTGATGTGTGATGTACCATTTTTTTGGTTGAGAGCTGGGGGGGGCAACACTGGGGAAATGTTTGCTGGAGTGGTAAAGGAGTGTCCTGAAAGATTATTATCGAGTTGAATCATGACTAAAGTTCCATTTGGAACACATTAAAAGAAGGAGATGTAACAAGTAAGCTACAGCTTCAAGAAGTTTCAGCAGTGCTTTGAATATTTCTTTGGGCTGGATTTCCAGGTGTTGATGGTAATGCTATTTGTTACACCAGGGAGTCCTTGGCCTGCCTTTATCACCCTAAAAGCTGTTCTTTTGTACGATGGAGACCCATCTGTGTTTGCAAGCCTTTACTTGTTATGTAAGTGCTAGCACTTATAAAACAATAACACAGCATTTTAATAACCCTGTAAGCTCCCTCCGCAACACAGAAGAAAGAGATTGGTGATTGAGCTTTCCCTGAGAGTATGAAATATGTTCCAGTTCTGGTAAAGATTGGTACTGTACTTCATTTATCAATAGATATGTGTATCTGAATGCTGCTTTGGCTCAAGGTGGTGTTAGCAGTATCATGGAGTTTCATGGCATGTGCTATATTTTAAGGAAGCCCAGGATCTGTTTAATGGGAATAATACAGTTATGCTTCCTAGATGAAGGTTCTTATATAAACACATGCACATGCATTCCTTCTTTTGGTCTGTTTGGTTTGTTGACCAGTTGGTTTGTTTTCATCTGGAATGACAGGTTGTGTAATTTTGAGGACAATGACTGCAGAGACCTCAGTTAGTGACCTGTGCATGAATAAATGCATTGCTCTAGAAGGAATACAGATAGTTTTGTGTTAAACTGATATAAATGCTTTTTATATACCATAGTGAGACCTGTGTGCATCAGGACAGATGAGTTTGCACTTCTGTGCATCGCCTGGTCTTCCTGGCTGCATCAGAGTCAGGGAACGCTTTTGCTCCCAGATCTTGGACACAGATCCTACCCTCAGTCTAGCTATTGCCTCCGAGCACATGCTTTTTCTTCTTTCCTTCATCTTTTCGCTCTCACAGACCGGATTTTCAAAGGAAAGAAGCCTAGCTGACAGAAATAATGTGGTGTGTTCTAGCTAGGTCTCAATTATTGATGATCCTAGGCATGACAAGACCGTAGGCTTGTCTGCTGCACGGTCTTTGTATAGCTTTGGTGTCATGGGATTTTCATCCCTCTTATTTTTTGGCATCTTTTAGTTCTTCATTAGTTTTCCTAATTTGCTTTGGAATACGGTCAGTTTATCTCTTTTTAGGACTTGAAACCTGTGTCACCCAAACTGCCTTAATTTTTCATTAAGAGCAAAGCATGGGCCAAACAAGAGAAGTAGAAGGAAATGACCTCTGCTTGCAACCCAAAAGAACTAATATAGTCACAGCAGTGTCCATTGCATGTGTTTGTACTATGGCAAATTTATTTAAGTACTTCAGTACAATATAAATTATAGTAGATCTGGGTGAATTAAAATATTTTTACTCCTCTTTTTCAGAATGGCTTTAACAGACTGTTTTGCAAACAAACTCCTAATCCAGTATGCTTATATTTTGGATCACCCAAGTTTTAATAGTCCTTTAATATTTCTCTCTCTTTCCTAAAAATAAAATGTTCGCAACTAAAATAATGTTATGATTATGAAGTGAATTCTAAGATTTTGGTTTAAGTCAATTTTGAAAATGAAACCACATTTAAAAACCATAATGGAAGAAGGTGATTCTGAAGGTTATCTTCAGAAATTCTACAGAATTACTTTGTCAGTTTTCCTGAGGATGCACTGTTAAATGGTGCATTTATACTCCATATATGCTCATACAATTTATTCTGTATGAGAAGATAATATTTTCACTGCATTGATAAAGAACAATGTAAATTCAAAATATGTCCTTTAACCATCATGAATGCTGTGGCTGGTTGACTTGAAAAGGGAAGAAAGACACGTGATATAATACTGAGAGTTTCAATGTGTTAATCCAATTGGATTTGGAATAAATATTAAACTACCCACATAATAAGAACTGTAAACCAGATCAAGCCCATGGTATTCTGTAAATAACTGAAACTGGATGCTAACTGTTCACTAGACACTAATATTAATCTTAGCACTAGTCTGGCAGATTTAATGAATGAGAATTATTTGGACTACAGATGGATAACTTCATTAAAACCAGGCAAGAAAATAAACTAAATCTCAAAACAATTTGAGGAACCTGTACTGCTCTTCAGTAAAAAGAAGCTGTTGTTCTTTAAGTTTTAAACGGTCAAATGCTGATCCCAAGCAAAGCACAGACTTAAAATTGGCTTTGAATCTCCTTTCTTTGGTGCTGAAGATCAAGAGGTTATGCCTGAGTTCTGTTTGCGTAGGATGTTATCTTTCATTTGCCTTTATCTAAGAGTTTCAAAGCTGTAGAAGTTTGAATTCAGTGTTTAATGTTTCTGTATCTTGCAGACTAATCCATCCAGCTAAGAGTTAGGTGAGAATGTAATTTTAGCACATCTAGTCATTTTATCTTACTGCAAACTTTGGAATAGGCCAGGCAGTTGAATAAAATGAAACTTGATTGAAAGTCTGATACACTGATAGTTAGCAAATTGGGAATTTAATTGAGTTTTTGTTAGCATTTTGCTGCAAGCGGCATGTATTGGAGAAGCTTGAGTTTGTGCTCTGGAACAGTGTTACTCAAACTGAAAGGGAGACTTTGGAGACTAGGGGGAGTTGCAATGGCCCCTTGAATACATGTTACTAACCCCAGATAAAAGAGCGGGGAGGCGGAGGGGGGGAACCTGTCTGTTTCTTCCTCTTCATACTTCAACAATCATTCTGAATACAAAATCTTCCAAACTGTACCATCAGAAAATCTCTCTGCCTTTTTGTCCCCTGAGATGCATCAGGCCATGTGATGCTGTGCATGTCAGTGCTGAGTCATGCCACTGTGACACTCAAGTTTTGGGCTAATTAAGGGAGGCAGTGGCTTACCATCAGGGCACTTGTGTGCACTCAGATACCTGGGTGGTGGCAAGCCCCAGGGCTGCACCAGTTTCAGCACGGGGCTGCACCTTCACTCCCGCTGCAGGAAGGCATGGGCCAGGCAGAACTAGTCACAGGAATATGTATCAGGAGGAGACGCAGCATGTCACACAGGAACTTGATAAGGTGAAAGCTCATAAATGAGGTTGTTGACAGACTTGTAACAGTGATGCTGGCTGGTCTTTGTATTTTTCATTTTTGTTAAAGATTTCTTGTGTAATTTTTGAAAACAGATGCCCAGGAATTAGATGCCTTCACTGTTTCAGAAGTAATCAGTTTGGGGTTTTTTATTCATCACAAACTGACATTTGTTAAAATTGGGTTCTGTTGAGTGGAAGAGAATTTTTCATTATTTTAGCTGCAAATACATTTGCACTTTTAATGAGCTTGAACCTGCAGACTGTCTGTTCAGGTCTCTGCTCAAGCGCATTTGAAGTAATTATGGAAAGACTGACAGAACAAAGGCTGTTTACCAGAATGCTTTCAAATACTTTTCCTGAATATAAAAACACAAGCTTTCTGTTCTAAATTAAAAATAATTGTTAGAAAGTAAATATACTTTTAAATATTTTTCATACCTTACCTTCATTAAGTATTCTTTTTTTGCCATAACACTCTAGCCACCGGTGATTGGTTTCCTTCACCTGAACACTCAGTATATTGAAGGCTATGATTAGCTTCTCATTGCAATTTAAAAGCTGGCTTAGGATGAAGAGATTTCATGACGCTTAAGTCAATACATATTTTTTTTCTTTCCAACATGAAATTAGTTACATATTGGGTTTTTTTATTTTTCTTTTTTTGACTGTTCAGGTTTCTTACAGTAAATCATTAGAGAAGAATCACTCTGGTAAAAATTTGCATTATGTTTACAAGTAGTATAGCTAAGCTTCTTACTGTTTAGTATTTACATCTGACTTTTCTGAAGTTTCTGTGATATTTTTCATTTCAATTATTTTATTTAAAGTTCCTTACCCAAATGAAGCATATTAACATATTCTTCAGAGAAAGAAAGGAAATTAATTCTCTCTTAGTAAATATTTTCTCTAAATTGTCAAGTTATTATTTTGGTGGCTTCTTAAATACTCAGTAACAGATACTAAATGCTCTAATTCCTAATCTTAGAAATATCATAAATACAAAATCCACAGCTGAATGTAAAAAAAATTAAAAGGCACCAAAACATTACTGGAATTGCAAGTGGGAATATGAGTCACAAGTGCAGATCCATCCTACTCCTGTGATTGCATATTTTCTATCCCTAGCTGACACCTCCCAAATAACTCCATCACTTGGGTGCAGTTACAAACTGTAAACATATGATGTGTTTCACAAACTATTTACGGGTTGTTATGGTATTGGTATCACATTGTTGACTATGGAGAAAATATGTGAGCTGCAATATTCATTTCATATGGTTTCTAGAAACTGTAAATGAAAATATAAACTTACCTGAAATGGGCCATGAATGTTTATATATTACTTAACCATTAGAACTAAGGATTAATGATAGTTAAAAATATATATATCTACCCAGGGTATTTTGTGGACTACCATAAGAATTTGCTATTGATTCAGTTCAATACTGTCAAGAAAACTAACCCGTGATCTATGAAATACCACATATACAAAATGCTATTAGGAAAAATAATTATTTTATTTAGTTTAGTTTACTACTTAATATTAAATACTGAATATTAATACCTTTGCTTCTAGAAGTATAATGTATATAAAATTCATATAAACAGCTGTGTAGTCAGAATGGTTGACTTATGAATTTAGACATACCAACAGAAAGCTGATGTGCTTTAATATTGAAAACACAAAGTAATGTGCCTGAGAATAGCAGTCATGTAGAAGACCAGAAGTTACATATGGAATTCTGTACTTCTCTGCTATAGTTTGAGAATTTTCCATCAAACAAGATAGGTTACATTTCAGGGTTAATGAAATAAACCATTTGCCAACTAAGAAGCAGTTTAAAAGCTCTTTGGGAACTGAGGCTCATTTAAAAGGATAAGGCAGTCGCGTATAACAGCATGCAGATCTGTGCTGGAGATGGATCTGCTTGGCTTCACAGGATCAGCTGCTGCTGAAATGATGTCTTACTCCTCAGTCACCTGCTTATCCAGCAAGATGTATTCCCAAGTGCTTTCTAAAGAGCTGCTTTGTCCGTGTCTGAGTTGACTGGTGGCTCATGCTCCTTATTCCAGTTTCTTTAGGCTCAGATTCAAAAGCCCATATCCCCTTAATAACAATTAACTGTTAATTTGTCATTGCTGCCATGAATTTAAACATCTAGAAATTACATGCACCTGTTGTTCCAAATGTAATTACAGTGATAGAAATCAACTTGTTCAAAAGGTGCAATCAGTCATCGAGTTAAAACTTTTTATTTTATTAACTGGTTCAGCTAATACAGAGAGTGCTTTATTTTAGTGGCTTGCATAATATGATACTTGTCATGCAGGATGTTATTTATAATAGAAGTAATGCTCTAGCAGGCCAAGAACAAATTGTAAAATAAATTATGAAGCGCACCTGCAGCTCCTGTTAATTGCAAGGGACTATATAATTACTATACTACATACTGTTTCTGACTGGGATAAGGAAGTAGATCTTTATGGAGCGTTATTTTTTTAAATCTGAATTCTGAAACCTTTCTGTGCACACATGTGCACACACACACACATATATAGCAAACATCTCTGAAAGAATTTCTGGAAAGTCTTAGGTTGAAAACATCCCACATTGCTCAGATAATAAAACTTAATCCTACTGTTCAACATTTAAATTAGTCATCAAAGTAAAAATCTTTCCTTCATGGCTAGGAAAATTTTTAAATGTTTTAAGAGTTGCAATTGAATTCATAGGGTTGATGAAACTGACAGTCTACTTCAGATGAAAAGGGAATCTTGCCAATTGCTATCTCTGCTAGAAGACAAGAAATCTTTTTGATTTCTCATTCAAAATACTATACAGCTCAATAATTTTACTCTCAAGTGAATTGACTTGAACGCTATGCCTTTTCTGTGCTAGAATTTACATATTTAAAGTTGTATCTTTCTAAGGTTTATCCTTAGGGTACCATCACATAATGCCTCCGCTGAGCTATGTGATTTACGAATGAGTAGAAGTGATAGGAAACCAAAAATGTAAAGCTGTTGCTGAGAGCTTAGGTTCTGGGGAATCTGGTCCGGTTAAGGAACAGAAGTTTTATTGTGTGGTTCACAGCACAGCACTGGATGACTGGTTCCCAGGCTTCCACATAATCAGGGCAAAGGGGGACACCACCTCAGAAAGATTTGAAGTTGTACTTCTGCTGTTAAAGATTACAGGGAGATAGTTTTTCTCCGTTTAGCACTTGCCTCAGTTTCACAGAAATAAATGTCTTGATTACCTGGTGTTAGATAACCTATTTTGGCTTGGGAAGAGCTTCTGACCTCTCAAGTACACATACACCTCTCAGTGAATAACACTGTAATAAATGTAATGCTGTAAAGCTGGTTCTTCTCTGCTTGTTCTATACAAACGACAAGGGTCAGTCTGTACACATCAGGAAGGTCCAGAATTTCTGGCTGCATAACAGTACTTCATAAGAGAATCAGAGCTGTAGTACATAGGCACAAGAAATATCTGAGTCCAGCAGCACCAGGACTTTTCATTGATAAGGCTTGCATTTCCAGAAATCCTAGACAAACAGCAGTTCCTGAAAACAGTCATGCAGGTTTCTGTAAGAAAATTTAAGACAAAACCAGGGAAGCAGGGCTGTTAATTCACCTCTTTTGCTATTTGTGGTGTTTACTTTTTAATGTATTTGTTTTTGTAAATATATGTGTGTGTATATATGTATACCTGGATTTTTTTGTCTACACATGCATGTGTGTATGTATATACATATAGAAAGACATTAATTTACAGTAAATATCTTATCTATCTTCTTCCTTTAAAGAACAATTTGGCACCAGTGGCTTGCGTTCATTCAATAACTAGGCAGTTACTGCAGAGTAATTTGTTTATGAGCCTAAAAAAGAGTGGTAGTGGCCTCATGTCTAGTAAATACTAGAATATACTAATATAAAGGAATGAAAGCAAATAAATCTGCTGATTTAGCATTCCATTCTAGATCTAAAGCAGGAACTATTTAGCACTTTTATTCCGAGCCTGTTCAGAGCAGGAGAAATTTGCCAAGCATTTCAGTTAATATATTAATTTATCTTTCATGCCCTAAGTGTAGTTATGAATATTTACCTTTGTGTGATGAAGGTATACTTTCTCTTTGGTAAGATGGTGAGTCCTTTTTAGACAGAAAGTTCGTATTGGGCATCTAGTTTAGCAGTTGTCAGGTGTTTTTTAGTGATGCCTATTTAACTATACAGATCATGTTGGGACTCACTGTCATGTTCCTTCTGCCATTATCATCTACATAACACATCAACTTTTTAACTGGGACCCATTTTGATAGAGGCCTCTGATGCAATATTTTATAGCTTTGAAGCATTTTTGAAATATAAAAATTACATTATACAACGATGATTGCATCAGCTTTGCTTATGGCTTTACATTATCAACAATTATATTCTGCAGTACATTTCCTGGTTAAACAGTTTATGCTATTTGAGTTCCTGTTTCTAAAAGAATCACTATTATTACCTTTCCTGAGTTCTAGGTCTTCGATTAGGTGTAATTTTCATATTCTGGATCATGAAATCTTACCTACACTGGTCCTCTTTGTTGGCTTCTTCATAGTTTAACTCAGTTCCCCAGTCAACAAATCTAACTGATAAGACTCTCCATCTAGCAGGCTTTTCTGCTTTCCTCCTGTCCCCAGAGAAAATCAATATTACCTTTGTGGAAAAATCAGCTGCCATTGGCAATTTACTGTGACAAAACATTAAAGTGGGTTAAATTCAGCTACCTAGTTGATCAAATAATTATTACTTCTGATAAATTGTAATAAAAAGAATTAAACTAATCAATACCAATCAACATTTTACTGTACCCCTTTTTTTTTTTTTACAATAACGTCACAGATTTAATTTTGAAAGAGGTATTTTCTGCAGTTACAGCACGTGTAATCACAGGAAGCTGGTTTTGAAGGCAACAGTATGTTTAAAAGTTGAAATGTTGACTTCTTAAAGCACCTAGAAATATTGGTAGGATTTTTTTTGCCACAGGAAAATAGGACACAGTGTATGTCAGTTTCCAAAGTCCACTCATGTCTTTTCTCTGGCAATGTAAAGAAATGTTAATCTTTACTGCTTAATTTGTCTCTTGCTAAAACCTAAATCTAAATCAGGGGGGAATTGAAGAAAGGAGGAAAACCGCAGCATCAAGATGACCTTCTCCCATGGAGCTCTCCACTGTGGTGCCCAGTGGGGTTTCCCAAACTGGGGGCGCCTCAGGAGGAGCGAAGAGAGCTACCGGACCAAGCAGCTCGTGCCACAGCACCTGGCGGGACTGGGGCAGGGCCAAAAGCAAAGGTGGCTGAGCCCCCCACACCTATAAAACAAGCCCTTAGGAAGCACCAGTGACTGGGGGTGGGCGGGGAATGTGGTGTGGCGCACAGGGTGGGTGCTGTGACCCTGCCAGCTCGACCAGGGAGCAATGGCATCCACCTGGCAGAAGGCTATGTCCACTTTAAACGCTTCACTGACGCAGCTGCCCAGACAGCTCCGGTGGGCACAGGCAGCCACCCAGGTGCTGAGCAGCCGGCTGTGCCCTGCTCTTACAGCAGTACTGGCTGGCAGCAGCGAGCGCTCCTGTGGGAGGTGCGCCCCGGGAGAGGGACTGCCCTGCTCAGCGACAGAGCGCTGGGAGGAGGCTGAGGAGTATCAGATAGTGCAAGAGAGAGAGAGAGACCAGTGGAATCACACCCCAACTTCCCTGGGACAGGCCCGACAGGCAGGCAGGATGCGTGATAGAGAGGATTCCCCATGCCCTCCACCTGGCTGAACGTGGTGACTCAAGAGATAGAGGGGAATGGCCAGAGGTTCCTGCCCAGCGCAGCAGGCACATCTCCCCTGTGACTCCCCCACCTTCCCAAGTGCCCTTGCGTAGTATGTGTGAGCCTCTGCAAGTGGAACCGAACAACGGCAAGGTTCATCTAGCATGGAGGTGTCACCGAGGTTAAGTCAGTCTACAGCCTGGGTCAAAACCACTTCCATAAAGAAAAAAAAACAGGTCATTGTCACAGGAGATTCTCTCCTTTCAGACCTCTTTCCTGACTGAAAGGGTTGTCAAGCATTGGAACAGGCTGCCCAGGAAAGTGGTTGAGTCACCATCCCTGGAGGTATTTAAAAGATGTGTAGATGTGTCAATTAGGGACATGGTTTAGTGGTGTAGTTGGCAGTGCTAGGTTAATGATTGGACTTGATGATCTTAAAGTTCTTTCCCAGCCTCAATACTTCTATGATTCTATGAACCTTGGATAGTACAGTAGGGTTCTCCTTTCTTTTTCTATCAATACACACTTCCCAATAAGCACCTGAGAGTATCCTTGTTTCCACAGTGTCTTTCAGTTTCTTAAGAGTGATGACTAAACCCTATATACTCACACTGTTGTAGACTGAGAGTATGTGATTCCTCACTATCTGGTTCTTGAACACTAGCTGACAAAAAGTTGTTCTGTGTGAGGGTACATTTAAATTTATTGCTTACCTAAATTTGCTGGGCAAAAAGTTGTTCTGTGTGAGGGTACATTTAAATTTATTGCTTACCTAAATTTGCTGCTACAATCTATCTGAAATGCTTGAGGTAATAGTAATCTATGGATATATCAGCTGAGCTAAGAAAAAAGCATCCTGCATTTAAACCTGTACTGCCTTTTACTAATCTCCTTTACATGAGCTTTGTATATTTATTATGACTGAATGCATGATTTATTGTTGGACTTCATAATACTTAATATGTTCTGCAGTTTCTTTTCTGTATATATAATTTTTTTCAGCCATAATCACTGCAAATCCATTTCCTGAAAACTTATTAAGAATATTTATAATTCACAACCAATATTTCAAGTAGAACTTAGTGCCTTTTTCTTATCAAAATGCATTGAATTGACTCAGGAAATGAAATATCTACTACTTAATTGTAGATGAGGAGTTTTAAATATCCCATTCATTATTATCATTATTACATGCTTAAATAAATTCTACAGAGACATTAAACTTGAAGGTAAACAAAGAAATAATGCTTCATATTTTAGAAATTAACAGAGAACATCTTTAAACTGTGCTGTAGAGAAAAAAAGCTTGAAAATGTGAGCTACTTATTCATAATTATTTAGACAATCAATGCATAATACCAGCTTATAAGGTTTTCCTTATCCAAGGTATTCACTGCATATATTTTTGAAGTTGCTGCTTAGGTTTTTAACTACAAAAGAAAGGATGGATTTAGGAACATAGTTGGAGACACTTTCAAGCGTTTGGTCCTTGTAAATTGAATGGAAATGCTTCTCTTTTTCAGGAACACCTTTATAGTGATGTCTACTCGCCTGGCTTTTGCAATCCAGGAAAGCCTGTGTCACATGCATGGCAACTATCATATTTTTCAGGTTTCCTTAAGATGTGGCATGTTTAGTGCAGCCAGACTGTGAGATTCAGCAGTTCAATAGTGAAGTCTGGTCAAGAGTGTTGTCTTTGATACTTTACTGTGGTTTTTAATCTACTATTTCAAAGAGGGGTCTGTAGAGCCTGTAGTGTGTTTATTCACCTAGTATAGCAGTTCTCATCTTGCAAGGATGCCTTGCAAGGAATCCTCTAAGTATCCTTAGAAATGCAATAAAAACCAATAAGATGGAAGGCAGGTAAAGCACTAGCAAAAGTTTTGCTAGTTTGAAAGTTAGGTAGAGTAATAGTTGAATTGTATGTTCCTGGTTTTATTTTAGAATAATCAGCATTCAAACAGCATTACTCTTTCCCTCATCAAAAAATCTTAATCTATATAAATTTATTGCTTATACCATGAAGTCAGATGATTCTTTTGCTGTGAAATGTAATTTAATTCAGCTCATATACTTATGCTCCTCTTCGCTACTAGAATTTTCACTGCTGACCAAACCAGGCTTCTCCCACTTTACACTGCAAGTTGGATGATGTTATTTAAAAGGAATTTTACAGATCTTACAGTTTTTCTTCCTTTGTTTTCCCTCTAACCAAATGTTCTTACTTAAACCATTAAGTAAGCAGCTTTCTTTCTTTGTAAATAAATGTTTCAAATTTGGAACTCTTGAAGTCACTTGAATACTTTTATTCTCTGGAAATTACAGTGAGATAAAAAAAGTCATACAAGATTTTAATGACTTGAAGTTAGATTTCTTAATATAGGGTGAAATGTTTTGGGGATTTGGATGTACAAACTTCTATAAGATAGGTACTGACTGTTAGAAATTTCTAAATTTCTGTTCTGCTTGAATAGGAGATTTTAATCTATATTTTTGTTTGTCAAACTGCATGCATGTGCATGTGTGCAGGCAAGTGTATCAAGCAACAATTGTTTTCAGTATTTTTTGTTACATGATGCGAAGCTGACACTTTTTATTGATTCACTTTTGCCTGAAGCTCTTTCATCTAGCTTTTCTGAAGAGACATCTTTGCTTGTCAGCCATCAGAAAACAGCTTCCTAAAAAAAATAATAAAAAACCCCAACATAAATGATAGTGTAGTTATAATAGGAAATAGAAGTCATTCCATTTGACTTTTCAGTGTTCTGTGGGCACTGACCATCATGGCAAGTATGGGAAACCAGCAAAAGTTAAGATTATTTTAATTCTGCTCTGATACAATTTTGCATTCAGAAATAATATGTTAATAAAACTGACCTTGATTCTGCACTGTAATGTTGACTTATACTCTTAAAATACTAATATTGCACTTATTATGTATAATAAATACCTAACTTCTCAAACTCAGCTGGATCTTGGAAAGAACAATAATAATTAAAAACCAAAAAAAGCTGGTTTTACATCTTTTGTGTTGATCTCAAGTAACCTTAACAAAATAACAGCAACAACAAAAAGCTATTATTATTTAATAAGTGATTGATTATTTTTAAATTTTATTAATAACTATTTAATCTTTCCATACAGGTAAGACTCAGTTTTGTGAATAAGTTTGGACGATAAATTACAAGTGATTTATACAAAACATAGTTTTTCTCTTTCAGAGGAGATCGACGTGTAACATTAATTCCAAAGGGCTCACATTCTGCCAATGCTGCCCTTGTAATTTTTCTCATGCATCTCTCGATAACTTTAGAAGCTTAGGCACAAGAGTTCAGATCTCCATATATTTATACAGACATGGTGAAAATAGTCTTATCTGACTTTAGATACCTGCAATGTTTATACCTTGGTTGGTCATCTGGATTTCCTTTAATTAATAAAAGAAAAAGGTTGTATGGCTTCATATTCTAATCATCTAAGATTAATCCTTATCTCACACCCTAGAAATGCCAGTTGGCATTCAGTGAAGAGAATCTGGGTGACAAAATCAACAGCTGAGTGGTAGGTGTAGACAAAGTAGATATCTAAAGTTAGGTGAGATAAATCTTTCCTTCTTACGGACTACGAACATTACCTACTTTTTGTGGTCTTGACTAGAATCCTTTACACAAACTACGTGGCACAGTCACAAAAATATCTGTTTGTACAATATGTCTAAATGGGTTTAAGTGTCACTTTGCATAGATTCAGTATGGTAAACTTTGGTACTATATTTCTTAGGTTCTGACACTGTGTTCCCCTGCTGATAGTTCATGCAAAAATCTGAACAATGAACCGTTCTAGCTCTGACATGCCTGTTTGCTACCTGCCATATGTAATCCAGAAGCTGAATGTAGTGATGTTGCAAATTATGACTTGAGTTCTTATTTTAAAATACAGTTAATGCCATGTTTAAAGGGTACTGGTCTGATAATTTTGATATGAAAAAAATTATGACACACTTTTAAAAATAATTTATATAATGATAAGGATTCATTTTCCCTTGTCTGTCTCTTGGTATGAATAAACACCTCAACATAAAAATAAATGCATAGAAACATTAATATCACATTCTTATTGCAGGCTAGAGGAGGAAAAGAATATTTTATCAGACTTTCAAGAGGACTTGAACAACTTGATTTCATGGTTAGAGGAAGCAGACAGCATTATTGGTATTCCCCTTGAACCAGGGAATGAAGACCAGTTAAGAGACTGCCTTAGCAAAGTAAAGGTATCGTGAGTTTTATTCTTAATGTTTTCTTGCTTTATGAATTCTACATCAAAAAAAATTAAATGTTATTTTCAGAGAACGCTTCTGCCATCAAATGCAGCATTAATTTATTTTTTTTAGATAAATTAAGCAGTGGAATTTCAAAACCTAGGTACAAAAACATACAGATCATATTAAAATCAGAAAAGTAATGGAAAATGTACTGAAAGAAAAATACCTATCCTTTCACTAGGTAATTAAACATTATCCTTTTCATCCTTGTTTCTTAAATCAGAACTTGACTGTTTTATCTGTAAAAAATTTCTCTATAGGTGTCTTGTTAACCTTTTGTAACTTCTCACTTATGAAATTATAGTCAGTATTTCACAAGATTATCCAGAATTGCATGCACAATTATTAATGTCAGCTAGTTAAAGTATCACTGCAACATCTTCTGGACTAAACATTTAGGTGAATTTTTAAAAATGCTTTTTACAAAACCCCAACAGAATATTAAATGTTTGTTTTTAAGGCTGGAATATTTTCATGAAGACGTTAGAGCTTTTAAACTATGATACTGCTAATAAATATTTGCAATAGAAGTTGCTATGTTTAGTATCTGAAATGTGTTCAATAGAATGACTATGTTTAATAACTTGCACAATAGAAATTAAACTGTGGTTGAAAAATGCATATTACTTATAGAATGCCTACCTAAAGGTTTTCTGTCCTCTCTTGAGGATAAGGACTAGTTATCCTTTATGCCAATCCAAGTCAAACAAATTCAGCAAGTGATGGAATAGAGCACTAAAGTATCTGCAGGAAACTCATCACTTTGGTCTACCTTTCTTTCAACAATATCTGAAAAAAATTCTAAATGATTCTTTACTAAAAAACTATCTGCAGTTCTCTTTTTAAATAAACAAGAATAGGATAAATAGCATTTCAGGATATGAAGACAACCATGTGCTGAGTTTGTCCCTCTGATTGTTTAGCATAGGATGTCAGTGAGTTGGAGAGAGAGTTTGTGAGGCTTTGCCTCCATTGTTGAGAATATCAGAATGAATGCAAGATCATATTTTAAAGGGATGTTAGATGCATCTTATAATTTGCAGACATGATCAGAGGTTTAAAGTCTAAATTGCTTATTTAGAACCATGAGGGCTCCCAGTCCTCATTTATACCCAAATATTTCCCATTCATAGTATTCCCAAGGGATACATAATCCAAAATTAAAGGTGTTACCATCTCTTATTTATATCTCATTTTTAAAGTCCACCTTGTTCTTTTGGAGCTACACAAAAGAGAATACATCCTAATGCAGCAAATAATAAAGTATTGGTTTGCTATGTGGCTCAATTCATACCTACCTGTTTATGTCAATAAATAAATAAATAACTTGAAGAATTTTGTCTTTTGATTACGTTGTCTTTACTTGTTAGTTTGCAGTAACTGCATTGATGATGGAAAAGTAGTATATTTAAATGATGCTTTGCATCCTTTGGCTTTGCTTGTGTTTTTTATGACCATACATGAACATTCTTAATTATGAGATTATACTGGAGGGCTTTTCACCACATACCATCTGGGTGACTGTGTTCACAGCATGCAACATGTTAAAAACCTTCTCCAAAGTGCTTGCCCTTTAATATATTAAAAGATTATTAAAATTCATATAAGTGAGCTATTGAGTGTCCAGAAATGGAATCCACCATGTAACAATGATTAATATCCTGAGAAAGCCTGTGGTTTGGTGTTTAGGACTTACTTTAGGCTTGATCCACTATTACAGTCTCTTTTGGGGGGCTTTAGCTTTCTACCTTCAGAAAGCAATGGTTATTTTGTCTTGAATTGAGTTTATTCCTTCAGCTGATACACAAATCAATAAAGGTGAAGATAAGAGAGCTGAAAATTCTACCACAGTTCATCTTAACTGCTGTATTTGTCTGTTCCAGTTAAGAGTTGAAGAGCTGCCACCACACAAGGGAATACTGAAACGATTAAATGAAACCGGAGGAATAGCACTTGGAAGTGCATCACTGAACCCAGACAAAAAGCATAAGCTTGAGAATACACTGAAGGAGGCTAACCATCGCTTGTTAAAGGTTAGACATATTACTGATATAACTGTGGCATAAAATTTTAATCTGCAGCAGATATTTGCATTATATATTTTCTGGTATGTATTATTTTTCTCTGTATGACGAGACATTTGTATGCAAAATGAATCTGTGGAAGAAAAACGTGTACAGTACACTGCTGTGAGAAAAAATGACAGCAAACCAAGACCATTAGTTCGTGAAGAGATGATGTTGCATCCAAATATACTCACTCCCTAACTTACAGGTCTGCTGCTGAAGGGTGGAATGCAGAGCATCATTTTGGTAGCCTGGTTGTTTTGACGGTACAACAAGTATTTGGGTTTGGTGACCCAGGTGTGTGATAGGCAGTAGTAAATGGCTAATTGACTTTATGGCAACACTTCCCAACTGTCTCCTCTCCTCTGTCCAACTGCAAGGTGGAAGCTGCAGCCGCTGTTTCACCTTCCACCATGCTTCTTCCAACCTTGAGCTTTGAGTTCTGGTTTCTGTGTAGCAAAGTACCACTCATTTTGTTTCCTGGGATCTTAATATTTATGGAGAGCCTTAAGGGAGGATTTTGTTGTATTTTGTTGTTAAAGTAACGTATTTTTGTGTTGAAAACTGGTGACAATGAATAGCAAATTGGTAAAGAGAGGTAGATAATTTAAGTGCTCTCGTGTAGCTGTTTCTCATGTAACAGAAATGGTAAAAGTGTGGGCCAGAGGACCACCACCCAAGGTATGGATTAGCCTGGTCAGAAAAGATCACGGTAGAATCAGCTGAAGGATTTCTGTTGAGGTTGATGGCAAAATCAGAATTTGGGAAATTAACCTGTGGTACCTACTTGTTAAAGTTACCAGTATGCTGGGGAAGAAAGAGAGATGGATCCATTGTGTTTAGCTCTGGGGAAAAAAAGGTGAGAAAATCTTCTGAGTACCTTACTGAAAAGACAAGCTACAGTTTCTGGTCAAGAATACTATATCCTGGGTTCTTTTGTTAACATTTCTGTGAACACAGTTGGATTTCAAGCACAGACCTGGGAAATGAACAGGAATTTATTTGATGTGGGATTCTCATTAACTTCTTGCTAACAGAAACAGTCTGGAAAGGTTCAGAATATTAGCTAATGGCTCGGCCAAAAGTGGATAATAAATATTGATCGTATTCACAAACTCCAAGCTGGATATATAAATCATTATTTGGATGCTCAGACAGAAGTATTTCTTTCTCTACAAATGGGTTTCTGAAATCAATGTATATAGAAGAATTCAGAACACTTCAAGATCAAAACAGTGTTATTTGCTAGCTGAAGTAAGCATGTACATAGCTGAATTTAGGCACCACAATTTGAATATCTGAGCTGCAGTATTAAAAAGACAACATTAGTTTCTGGGGGCGGCGGGAGGAAATAGTACTTTTAGTTAAATTACACAAATACATTTTAATGAAATCTGCAATTGTCTCTGAATGTAATCTTTTACTGATTAGTCATATACCCCCAAAATTTTGCATTTTTATTTTCTGCTTGCGAATGTAGAAAAGTTACAGGCTACTTGTCACAGTCAGAGCAACTATGACTGCTGTTGAAAGTAGTTAGGTCTGGATGAAATATGAAGGACAAAGCTACTGTTTAGTAAATCAAGCTCTTTACAAATTTATGTATCCTAGATATGAGTAATGTGTCTGGCAATATTAGGCTTGGAACTTACCACTTGAAACTGCCATTTACTACTAAAAGAGACTAAAACCAGAAAACTGAACTTCCATTTGAGATCATCACTTAACCACATTATTTAGATTTCAGTTATCTACCTATGGAGATGTTTAAATTTGAGTTCTTACTGGTCCTTGGTAGCTGAATCTAAAGAATCTGAAAAATGCAGTTTTTTTTTTTTTTTTTAATGAACAGAAACTGAGTTTGAAAATTGCAAGGATTGAATCCATATATGTTCTCTGAAAGTGTTCTCTTTCTCTGAAGGTTTTGTATTTCCCACATTATCTTGACAGATGTAACAAAAAAATCCCCCAACAAAACAAAACAAACAACAACAACAAAAAAGTTAGGAGTTCATTTTGGGTTTCTGTCAGATTTTTCCAATGAAATTGAATGGAAAAATATTTATTTTTTCATTTACATATTTTTTTCTTTTACTCACAATTTGTGTAGGAAGCCTCAATTAAATTTTTTCACTTTTCCTCTGAAAGTCTAGGGTCTATAATAAAATCAGAAATAATGGAAATTCGGAAGACCTGACAGAAGGACGTACATTGTCTTCCTTCAGTTATAGATCTGTAAGCACTGGGGGAAAAAAAACCCCCAAACCCACAAATTTTTACAGTGAGCGAAAGCTCACAGGTCTGGCACTTTTATATCAGGCAAACTTCTGTATGTCACCTGAGGATGGTTCTGTAGTCAGTTGTTTTGATGAGGATATATTTTTTTGTGTTCCTCAAAGCACAGTGGACAAACATCATCAAACAGAGATTTCTCTGGGGCTTTTCTGTCTCTCCATCTCCTTCTAAGAGTGTATCTTATACTTTAATCCTTCATTTCTAGCTGTTCATTTTGTTTTCTGGCATCTCAGCTAGAAGTGAACATGTAACAATCTACCATTTCTGATTATCTTATATTGCAGGATGATATTATTTTCAAAATATGAAACATCCATGACAGTTACATGAATGATGTAAGGTAGATTCTTGGCATACACTAGAGCAATTTTGTTTACTTCAGAGAAGCTGTGACAATTTACACCAGCTGAGAATGTAACCAAATATCTCCTAAGGTTATGACAAATTTTTGTTTTGCCTTGATCTGCCAAGCAGGGGAATGGGGGACAACACCTGAGAGTCTTAACCTTCAAGGTGACATATTTGAAACAAGTCATGTTCAAACCTTCTTTACAGTCACAGAAAATGTTGCCCTACAGCAATGGAAATAAGCTGAATAAAGAAATTGAGTATGAAAGGAATTGCAGTCACGTAAAAGAAGCTTTTTTTGCTTTTGCTTCAGTATTATCTTTGCTTTTGGGTGTTTATATCACGTGCTAGTGACCTTGAGAACAGATATATGAAGAGTTTTTCTTCCTTTGGATAGTAATAATTTTAAAATGACATTTTTTAGACAACTTTATAGAACAGTGATTCTAATAGGCTGCTACCTCAGACATAGTTTAAGCAGGGAATGAAGATTAAAGCCCACATTTGAAAGCATAACTCCTAAATTCTAGCCTGGTTTTACTTATTGTACCCTCTCCAAAGCTAGTATGTCTTGTAAAAATGAAAATAACACTATCTTTGTGAAGTCTTAATAGTATGAAAAATGAAGTGTTTTATAACCATTATTATGCCTTCACATCAAGAATTTTTCGTTTATTTTCAAAGCTCAAAGTATCTTCTGCTGTGACAGCTGAGTAAGCTAACCACCTAGTGCTTCAAAGCATACAAAAGGGGTACTAGGCACTGGAGTTTGTGATGAATGCAGTTCTTGTCATATGCCACCTGCCAGGGCACATAACAGATCTGTAATGGGTTTCTTACCTTTTACTGTGCAGTAAATGGATTGATAGATTAGGTCTGAGATCAGTGAACCATGGAATCAGAGGTTTGCTGGAAGGAGTTTATTACTCTTTAATATTATTCTTGGTCTGGTGTCAGCCAAGAGGGATGAGCTAGATTATCTGAAAGTAAGCCGGATGCCAAAATCAGCATTCTCATTTATCCACCTTAGTCTTCACAACATCTACTGTATGTATTATGAAGGTTATTATAAGTGCCTGATGGAGACATTTTGTTTTGCTGCCTTTTAATTTGTCTGCTGGTATTAGAACTAATTACTAAACACTGGAGAGACTATTTCACTGTTTACTGCCACAGCAAATGAATTTGTTGTGCTATGTGGACAAAAAATAAAATAAAATTGAGTGACATGGCTATAATTTGTGAATATTTTCTGTACCACCAGGAAAAGTATAGGTCATCTTAGCTTGGTTGATCAAGTGTAGAGAAAAACAGATGGGCCCAGAAAGTGCAGAAAGACAAAGTCATAACAAGGTTATAGTTCATGGATTGTAACTTGCCTTGAGTAGTAATTATTCATATATTACTTGTGATGACATTAAATTTCCAGCATGTCAGTGCAACTTAGTTTGAGTTCACAGTCGAAGCTATGACAATTGCTACTATTGTTATTTGTGGGATGGAGGGGAAAAGATCTTGGAAAATGAATGCTACAGTTTGATATTTCTTCTTTCAATTTGAAATTAGAATAGTACACCCAGCGTTTTGGGGATCAAATGCTTGATCTTTTCCTGAGTTTGCTTTCAATTAATAAATGACTTGATTCCCTTAAATGTAATAAAGTGTGATGCTATACTAAATTACCTATGACAGTTTGTCATAGATCACTAATGAGGTGTAGTCCACATTCATGTTATCAGCTGTACTGACGAATGGTCTCACGTACAACAAAATGAAGTTTGATGTATATGTTGATAGGATGAACATAGGAATGTCAAGCACTAAGAAACAATTATATATCTGTTTTATTCCTTTTTGAGTGTTGCTAGCAGCTATCACTACTTAAATTTTTAAAAGGCAAATTTACTAGCAGTGTAAAGATAAATTGCTGTTTCCCAGCCATGCTAAGCATACAGGAATGAAGACGTCATAAGACAACACAGAAGTACAACAATGCTGATGACCCTTCATTCGAAAATTCATTTTAGTGCAAATTGTATTAAAATTTATATGCCTTTAGCTTTCCAGTGCTGTTGAGTAATGTTTGAAACTATTTTTCTGGGTATTTTGTTAGTCTAAAGCTTAATTTGAAGGTCAGCTGTTGGGTGTTGACCATTATTTTCAGTCTAACTAGAAAATAATGTGCATATGTAGATTATAAACAAGGACGTACTGAATTATTCCTAGTGGTAATAGGATAATATATGATATATGTATGATATAGCCATATTTATATACTTTCTAGTGGGTCTTTTTTGTCACTAGTTGTTAACTATGTAATGGAGAAGGTTGTGTAACTCAATGATAACCTTACTAAATAACAAAACCGTGAAATTTCCATCAGTAACTCATGTAGGACAGACCTGAATGGGGTACACTCAGTCTTCCTGTTTCGTGTTTGTGTCTTACTTTCTACTGTTGGGGTGTCACGGGGCATCCACCTCACTGCAGAATGCTAAAGACTCCTGCTGCCCAGGTACACTGGAGGATATGCTGCCTGTTCCAGTCTATTGGGGAACAGAAACTTATTCTCAACAATTGCCCACCTTAGTAAGTTTTTTATCTGGATGAACATAAATTCTATTTGTTACTGAATTTTTGAATTTCTGAGAGAGCAATGAAAAGAGCTTTGGGTTCCCAGTCAGTAATGTCCACATTGTGGTAGAAGAGCTTCTGCTCCTAAGCGCAGGGTGATGTAAGAGTTTAAAAGTCTACCTTTTCTGTGCATGGGGATCGATAAGGTTTTGATGTGTCCCTTTTTCCAGTTTGTTATTCAAACGGGAGAAACAGTCAAGTTCTTACACCAATAAAGAAGTTGAGTATTCACAGAGGCTGAAGAGGAGAGAATTATGGAAGCCATCCTGAAGGGGACTAAATATTTTTCTTTTACTTGCTGGTCTGTAGAAACCCACACTTTTTCTGAAGCTGAAGAAGTAGGAAATACCTGTATATTCAAAAGCACAATTTGTTTCATATGTGGTGTGGAACATTAAATAGAAAATCTGGTTTGTTATTTACTTGATCAAATAAAATCTGGATTCTGTTATCTTGGAACTAAATTGGTTATTTATTATTTTCCATGAATAAAATTGGTGAAGTAATATGATATGTAGTTTAATTTAGCCACTTCCTGTAAATTGAATCATATGATTCAGAATTTGGTTTCCATTTTAAAATTTTCATCTTTCTTCTTAAAGGCAATGATGATGACAAGTCTAAACAACCTTATATATAAACAGTCTTGTAGCCTAAACCTGATGTGTTATACACATAAATACAGATATCTTTTAAATATAATGAGAAATCTTCAGTTGGATTGCATTTGTCATTTAAGAAAATTGCCGTGAACTCTTGTTCATAAAGCAGGCATGAAAACCTTGCATTCAATTAGTAAGAAATGTAAGTACATTCACTTGTAGCACACTTTTTGCAGGTTGTGAAAAGAGAAACTGTGCATTTCAGCTAAGAATTCCATAGATAAGTAGAAGTGGCTTTTTTTATTTGGGTTTGGTTTTTTGTTTTGTTTTGATTTGTTTTTCCCAAGACCATAAGAATTAGATTTATGATCTCAGGTAATATTGATAAAAACATGGGTTAGTTTTTTGGGTTCCCCCCCCCCCCCTTTTCTTAAAATAAAGTTGTCTTACAGATTGTTCAGATAAGGTAAACAAGAAAGTATGGACTAAAGCATTTGTAGCCTAATGTGAATGTCTGAGTAACTTCCACATTCCAAGCAAGTAAAATAATGTTTTTTCCTGTTTTTTGTAGGCTACACATACTGAAGGTTTTCTGGCTGTTTTGATTTAAAGCTATTGAGATACTTTAGATACTTTGAAAACAATGGATTGCATGTGTTAGAAGACAGAGCACAATGGGAACTGGGCCCTACAGCCTACTCAGTGATCAGAGGCAACTTTTATCATTTTAGCAGTTTCAGACATTAGGGTTTTGTTTACATGCTATACTGTAAATCATCCTAATGATTGTCATCAGAAAGAACTGGAGACTATTATAAAACATAAGGAGACATCTTTTTTTTTTTTCTTTTCTATTTTTTTGTTAGCTGATGTAATTTGAAAGGTGGATTATAATAGCTCCATGAATGTCTGCAATCAAGGCTAAGTATAGGCTTTCACAGTAGATGGAATAAAGTGAATTGGTTTAACTTACACTGAAAGAAATGGTGATTTCCTGTCTATAAAATAAGAGATGGTAACAGATCAGGCTTAGACTAACAGATCACTCCTAGTCTGATTTAAGATTAAGATTCAGATGAGGTGAATATTGTTATGGTATGATATGCTGATTTTTTAATTTCTTTTTAACTGTTGCTTTACAAGGACTGCATTTTACAACCTTAAAAAAATATCCAGAGATTTGATATAATTGCTCATTTCTTCAGTTTAAAATCTATTTTTTAAAAAATGCCTATTCTTTGGGATTTATAAGACCAAAATTAAAATCAGATTAATGCAGTTCTTAGGAGCAAAAAAGGAATTGAAAAATATGTAATTTATCCCGTGTCTGAAATATCACCAAGGCAAAGCTATAGCTGGTCAGCTGGCTTTAATCTTAAAGAAAAAATGATTTTACATAGCATATCTGTTTTTTTGAGGTGGTGGACAAAAGTGTTTCAACTCTTTTAGCTTTTTTTGTCATTCAAGGTATTTAGTGAAAGAAACACAGTCACTGCACCTACTAAAACTTCGAAGCAAAGATAATTTGCAAAATAATTTTTCTGAAATAGAAGTGAAGAGCATCACATTGAAAGAAACCCTAAATAGACCTCAACCTTACCTGCTTTCCTTTCCAGGACTTAATACGTGACCCCCATCATAGATGATCAAACAAACAAAACCATAAAAAAAAATCCCAAACAACAAACAGTAGATGAGAAAAAATATCCACTTTTGTCAAAAATAAATACTTTAATGTATTCAGAATGAGCCAAATAACAGTGCAGGTTTTTCTGTATATAAACATTAGTCATAACTAATGCATAAAAATGCAGGTTTTGTTCCAGAAAACTAGGATATTAGATGTGAATCCTCTGGGGGAGCTTTATTATTATATAAGCTTTTAATGTAAAAACCAGAAGAAATAGGAAGCCAGGTTGTGAAAACTACCTAGCAGAAAATCACTTAAAATATGGTCATAATTATCTTTGCCATTGGTCCAAATGGTATAGATTATAATAGTGTTCTTACAATGTCATGAATTCTTTTGTGGAGAATATATTGATAGTCAGTAATTTATTTTAAATTGAAGAGGTTAGGAAGAACGTGTTTGATCTCACTTGCAAAATGCAGATGAATGACTGTAAGAATCTGTTTCTAGAGCAGTTTTGTGTGGATTTCTGGATGCAAAACACTGAGGTCAAAGAGATGAGCTATGTTCATACTAAATCAAAAAGATACACAATTTAAAGAAGGGGATACCCTTTTTATTTCATTTTGCATGAGAACATACCAGTGAATGGTCTGGGACAAGCAAAAGGCCTGTACACCCTCTGACCATGTACATTTAGCCATCTGTTAATGCCTGATATCAGATGCCTAGAGAAGATATCAATGAAGAAAAGGTAGTAAGCTAAAAATATACATGATCTCAAATGGTATCTGGGCAAATTAATAGAAGAATAATCTAGAAATTATCATTAAATATAAAAAATGTGCCAGAAATCATTTAAGTTCATTTAAACTTTAAGCACACAGCATCCTGTGTCAAGGACTTGAGTGGGGAAATTCTGCCATATTGAAGTACAGTGTCAAGCACTGAAGACTGAAGGGTCATTCACTTAATAAGGGCACAAGAAATTCCCAGGCTTTGGTGAAAGTTAAAGTGTTGTCAAAGTTGTGTTAAAGGCACAACTTAAAGTTTTATTTCTAAGAATAAAGAAAAGAAATAAACACAATCTGGCTGCATAAAATTATGATATTTTAACCACAGAGAAGATGCTGGTAATCCCTATTGTGTAGGTAATGTAGACTACCAGACCAGTTCATCTGGCCTGTGCTCAAACCAGTGAGTCTCACAGACAATAAAGTGATTTGGGAAGGCTCATCACTGCTTAGTTCTACTTTCTTCTTTGAACAGCAGAAACAAAGAGCTGATTGAGGGATTTTGCTTATGGAATGATTCCATCTGTAAAAATGGATGCAAATCGATTTAACTTTAGTTATACATGGTATGTAACACTCTTTATTTGCGTACTACAGCTATTTTGTTTCTCCTTTTGAGAGTAGCATGTTTGTGCAGCAGCATATCAGAGGGTCCTGATTCCCTCATTTCAGGGGCCTGACAGGAGCACACTAAGCTTCAGCCTGGCCCCAAGCCTAGGCTTCCTTCCCTTGGAAATGAAGGGGACAGCTTGTGCACAGTTAGGTCTTATCACAGTGTGGGGCCAGGATGTCATCAGGGCATGCACTCACCTCTGGGCATTCAGAACCAGTTCTGCATCCAGCAGGTTAGATGTAGCCTGAAACATTTTCTGGAGAAGTCTTTTTCCCTGAAACCCAAAAAGCTATCCTTTCAACTTTGGCAGCCAAGCTTGCATAATGTGAAGATAACCAGCCCCCTTCTCTGCTCCCCCACAGGCATGTGCTTTGCATGGATTATTGCACTGGTTTATTTTCAATTTATTATCATACAAACTCCAATATATATTTTCCTCATTTATAAGCAAAAGAGTAAAAATGAAACAAAAAATTATGTGTCCTCCCAATAAACCACTATGAATAAATAGATGCAGTAGCACTGCATCAGAAAAAGGAAAATTTTATTGCTGTAAATCCCTGATAGATGGTATATTTGGGTATGATACTCTACAGAGAGCATTTTGATCTTGTCACTTTCCATGGACTGGAAATGCCAAGGAAGTTGCTTAATTTTCCAGCTGTTCTATTTTCCTACGCACAACTCCCTACCCCATAGGAATATTGTAAAATTAAATTACTTGGTGATATTAAAACATTCTGAAGGTTTAAAGCATTGTAAAAGTGATTAGTAATGCTGTTTTACATTATTTCAGTAGTCCTGCAGAGAAATACATGATTGCTCTCTTTTTATTAATGACAGCACCAATTTTCTTTGTCTTGTTAAGTATTAATAAATACTCTCCTACAACAGTATATTGTTTACTCTCATTTGAAAGGATTAGTCATTCTGAAGTCCTTTCAAGAGAAAAGTTACGATATTCAAAATGTTGCAGCAATCAGGCAATAATTACAAAATATCAAGGGCTCTTGTGACAAACTACTGAATATTCATTCTTCTTTTCCTTTAAGACCAGTTTTTGAGTATATTTAGAACAGTTAGGATTCTTTCTTCTTTATACATGTTAGATTCTAACTCTATTTGTTTTACCTTAGTTTTGGTTTTCCAGGTGTGTTTTAGCCTTAACAATAAATGACAGCAACCATAATAAATATAATAAAATTTAAATATAGATAAGTTGGAAATTCATCATGGTATTATTTGTGGATTTCAGGCTATGTTGCTCATCAACATGGAAAAACTTACAGGAAAGAAGCTACTTACAAGAAAGTTGGGCAGATTTCCTAATGAGTTTCTTGCAGCATATATCAAAATAACTTACTTTGGTTGTCTGTTGACTGTCTTTCCTCTTCCTTCTTTTGTTCCTCATAGTCACCCCAACAGCAACTTCTGTGACCCCAGTCATTCCTTGCTTACTTATTTCTTACTGTCGCTGTCTCAGAAGGTAAAAGAGGTAAAAGACAATTTGTATGACTACTCTGTCTTTGTAATTTCCCCCACTTCACATGAAAGAGGGGCAACAGATCCTGGAAGGGTCTTGCAAAAAGAGGAAGAACAGAAGAGACTTGCAACATTTGACAAGACTGATTTGTGTTTGGTGGGATGAAGTGGAAAGGAATTGTCCTCTTATCTTTTGATGTTTCCACAATGTGTGTTACTAATAAGATTTTTCTGAATAATGCGCTGTGTGCTACAGCATTTATCAGGTTAAATCCCAATCTACTTCAATAGCAGCTTTCCATCTAAAACAATAGTGAGGAATGTTTTTTCTTAACAGTAAACCCGCAAGGCATCTATGAATGTCGGTTGGGATGTTTGTGCTGTTGTGATATTTCTAATTAGGGGTAGTAAATCTAACCACCTTGTACATTTATCTTATTACACATGTATCTAATGCTTCTAGATAAGAAAATCTATAACAGTCCTATTTACCATACTCTTCCCCCTCCCACCCCCCACCCCCCTTTTTTTTTTGCTTTTTTCTTTCCTCTGATAAAAACTGAGTGGATATCTATTACTGCTTTCATAACAACATCTCCCTACAAATGTCTAAATTATCTTGGGTAATCAACATTAAACAGACTTCTACCTTTGAAAAATAAATCATTTGATTATTTCATAGAAGAGTCTCCTGAATGTTATTACTCTAAATATGAAATTTAAATATCCATTTCTAAATTTATCTTTCAAATCAGAAATCCTAATGCATTTTACACATTTTATCAAAAGGCAAAAAGCTGGCTTAGCTTCCTCAGCAGAGATAACAGCCACTATAGTTATGAATAAATATCATGCTAGTAGTCATGAAAATTCCTGATGCATTATTATTATTATTATTATTATTATTATTATTATTATTATTATTATTATTATTATTATTATTTTAAAGGCTATTAAAAGTTAAAAGGGTTAATGAATAGTTTTAGTTCTATCCGTACATTGACATTAGTCATGGGCATGTAGAAAGAGTGGGATAAATGCGTGCGTTTTCCCACTTTATGAGTTTTTTTCTTTTCTTTGATTGTTTTGTAGCATTGAAGTCACACAGCATTTAAGTTGGGGGTTGGATATGGTATTTGAAGATTCATTTTCCACTATGATGTCAAATGAATTGGAAGTTATTTTCAGGCAATTGCATGCTGGGATTTAGCCCTGAAAGGTCCAACATGCTATTGCTTTTAGTCTTGCTCTTCTTTTCCATTGCAACATTTTCTAAACAAAGAATATCAAGTATGTTAAACAATTAAGGTGACTGGCTTTTTCAAAAGTTTTGGTTAAAGGGAACATCTTACATGTTCTGTTGCTAGGTATCTCTTTTCCTCTCGCAATACGTTAGTTTACCTGTTATTATATCACGTATCACTGCTGTAGTGTCTAACAATTTTCCTTTGTTAATTACCACCTCAAAACACCAGAAAATTACATGGTGGTTGTTTTTTGTAAGTATGCATGAATGGGATCTGTAATGGATTCTCAAACTTTTTTTTATTTCTGACACTAGTGGAGACTGAGGTCAGGTCACTTATGTCAGTGCTGATTCACCTCAGCCCGTGAAACTCATCAGTGTGATGATAGATGCCATCCTCATTTGACAAGAATGTCCTGTTGAGCCAGGAGACTGTTGAAGCTGAGCAGATCTCATCTATTTCCCTCGAGACCTCTTAGCATTTGTTCTAGCCCGAAATCTTTTTTTGGCAGTCTTTTTGAATTAATATTTCTTTTCATAATCTTAGTGGCAAGACTTTGCTATGGCCACTCCCAACTAATATCTACAGTAAAGGTATTTCTGAACTTGCTATAAATTAACTACATTATTTTGTACCTGCTCAAAAAGTGAGGATGAACTAGATTGTATTGATGACATCATAAATCTATGAATAATAATCCACAGGATACATAAGAATAAAACATTTCTATTTGCTTCTATATTAATCAGAAAGACTTCAGATGTGTGTTCATAAGGCCACATTGCTGCTCTGTTTGCCACATATGAAACTTTATGCAAAGAATTAAAAATATTTATGAAATACAACCACGCAGGGATAAAAACTCTGTACTGGTCGATGAGGCCATAAAATAATAATTGAATACATATATGTGTGTATATATACAATATATATCATACTATCTTACCAACCATCTTAAAATTCCTTTTTATTATTGTTTGCCATATGAATCTGGAATATATTCATCATCTGTTTAAGAATTCATACCAAGTACTTTGAATATAATCACAAAATCATGGAATGGTTAGGGTTGGAAGGGACCTTAAAGATCATTTACTTCCAAACCCCCTGCCATGGGCAGGGACACCTTCCACTAGACCAGGTTGCTCAAAGCCCCATCCAGCCTGGCCTTGAGCACTGCCAGGGATGGGGCATCCACAGCTGCTCTGGGCAAATATAAAAAGTACTAATTGTCAAGACATTTGTGCTGACAGCTACATTGAGGTAATATTGATCTAGCTGAACTATCAGATTTCCCATAAGGCACTTTAGGCAAATCCTAACACATTTTTCCGCGCTGCAACAACTATGTATCTGAGAGAGATTTCACATACAATGAATAATGGTTCACATAATGTCACACACCAATGGACGACAATTATTTGGACTTTTTTAAACTTCAGTTCCAAGATAGACACTGCCATTGTATGTCAGGTGTTTCATGCATGTCTATTAAGGAAGACTGTAGGGACCTAAAAATCAGTGGTTTGCTATTTGCTGATTATGAGAAAAAAATTATACTTTTAATTATATAGTCCTGTCTGTATTGCAACATGCCTATATAATTAGAATGCCTAAAAACAGAATAGCATGAAATAACCTTAAAGTTAAGCCTCCCCTTCCCTTTTCCCTTAGTCTTGCCTTGCCTTTTATGGCCACTTTTCTCAGAGTTTTAAAAACACCTTTTCAAAAATTCATCATCATCATCATCATTATGGAGGGAATGGCCCGTTCTGGTACCGAACTTAATAGCATATTGAGCACTGTTAACTAAGGTAACTCCCACGATCTCAACTTTTCTATTAACTGCACATTTCTTACAAATGAAAAGTTGTCACCTCCCTCAAAGTGCTAAACCAGGTAACTCTTGAAGATCAACTAGAAAGGAAAGCAAGTTCATTGTTGTTTTCTGTCAGATATGTCAGCTCAGTACTTGGCAGTCAAGATCACTCACTAGAGTTGAAATACCAAGATTATTCTTTTTCTATAATTTTTAACAGAATAAATTCTGTGTTGCTAGGAAATGCTATAAATATTTGGCTGCAGATAAAATTCCAACCCGTTGTAATTTATCTACACTGTGTAAAGGTAATGCAAAAAAATCCCTCTTTATTTCCTGTGGAAATAATACAGTTTATCTATACATTTATTATCTAACTTGCTGCTCTAGCTGTAGCTTACAGCCAGAAATTGCTGTTTGATACCAATTTTATTGCTGTGTTAAAATATTTGATCCAATTATATCCATTTCCTCTACTAAACAAAACATTAAGGTTTGTGTTTGGGGTTTTTTTCATTCCTATGGAGAACTCTGTGAGCAAAACCAATAGCAATTCAAAGTTTATAGCTTGCATTTTAAGGTACTATGTGTTGTATAAATATTTGTCATTTGTTTCATTGCAGTGCCTTTTGGCTTCGTTTTGCTTGTCAGGCATTCTGGCAGATGACAGTTGTTAGAAGCTCCACGGCCGTTTCGTGAATACTTCTGGGAAGCTTCTCTCAGACGTAGGCAACAGCATGGAAGAAAGTATTGATATGTTTAGTTCAGCTTTTGACTGATTGCCACTGTGAGCTGATTATGCATGGAAGTTCAGCTTTCGGTACTGGGCATGGTTTTGAAAGTAAAGCATTCGGATAACGTGTGATGTTTGGAAAAGGAGAGCTGCAGGACGGGAGGGATGTTGAGACAGAGAAACAGGCAGGAAGAGCTCTGTCACATGGAAAGGCCAAATGTGGAGATAGGACTACTTTGTTTGCCAAACCATGAGAAAATACTGCTCTTACCTACGTCAGACAGGGTTTTATCATAACCTGTAAAGTAACGTTGCGTTTCCCTGAGACACTGCCACAGCCTGTCCAGCTCTGTGCCGAACGGCACTACGGCCTGCCATTTTCTCTTGTCCTCCCAACGTATACGCCAGGCTCTGCTTTCCACGGGGAAAAAAAGCTTCGACTGACAGTCTTAAGGTAACTGTTTAGGCAGGCTGCCAGTACTGCAAGGTGCAAGCTGGAGTTTGCTTGTCTCACAGGCTGTATGTAGCCTGAGGGATGGGTTGTTACTAGCTGCTGTAAACCAGGGAAAGAACAGTTAGGGCATTGTACTTTTGTTTAGAAATCATTTTCCTGTCAGAATATCCCTCATTAAGAATTACTGAAGGAATCATACTGTAAATCCTTGGTGGCTGCTTTTGGATTTCTGGAACTGAGTAAGAAACAAAGATAAAGAAAGTAAAATTGTGGACTAGATTATTTAGCAGAGATTTAAGGTGGAGTGTCTTGTGCTCAAAAATACCCTTGACAAAGGAGAATTGCTAGGATAGTATAGAGCAGAATGAATGACAAATAGTTATAAATATTAAATGTAAAACCCACACAGACATTCAGAAGACTGTGATATATACAATCATATTACCATACAAGAAAAGGAAAATAAATTATTGGGGTGGAGGATATGTATGTTTGCTTTTTAAAAAACTAAGCAGCCAGATGAAACAGAAAATGGTTTGGTGCATTGGTTCTGTGGACAGCTTTAGCCTTGTGCATCAATGGAAAAAAAAAAGTTTTTTTTTTAAATAAAAATGAAACTTAAGAATATTACAAATACATTTTTAAGAAGCTAAAAAAAAATAATAATAAAAAAAAGCCAAAAAACCTATGCCAAGGTCAGGTCCTAGGAAGCTTGTAAGGAAATGTGAAACACTGGCTACATAGCAAATAAAAATCAACTATACAAATTTTTAGTAGCCTTCATCTTCCCCTAATAACAGTCATTATTCCAACTTTGTCAGGGACAGTATGTCTCATAAATATTCACTGTTTTAAAGAAATTACGTAGATTTTATTTAAAAGTCAATATTGAGTTTGTTAATGAAAATGGCTCCGTCAATTAACTAAATGGCATCCTAAACCAAACTTATATGAAACTCTTTCTTACACTGATTGTTTTACATTAAGAAATGATGCATAAAAATTAGCTTCTCCCCCTTCCATTTTAAATCATTCTTTTGTAGATGTGCTAGGGATGGCAATTTTAAGCAGACAAAACTTTCTGAACAGTGGCTGAAAGAACTGCTGTTTTATGCAATCATCTTACTAGTGTTATGGAAATGTCAGTTATGTTTTATCAATGTCTGCATAGAAGCTTGCATTTAATAGTTATTATGACTGTATTTATTCCTCTATCACCCAAGTCCTGGCTTGGACAATACAAAAACCTGCTTTCAGTCCAGTTATGCTGCAGGCTGATTGCAGTGTAGTCATCTGTCTCTTTTTTTCCTAATATTTGTATTTTTGCAGAAATGGTACAGTAAAGCAGAAGCTGCTGCTTGTTTTACATTTAGTAAGGAAAGCAGTTAATACAGAAAGCTATACATTCTTAATTTCTCTGTATGCAAGCAGTTGTGAATTTTTTCAAATTTGACACTACCAGTTTTCCTACATTAGAAGCCTACTTTCATAATATTTTTTTGTTTATCAAAGGGACCATCGCAAGTGGGGCATACCAGAAAAACATTGTTAATAGTCTTCACAGATACCCCACAACGTACTTTTGCTCATATTCATTGCAGTTCATTATAGTTTATCGTGTTATGCATATCAAGAAAGCTAAATTTTAATCCACTGCCAAGTTCATCAAAATAAGATCCATTTGTAAATGCTGCTCGGTTATTGAGAGGTTGGTGAGACAACCAGCAAGAGAAAGGGGTACCTTATCTGATATTAGAGGGGAAACCCTACAGATTTCCACTGCTGTTAAAATCTTGGAATTTGGTATTTCTTTTCTTTCCACATACCATTAGGAAAATTCTCTATATTCTTTTTTGACAAATGACATGATGTTGGGAGACACAACTCCTCATCTGTATTCGCAAGAAGCTGGATAATAACTGCATTATCTTCTCTTTGGTCATTTCATGTAAATAGGAAATGACCTTGACATTGACTTGTGGGAGAGGATGGAAATATTCAAAATCAGGCATTGGTCACTTGAAATATAATATATGCAAGTAATTTCAGTGGCTTTCCTTACTTTTATCCGGTGACAGCTGCTGATAATGATGCCTTACTAGTAATATAATTTATCAAGTTCATTCATTTGCAATAACATTTCTGACCTCTGCAAAACGATTCCCCATTGTTCATTCTTCCTTCCTTACTGTCTCTACCTAATTGGTTTCAATTTTTTTCATTTTGAGCATTGTTCCTAAGTTAAAGGATTGAACTGTAACTCTACAGCTATTATTTTAATTGATACTGCTTTAATTGAATATGCTTTCTGGATATTCATAAGGAATTAAACAGAACAAGGACACAGAATATGATTTTACATCAGGTGACATACTTTATACAACTTCTTCCTCCCTTTATAATTATTATTATTATCATAATAATTTGTATTCCTTTCCATCTGCTCAGCTCTAATTCATCCCATAGTGCATGCACACAACTATGCGAATAGACTGAAAAATAACTATCTAAGGCTAAAGTAGGAAATAGCAGTGGAAAACTGGAGCGTGTGAAATGATCAAGGAGATCTCTACTGCCAAGCTGAGCATATGTATCGTTTTACACTAAAGTAGTCAGATTGAGGTGGTGATGAAAGAACATAATATTATGTTCTTTCAATATATTAGGCTCCTTGTGAAGGAATAGCATCCAAGACATGAGGTTCAGATGGAACAGAAACAAGCAATGCAAGTAATTTTAGAATTTATGTGAAGAAATGAAAATATTTAGATAAAGATCTAGATTTTAAAAATATGTAATTATTCAAATTTCACAGAAAATTCTTGTTATGAGAGATGTTTTCCTTTCTATGCTGGTAATTTATTTGTGGGGTTTTTTTAGTATTTTAATGAAAAGAGCAAAGATAGGAATAAATAAAATTAAATAAGTGGAAAATTGATAGTTTACGATTAGAATAAAATTAAGTATTTTGAAGATCAGTGTCAGTTGGTAGTTGGTAAAATTAGGCTCTTCTACTGTTTCCCAGTTTAGAGCTTAAATCTTTTCTATTATTCTTGTGCTAAGCTTCCAATTAATCTAACTTAATTAACACTTGAACTAAAGTACAAAATTTTAGATGCATCACATTCTTTCAGATGAATATCTTGACACGTATCACTGAAATTATATAGTCCTTTGATGTTGAAATCAAAATTTTTTCTTTGAAGGAATAATCCATATTTTTGTTGTCCTTTGCACTTGTAAATTTATTTTTTCCTTTCGTTGCAAACTAATGTATGTTTTCAATGTTGATCTGTTGCCAAATAAGGCAAAGTTGAAAATATATAATTTGTATGCAAAGGACTATGCTACATTTTAAGGAAGATATTCCAAATCAAGTTGTCCTTTCTCCAATTTTTTCTTTGCATCCTGTTCCTTGCCAGCCTATTACACTCCTTAATCAGACCTGTGTTCAGTCTTAGGCAGATCTGAGGGAAAACACGTCCCGTGTTTGCCCTGGTTTTACTCTTTTGCAGGTGTCAGCTGATGGCTGCTGTTTCTATTGGTCTTCCCCCTTAGAAAATTGCATCAGCTCTCCTATGATAAAACCTAGCAGTCTTTCTTAAGTAGGAGGGCAAGAGATAAAGTACCAAAGAAACTGAGTAGACACCGCATGGTTACCCTGAGACATCAAATGAATAAAAGGAGGAAGGGGGCCAAAAGCAAAAATGTAGAAAATAGAATTGGAGTGAGACATTAGCTATTGCTCACTCATTCCTGGAGGCATCCAAGAACTTGTAGAGAGAGCCCAGAGACAGCAGGGCAGTGTGATGGCTGTAGGTCCCACCAGCATCAGAATCCCACTTCAGGGGTGGAACTCCTGGAGCTATGAATAACAAGCTTTAAAGACTGAGAGTAAAAAGGTAGGGAAGATTCTGGAGAGCCCCGTCTCCTTGTGTTCTCCTCGCTGCAGCAAGGGCATAAATCTGGACACCCACTCATCATATCCATGTCCATTAGTCCATGGAGAGTTTCCCAAATTACACTTCTGGGGAGCTGCAGAATTAGCTCAGAAAACAAGCTGTCCCCCCAGAGACAGTCTGCAGCAGGACCTCGGCTTGATAGGCAGACTTGTAATTACCTTAAACTCATCAGGCTCTAATTTGATTAGCCAGCTTGACAGTTTGATGCCAGAGCTTATTAAAAAAAAAAAAAAAAAAAAAAGCGCAAGCAAAATCCCTGAGATCCAGAATCTATGAATCTGATTCTCACACAGTGGTAGGTAACATGTTGCCTGGATCTTACAAGGTATTGCCTTGTTAAATGCTTATCCATGTTTAACTGTAGCCTTAACCTGAGTTTGAGAAAAGTCATTTATTTATTTATTTATTTACTGTGCTTTTTATCTCTATGGTAAAAGTAGACAACTGTAGATTTCTGTCTGTAATGAGCTGGTACGTATTTACCTAGATTTCTTTTTTATTTTTATATTAAAATTATTATAATCCTATGTTTTTGCTATAATTTTAGAGCAGAGGCCAACTTGTAAGAAGAGGCTGCATTTACTTATATCACAATTTACCTCTTAGTATAGGTGGGTTTTATTTTGTTTTCTTTCTTTTGTGTGATTATTTTTGAAAACAGTAGGTTGAAGTCCAGTCTGTCACCAAAACCTAATCTTTCATCTTCTACTTTTCTGGACTGAACATACCTCAGAATGCAATTGGTTACTTCCTCCCAGCCCACCCCTATTCCCGTCCCCCCCCCCCAAAAAAAAACCCCAACCAACAAAACAAACAACCTCTACAGATTTTTCTCTCTATCTTGTGATAGACCAAATATGCTTGATTAATGTTGATTTGAAGCAAATTAATTTAAATTTCAGATCTTCAGAAGTCAGCTTGGATTTTTATTTGCCTATGACTACTGATTTAATTTCAGTAGTTTCTGTGGAACTTGTTTACATCAATATTAAAGCTACTAAACACTGGAGATTAACATTGAAAAATTGTAAGAAAGATGAAACTAATCTTCTGTGAAATTAGGCCAAGGTCTGCATAGATATTGAGTTAACACATAAGGGAAATGAATGCATTTTTAATTGTTTTCTTTCATATCTACAGCCATTCTGGAAAAACAGAGGGTTTTATTATATTTCATAAAATTAGGAAGGTAGAAAAAGTAGTTTGACTCATGGGTCAGTTTGTATTAAATAGGATATTATGGGGTGGTTATAGTGAACAATGGAGGTAATGTAATATCTGGCAAATCAACTTCTTGAATTACAAATATCATTTAAATACAGTCTAATAAATCATATGCAGAATACAAGTAGAGGTGTTATTTTAGTACCAACGAATCAGTATCTTCAAACCAAATTTGTAAAGAAAGGTAAATGTCATGTGTTCTGCCCATTCTCTCAGCTGGTGGTTTTGGTATTGTTTGATTTGGGTTGTTTGGGGTGTTCTTGGTTTTTTGGGGTTTTTTTGTGATTTGATTTTTTTTAGTAACCTTCATGGCTTTCCTGTCTCTGGTGGGTTTAGATTTATTGTTTTCTATAAAGTACTATCATTAGGGATTAGAAGTTAGTATGCAGAAGTAATATTTCTGTAGCCAGGCAATATGATGGCAATGCTTCCATTAACACCGTTTAACTTTACAGGGAATTTATATTTTATTATGTGTATCAGAAACCTCACGTTTTGCTGCTATTAAAAGGGTTGCTTTAGTAAAAATGTGCTTAAAAACAATGAATGTTTGGGAAACCTCATTTTTCTTTATATGGAAAGCTAACCATGCTTCTTGGCTGATTTTAATAATTAATGGCCATTGTTTCTTATCTCTGCCCGGGCCCCATATTTGCTGTTGTGAATTATTTTTTATAAAGTACAGATGGTTTCTCCCCTAGTATATGTTTGCAATGTTGCCCGTCGTGTAGTATCGTGACACCTCACCTCTCTAGCTATAGAAAGCAATCTGGGCAGGACAGCATGGAGCTTTGTGTTGGCTTATTTATTTTCAACCTGTTCCTATATTTACTCCAAGTTCTTCAGTGCTGTTGGATTTGAACTACGCCATTCACTGAGTCTTCATTTCTAATATTGTTGGCACAAAAGAATGTGCTTGGTTAAAAATCTGACTGCTTTGAATGCAAATAAGAGAACCAAGTAGCCCAATCAGTACTGATGATATACTTCATTATTTTTCTTCAGTGTGAGTCTGCTTAGGCATATTTGGACTCAACTGGCAACATTAAATACCTTGTAAGAAAACAAATGCTCATAAATATCTAGATTCAAGAGGTTGAGAAATGTTAGATATCATTCAATCAATTTAATATTTTCACTATGACTTTTCCTGATTAAAAATTCACCTTTAAAACAGTTTTGTATACTGAGGTGATAAATTATTTCACACCAAAAAAAAGAGAACTCTGATGTTGGGGTATGTATTTGATCTTCTTTAATTTTGTTTAGGTTTGTGTGTGTGTTTAGTTTTTGGGGTTTTGTTTTTGGGTGTTGGGTTTTTTTTGGAAAGAGTGTGTTCTGACTGACTTCTAAGATACACCTACCATAATAATTTGATTGGTGGGTCTCTTCTTTCTTTCCCTTCTTTCTATCAATGTATAAAACTTGTATTTTAACATTTTATATAAGTGTATATGTGTATAGTGTTAAATTGCTTCATGTTACTTTTTTTCCACCAAATAACTGGCTTCTGGTATTTTTTTCAGGTGTCCAAAGATCTTCCAGAGAAACAAAAAGAAATAGAGATTCTGCTAAAGGATTTCATCGAACTTGATCAACAACTAAATCAGGTGATACTCTGGGTAACACCTGTCAAGAACCAGCTGGAGCTTTATAACAAAGTGGGTCAACCAGGAGCTTTTGATATTAAGGTAAATTTTCTTCCATTTTAAAAAAGCATCAGGATATTTAGAGGTCAAAAAGTCAGTTGCAGCATCAGCTGTGTAGTTTCTATTAACAATATAGCTTTGAGACAGAAGTTGGCCAGAAGTTCAAAGTTCTATGAATTAAGGGAAACTTTTATTCTTTTCCATTAAACAGTTTCTAGTGATAGGGCAATTTAAAGTGAATAGTTCCAAGGTGAAATATGAATATAATCTCTTATTTTGTGTTGTCATATACATGAAACAGTAACCCCAAAAGCTGATACATCAAATTTTAACACAAAGCAAACTAAAATTCAGAATATCAGTGTTGGACCATTAAGATGTTGCATTCAAGTTAATATGACTATGTGAAAGTCAGAATAGTTAGTGCCATATCATGATTCTCATATTGCTAGTAAAGATACCTAACTGCACAGGTAACACTTCAGTAATCAATAAAGCTGATTGTCTAGTAATTGTGAGTAAAATATTTGTAATCTGGTCCTTGATACATATTTAGGTATTTAAAAAAAATGCCCATATATGGGTTGGGTGAGGCCAGAGAAATTAAGGATGAGAAATACTTATTAGAATCAACTGGTCTGCCGGTGTATACTTAGACCTTTTGACCTTGCATTTTGTCTATGCATATATGAGCTTATCTTCACATAAACTGGGAAAATATTTAAAATACAATAGCTTACTGAAATCCATGAAATGCCTCTGGTTTATAGTAGCTGAGGATCTTGGTCACCTAGATAAAGATTAAACAGAAGACACAGAGTTTTGTATTGATTTTGATGATGCAATTTTCAGTGAAATAAAAGAAAAAAAAATATTTAAAACTTTTCTTGCCTTGCATGAAATGGAATGATACCTGCTTCTGAAGATGTGTGGTTTTGCTGAGCATGTTTATTAAATTCATTTTAACTCAGTTTCTTTTAAAGAACTGTTTTAATGCCAAAACACATTTTACGTCATACAATCACGTTATGTAAAACAGTGAATCTCAAGTCCTGTTGCCGTCCTATAATTGACAGAATGAGTTCAGCAAGACACTCATTTTTTAAAAGATAAAATTAGTATAGCTCTTTGCAAATGTCTCTATATATACTACATAAGTGATGAAATTTTGCTTTCAAGAAAATTATCTATCCTTATTTCCTGCATTTTAACAAAAACTTTTATGTGATTTATCCATTTTTTCTTATTTTTTTTCCAGTCTGTTTTCTTTAATTCTAGAATGATTTCACCATTCGAGTTTATATAAAATAAAAGCAGGGCTAAATTGCTACAAATTCTGAGACTATTGCTTTGCATGCTGGTAGTGAAAGAAATTATCTGCTTGGCTCTTTCAGTCCTCTTATGGTGGTGTGACAGGAATATTTCAGAAAAACTGTTGAAAAAAAGATCTGTAGTCCTGAAGCAGTTGGGATGAAATCATGTATGTCGAGAGAGGTGGGGGGAACAATGAAGAGTTCCAAAGAAAGGCAAATAAACTTTCTCTCTGTGAAGGATCCTACCGTATTTCTTTCATGGATAAATTTAGATTACTTAGATTTAAAGCTTGACCAGTTTTGATTGTAGATGAAAAAGCTAGTTGTTCATACTACTGTAAGGGCTGTAAGCAGATGAAGTGTGTTAGCTTTTATCTGCATGTTAGCTATCTGGACTGCCCTTAAAAGACATAGGCTTAACATTTTAAAATGTTGCTGACTGATGATTTACCTGGACTGTAATTTTCTTCAGGGAGAGAATCTCTTACATTAAGGATTCTATATTAAATGTCTGTGAAGACAAATGGGATTCTTAGAAGTTTTTAAGGTTAAGGATAAGCATAGTAAGAGTTTTGAGACTGTTAATCATGACAAAACACACAACAAATATGAGTAGATAGAATTCAGGAAAGCAACCCCTTTGTGACTATATTCAATTTTATACTCAACTTCAAACACATATTTCAGATCCGTGCTAACATGCTGTCCTACATTGGGTCAAGCATGTGCATACACATGCTCTTGAATCATTGTTGGCATGATTATGTTTATGTGTATTTTTAAATTACTATCCTGTATAGCTAATGCTACCTTTAAAAAAGTAAGGACACCTGCATGACTACCTATGGAAGGGATGTATTCAACAACATCTTTTACTCTGGGGTTCCCAAATACTGTATAATATTCAGCACATGTTCTACCACCATTTTAATTCCTCCAACAATATCCAGAGAACACTGAAGTATCTTCTCTAGGATTTAATAACTCAATTTTTCAGAAACAAGCACAATTCTGATGATCACCTAGTATAACGAAAAGGTTATTGTTAATATAGAAAAGAGATGGGATGAGAAATTTTGCAAAGAATCTTTTTTGATACTCTAAGAACCTGGAAGGTATAAAGAAGAGGTTTAAAACTTACAACCACATTTGTGAGTATAGCACTTGACTAAAAAAGACCAGGCTCATGTAACTCCTTAGGAAAACCAGACTATTTTTGTTATAGAATTTGACATAATGCCTTACAAATTTTAATTTTCATTTTAATTGGGACATTTTCTTTTATAAAATTTCTGTCAATGTTCTTCATACTATTACTAAGCCTGTAAGTTAATGTTCTTCTCCTTCCTCCTCAGCTGTTAAAGTCCTCTCCTATCTCTCTTCCCACCCACCCCACCCCACCCAATATTTATTTGGGAAAAGAGTTCCAAAACTAATGTGAGTGGCAAAGATTTGGGTATAGATTTTAAGTACTATGAGGATATTCACTTCTAAAGGCAACAAAATATTGAGCGTTGGAAATTTTATGGCCTCAGAAGCAGGTGGAAATCAATGGTGAGAGCAACAGATGGGGTGGGATAGATAGGAGTGAAAGAGGATGGGAGTACATGTTTGTTTTAAATGAATGCATAGTGTGTCTTTATCAAGTTATCAATCTTATATTAAAATAATACACCTGTTTTAAAGCAAGTTTCTTGCATTTCTACTTACCTGTAGAAAATTTCAGTTACAGAAATGTGCGATAGCTGAAATTAAAACTTGATACACTAACCAAAATGCATCTAAAACACTAATTAGAATTATTCTGACAGAAATTTCCAAAATGCAGTAATTTATTTATTTCAAAACTATAGTAAACTTTACTTCTGGCATCCAGCTATAATATCGTAATTAACATCAGTTTCCTCCATAAATCATGGGGTATAATAAGTGCATGTCCTTATCAGATAATGTCATTTAGTTTTTTAAGTAACATTCATCTATATGATACATGCATAACAAATACATAAAGGGGAGTGTCTGTGAATTTCACTTGCACAATTCATACTGATGACTTGCAGTTTCAGTGAATTAATACTAATTTAAAAGTGCATACATTTTTCCACTTGTGGAAAACTCGCCTATTAAAAGTAGGTGAGAACTGCATAAAATTTACAATTCCTTAGAAGAACGATGAAATAAAAGCGCCATCAGTGTTAGCTTTTAAGGGTGGCACCAAAGAAGTTCTGTGAGTAGCAAAGGTGTAACCAAAGGAGAAATTGTTACATATTGTTACGGAAAGCTTCACAAAACAGTAAGATTTTCAAGACCCAAATACATAATTGGGATTGGTGATAGGTAGATTAAAATTCCTCCTGTAGCTCTTACAAGTACATCTATATTAGTAAGTAAAAAGTGCTCAGGATAATTTTTTGGTTTACATGTCAACTGATGGAGCATAGCTTACATCCTTTCAGCAGCACACTTATTCCCAAAGAAGATACTTGTATCCAAACCGCCTGTCACTGCATCTGTGGCTCATGCTAATCCCTGACTGTGCCTGCGCCGTCTCAGACAGTGCAGTTTGGCTCATGAGGCAATGCTCCCAATGTAATGGTGTGGGCAGTCGTGCTGCAGAGCCTGAGCATACACCCTCTCCCCATTTAGTTCATTACTCCTGTCATCACATGAAAATTCAGGGAGGATGCAAACTGGTTATATGAAAAGGAGAGGTTCAGTGTCACTGACACCAATTATTTTTTGTGTCATTTGACTTCATCATACAGTTCCCTTCTGCTTTCCAGTCATAGCTCTATGGATCTGTATGTTCTCGAACCAGGGCATTGACTGTGTTGCTTCCGTCCACATGAGGTTATAGACGTGATAGCACTTGCTCTTGGGGCAGTAGGACCACTAATAATGCTAAAATTTTCCATTTAGCAGTTCCTGAAGAGTTGTCTCTTATGCCTTTGCCCTTGTACATATCCGTGCAATGCTAAATCCAGACTGATTCCACCGTTGACTGTGATTGTGTCCACCCAATGCTCTGTAGCCTGCCTACATCCTGGATGTCAAATTCCCAAGTGGTGCCTTGCCCTTGGACTAGTGCAGGATGACATGATGTGTGTTCTTGCCCAATGTGATATAATCACTTAATTAAGAAAAGGTTCTCTGGCTGTTACCTCACATTTATTAACCCTTTATTAGAGAGGCATTTGTAAGTAAATAGCTGTATAGTATCACATCAGCCTTCTCCAGCCCTACAAAATGTTTTCAGATGCTTAATGCCAGCTGTCTCCTAGACTTGTACCCAGAGTTTAGTACAAAAGTAGATAGTGGAACAGACTCCTTTCTACTTCACTGTAACGCAATTAGGAAACAGGAGATGAGAAGATGCAGACATAAAGAGATGGGACAATTCCAGCGTATTCCTTGGTCACCCTTGTGGGGTAAGACCTTGTGGTGACCAAGGAACACACTGGGGCACCCAGAATTCTATGATCTCTGGAATGCTTTCTGTCATTTGAGGCTTTGGGCAACATCTTAGCTTGCAAAGCATATATATATTTCAGTTTAAATAGCAGAAAAAATGTAAAGAAAATTTAAACACTGAAATTGTTGAAACAAAACTTTTTAAAATTAGTCCAAATAAATATTTGTAAATTAGGACAGCATTTACTATAAAATACATTCCCTGATGAATCAAAAATTTTGTTCTCTTTCACCTCATTCTGCTATCATTGCTCTATGCTTGCTTTAAAGAATCACAGCACGGCTCAGGAAACCCTAATATATTTTATGCCAATAGAATCTGTCTTCATAATTTTCTTGACCATAATTTAGAGACTGCAATGCCACAGTTAGAACCCAGGCTTTCAGTTGCGCACCACAACTTTTAGCAGTGGTTTCCAAAACCCCAGGTAGGCTCTAACAACTCACTCATTTCTCACTTAATAAATAAGAGTAGAGAAAGGATTCTTTATTCCCAAGATTTAAAAAACTTCTGTAGCAGTATTTGCTTCACTCATGTTCTTAATCCTTAATTACAGTTTTCTTCTATAAACAAAGATTTTTTTAAAAATTAAAAACCTGTCCCAATAAATCAACGTTGAAATACATATTTGCAAGCTACCAGTTTAAAGTATTAGGATAGATCTCAGTTCTTTTTAAGTGCTGATTTTTTTACTATATTGACATAATCTCCCTTCTCAGTAACAGCACAATGCAGACTGCTCCTGTGAAATACTTATGTATATGCATGGGGAAGCCATGAAATCTACATCTATAAGAGTTTCTAGACTCTACTGTTGCTTGTGAGCACTGGAACGCTTCCAGATTTGCAATGTACCTTCAATGTAGCTTCTCATGCATCTAGAATATATAGTCTTTTGCTCTATGAACTTTTCCAGTTTTCCAGGCTAACAGTGTGACTTCTCTGTGGATTTGCTCTTTGACCTGGAATTATTCTCATTCTGATAGCTTTTTCACATGATTTAGTATTCATATTTCACAGACTTACTCAGATGAAATCATCATGAATGTCCAATGTTACAAAATGGTGCAAAGAAAATACTACAAAAATAGTCTACGTTATAACGTAGAAAAAGATTAAAATACTTAATAGTACAGCTGTGTTTACAGTACAGCTTCTGCCAGCACTGGTGCCATGCCAGGAGACACCTTCCGTGTAGACATGTTGAAGTTCAGCTCTTACTATGTCATTGTGTTTTTACATGCTGGTACTTTTTTTACCAGTACTTCTCCCAGCACTAGTGACATGTAGCTAGAGTGAAGGCCATTTTCCTGGTCTTGCTTTCAGTTTATGTTGAACAACTTTATTTTTCTTAGCAGTTTATTCTTTCTTTGTCAATAAATATCCACAGCTAAACATGCGTTTTGTAACTCCTGAGCACGCAGATTTAATGGTTTTGCCGGTTGTATTGCCACAGTCCTTAGTCACATAAGTAAACCTGAATCCCAAGAAGTGATGGCTGCTTTTCAGCTGTTAATGCAACCATATCCTCTCAGTGCAAAGCTGGGGTCCTGCAGGATAACATGGATGATATGAAATATTGTCTCTCAATGACTGAATTTTGACATAAGGAAGTTTTATTTAGCCTGTTCAGATATGTCTGGATCTCTATCCAAACAGCACTAGCCCCACTCACTTCTGCCTTGTGTTTTGCTTTCTGAGAGCAGCTTTGCTTCTTTCAGGTCTGGGACAGTTTCATAGTATTTTAAGATATATTTTCCATGGTACTTTGGCACTTCTTTGGGGTAGAAATGTACAGGGAGGGTGATAGCCATCTAACAGCAGCAGATAGTAGACTAACATCAGAACAAGCTATGTAGCAGTTACTGAGGTGCAAACATGCACCAACTTCTAATAGGATGATGTCCACCTTCCGCTTTAACCTAGACATCATTGACAAACCTTCTGCCAGATATTATTTTTGTCAAAAAATATTAATATATACAAGAACTCGTAAAACAAGCCCCCATATACTGTTGGATATTAAAATTTTATATGAAAAAGCTGTTATATAGAAACAGTTACAGCTATCGCATGATATATGGCAACCCTGCAGCTGACTTTGAACAGACACTATTTATTGTCTATCAGAGATGTGCATAGAATTAGTATAGCTGGTTAGATATAAGTTCAGAAGATACTGCTCTAAGCATCCAGTCAGACCTGCTCTATAAAGTAATCCTTTCAGTTCTCTGAATTATTTCCTGCTTGAACTGCAGCACACCTTTCTCAAAAACAAACCAACCAAAGCAAGACCAGGTTCTAATTTCCAGGTACAGACAGTCATTCACATCTTGTGGTAAATCGCTTCAACAGTTGAGTTAAAACCTTGCACATTTTTCCTCGGCAGTGTTTGTTTAGCTTCATCTTTCTGTCACTGCTTTGTTTGCCAAACTAGAGAGAGCTCCAATACTGCGTTGACAGTAATCAAATTTTCTCCTAAACTCTGTTTGTTAACTATCTGTTATTCTAATTTGGTCAAGAAAGCAAATATAGAGTTTCTAATTAGTATTAGTTCAAAAAGCAATTATTGTTGTGGTCAAAGCAATTACTTTTGTGGTCCTGATAATAATGTGTTTATTTTTAATCACAAGCTTGTTTTGGCTAAGTCAGCTAATCAGAGTCTTAAGTCGGTGGCAAATGTTGCTGCAATGGAAGGTATAGTCATTCTGCATTGTCTCCTTAATGGAATATTTAAGGACATACATGAGCCCTTTGAAATGTATTTATTCTGATCCAGCCATCCAAATTTAATATACTTAAACCTTTTAGGGATATGTTATTCTGAACATGTGGCTATAGACCTATACTTTACACTTTGAAACAGCTTTGCCTACGGCATCAACAATCTGTAGAGCTCCAGAATTATGGCTAAAGGAAGTTATGCAAGTACTGACCTTTATTTCCTCCCACTGACTGTTCTGCTGAAATTTATTTACTTCACCTGCAAGAAAAAGTAAAAGGAGAATCCTGGAAGAGAGGGTAATAAGTGATACTTCACTAGTTGGCAGCTTAAGAAAATACCTTCAGAAAGACTAACCAATCTTCTCTTTTGATTTCTCCCAGTTTTCTTTTCCTCTAAATATTTGTTTCCTCATAGTCCTGTTCAATCCTAATTCTATGTATGATAGGACTCCAAGTAAATGAGAATTTTTATTGGATATTCCCAGAGCTTTTGCTTACAGAAAGAACATGAGAAGGCTTCAAAGAATTGTTAGATTCAGAAGTTAGGTTTCAGTCTAACAGAACTAGAATAATAGGGCTTTCTTAAATATATAAAAATCAAAATGACTGGATAAGACAGACCATAAGTAAAAGCTTTCCTATCACAAGCTACTGCAACCGTGACTAAGATAAAATTAACATTCTGCAATCTGTTACAGTCAGATTGTACTTTTTAAATGTAGTTCATGTAACATTTGTGGAGTGCTAAGGCTTTAGAAAAATACTTTAGGTGAGAGTTAAAGGGGTTTTTTACAATCAGAAAAAGAACCTCTTGTATCCATATGTGTGCGTACACATATAGTAAGGAACTTTTATTGTATTGTGACATAGTCAACAAGAAATCATTAGCTAAAATAAATTTTTGAAACCCAAATATGTATGTTGTTTAGTAAGATAGAGATAAGAAAAGTTTACAAATAGGCTAGTGCTAATATGGTTTTAGTTGCTGCTATTTTTTTAGCTGTTACTATGGATTATTTGCTCTGGTATCTAGTGTTTGAAATCTGTGGGTCAGTATTCTTATAAAGTCGAGCATTCTAAATCTTCTGAAAAAATTGACTTTACAGATTTCTTCAGACCTGCTCAATTATCATAATAAAACACGCTGATTCTTTTTTTCTTTACTATCCAGAAGTGCAGTCCAGAGAAAACCACCTGAGTTAACCAGGAAAAAAGTAGCTAGTACTTTTGATAGCTTTTAGTACTAATAGCAATCTTCAGTTAATGACATATTCAAGTAAATGTTCATCCAAAGAAAACATTCCAGGTTTCTGAGACAGTGGAATTTTATTTAGTGAATTTCTACTTCAAAGACAAAATTCTGAAAGAGGAGAAATGCTGCAGAATGAATGGAACATAACGTTTTACTGGATAAAACAACTCCTGGAAAAGATTTAAATCTTGCCAACAGTTTATGCCCTGTAATTCTGAATTTTGACTAGTGGTAGTCAAGAAAACAAAGAATGTGAGGAAAGACTAGTGTCAACTTTCTGAACTTAATAAGTATTGTGGTAATTTTTAGGGTTTTTTTAGTCAGGTATCATTACTAAGATAAAGTGAAGTTAATATGTCATTTGTACAGGCTTTTAAATAAGTAAAAAATCATAATTTTACAAAGAAACAGTGCTATCTATGACATAGATTCAAAGATAATTTTAATTATGGGTTCTCTAGTTGTCTTTACAAAATAAATAATACTAGGTTTGTTTTACATTGTTTATACTTCATGTATGATGACCTACCCTGTATTCATAACAGACTCCAAGTAAACAAGTAATTAGCACTGGATATAATAAATATCAGTCTATTGAAATACTTCTCAAAGATTTTTAACTCAGTAGCCTTGTTCATAATTGAAAATATCACTGTCTCATTACAGATTAGCACTAACTCATTGCAGATTATAATCTACAAAATGTGTCAGTTCTAACACAGCCTAAGTAGTGCCAAACGGATGTTAGAAAGATGTAGAAAAGGAAAAAAATCACAACTTGTCAGCAGACTCTTTCCTAAGCATTTACTTGCTGGTAATCCTTGAAAGAGAAAAAAATGTGAATAACAAAATCTAACTGTTATTGGTATTTTGAATATTGAATCTATTGTCAAAAGCAGTAGTATAGTATGTTGTGACTACTGGGCTCTGCTTCTTTAACTAGCATTAAGGTATCTGTAGTTATGTAATTGGAGTGTAGTTTTGCAGTATGTGACCACAGAGTGAAATCTCTAGCTGTGGCGTGCCAGATCATTACTACCAGTACATAAGGCTTTGAGCAATGGTTCAGAAACCCATATAGATATACAAGCATATTGCATAAAGCAAAAATAGGCTGGAGAGGTTGCTTGTAAATGGAACCTAAAAATACAAACATGTTTACAGCCTAGTAACCTGAAAATAGAAATTAGCACTTGTTAAGAAAATTGTAAGTAAATGCATATAGGTAACTTCTGTGTTTAAACACCCAACAAAGTAGTCTTGGAAATAATTTAATAAAGCACATGTTAACTCTGATTCTCATACAGTAACTTTAGTGTAACAGAAAGCACTTTGTTGAGAGAATATTAAAAGTTACCATCTCATATTGCACAAAAATAATTAGGAAAACACTGTGTATCCCAACTTCATTTTCTCGGTCTTCTATGAAAAGTGCTTGAATACTGTATTTTTAAAAAAATTCCCTGGCTATCTCCTCCCAAGTGAATTTTAGGTTGAAAATATTTCTCCTGAGTTTCATTATGTGAACCGAATTGAAGTACATTTTTTTAAAGCCAATGCTAAAATGCATAACTTGCAGTATTTTGGAAAACAAACTCAGCACCCAAAGTATTTTAAGATTTTATTTAAATGTCCAAAGAGCAAATATAGATAATTTCAAAATAGGGTTATCTGTCCATCCAAGGAACTAATACAGAGTTACAACCAGTATTTATATAACTAGAACTCAATGCTGGGGAGAACACTGACATTTCATTTTCAGTCATTCTCTTTTTCAATTTGCCTGATTTTCCATTCAGTGTATATATATATATATATATTTATATATATATATATTATTTTGAGATTTATTACCTGTTCTGCATAATCCTATGAAAACAAAGTCTCCTTACCAGAGGTGAGGAATTAAAGATAGTAGAGAGCTTCAGGACAAATGCCTTTGCTCTGCTCTGGATCTCTGGAAAGTTACAGATTCAATGGCTGTATGTGCAAGACATCGATAGCAATTGGCCAGATGGACAGTGGGTGTATGGTAAAAATCCTTTTTGATGGTATCTCTTTGTCTGAATTTCACCGCTTGAATTTTTCAACAGAGATATGTGTTCTGCACTGTGGCTAACACTATCTGTTAGGCATACGGGTCTTGTGATTGTAGTTCCATGGCTAAGGTTTTGTTATATTATGTATTTTAAGTGCTGTTTCACCTTCAGGGTTATCTATCATATTCGCAAAATCTGTACTTGGTTTCTGATTGTAGAATTAATCTTCTTAAACTAATCAAAGAATCCATTAACTAGTTTGAGTCAAAGTGTATGTCAAACAGGATCTTTTCTCCTCTGCCTTTTATCTTTTTCTTTTTTTTTTTAAACAACGTCAAAAAATGTAAAAGTTGCATAGAAAAACACTTATTAGTAAATAAAAATAGAGGTATTCACCCAACCTCATTCCATATTCCTCTGTATTTTTCTGGTTGAAAACACTGCACAGTGTAGCAAGTGGATACATTTAGCTAACGGTGCTTAGTTCTTTTCTTTTGCATTTCTGGATATTATTTTAATAATATGCATGCTACTACTGTATAAATTTGTGGGGTTTATTTGCGTTTAAAGCTTTACTTCCACAAATTCTTTGCCATTACAATGATTTACTCTTTGGGATCGAATGGCCTGCAATACTGAGCTTGATTCCAATTCCCCTGCTGTTAAAGGAGGAACTGGAAATACTGTATTCTAATCTGAACAGACAACCCTATCCTACATGTTATATAAATGTCTACTGATGGTGTTCCTTACCTCTTCAGGAGAACTCAGGATGTGCAGGACTGAAGGAAGGATCTGAGGAGAGGACACAGGGGAGCAGAGGGTAGCGCCTGCTCCTCCATCTCCTACCTCCTAAAAGCCTTAGAAGTCAGCATACCTCCTCTGGCCGCAGGAGAAGGTCAAAGCTGTGCTTCCTGGGAATTCCTCCAGGTTTTTGTCTCAGCACTGCCATTTCCCCTGGAAGACAGTTTTCCAGGAGGATTGTGAACAGATGTAGATGACTATAGATGGTGAAGACACAGAGGGGATGAACAGAAATGTGAGTCCCTGCATTTTAAGGAATGGATGGAGAAATGACACACCAGATAGGGAATGAATTGACAAAAAGCAGAAATTTCTGTTTCCACTTCTAGACCACTGAAGTCCTGCTGACCCTTCCAAATCTTCTTCTCCAGTCAATATTAAAAACCACTTTATGCTGTCCATCCACATTGCCTCCAAATCCTCTTGCAATCCCACTAGTCCTTTCTCCCTGCTTACTCAGCTTCCCAATCTTTTCCCTGTACTCCCTCCTTACCTTTTGGGTCATTACTCACCCCTTCTGTAATCCTCTATACCTGAGTCCTCCTTTCCAAGGTTTACACAACCTTGATTTTTGCATATACTGCTAAAGAAGCTTCAGACTGTCTCTGGGTGTAGTATTTATACTTGTTTACTGTCCACGATGGTCACTTGCCATATATTTAAAATAGCATATTGTGTTCATTTTTAGCAGATAAAAATAGTCCATCCTTAAAAAATTAAATAACTCTTTATTGTTAAAAATAACTTGTATTTGGATTTTGTCCTTGACAAGCTCTGAATGACAATAGGAAAGCTGTCAAATCTTGTCAATCACTTCATTATATACTTGACAACCTCCAGTTAGAACATAAGAGAAGAGCATGGCTAAGGAGTAGCAAACCTAATTCTAGACAAATAAAAGAAAATTCACCCACACAAGAGAATGAAAACTCCGACTGGGCATTGCTGTATTTTTCCTTCCATCAGCTTTCATTTGCCAGTTTCTACTTGACAAGCTAGGCCAGATAAGTCAGATTTTAACTCTATTGATTCTTTTACATTTTCACTTTGCTAACATCTTTTAAAATGAGTAAGTTTTATATGCAATAAGAGGTAGTATAGATCGTCTGCATGAGCACAGAAAGAATATGTACCCCAGAGATTTATCTCACTGTATTCTGACATCTGTTTATGATTTGGCAAAAGGTTGAACTGTGAAAACTTCCGATGTTGAAATATTGTTTGATTATTGAAACCACTCCTATTTTCAATGCATTATTAAGATCTGCCATAAATGTCAATTTAATCAACTCACAGAAACCAGAGCTTGATATTCTGTGCATAACTCAATTATCACTCTTTCCATATATCTTTTTGTGGAACTTTGGGGAGCAATCTGCTCCATGTTTTCTTTGTGAGCTTTGAGCATTTAGATTTTAAACAGTCTGTATCCAAACCTCTTCTAAAAAAAAAACTTACTCCAAGTGCAAGGATATTAAACAATATTGGCTGCAAATGGATTGTGAAAATATGGCAAAACTTTCCCAATGAGTAATCCTTGTAAATTTTTTAATCTGTAATAGACTTTGCAGCCTTAAGGATGGATTGCAAACTTATCTGTGTTCCAGTGTCTCAGGGTAGGAAAGATTTTTGAAAGGTGGTCAAGTATTTGATGTGTGGTAGAATTTTAGTAGGAAATAATGGATGACTAGTAAATCAAGATATGATTTCATTTTTAAAGCATAAGGTTTTTAGAAGTGTCGGTAAGTTGCTTGGAAGTTAGTGAGGCTGTACCTCAGCTTTGTCTTTTGGCTTCCTCCTTGTACTATTAATAACAGCTCAGGTAGTGTTCAGAGTCCTAGGGAAAAGTGTGGTTAATATAAATGAGCAAATATATATAGGAGGAAACTTACGGGAAGAACAGAGCAGTTTACCAAGGCTCTAGTGAAGTCAATACCAAACTTACAGCTTGCTTCACTGTAGCTATGTTTCAGAGACAAAATATTTCCTCTCCTATTCAGAAAATAGTTTTCTAACATTCGCACCAACTGTGTTCCTTTTCATATTCTCTTTTCTTAACAGAAAACTGTCTTTAAAACACAATTCATGAAAGCTCTTGGACATTCTTCTTCTTGATAATAGCATGTTATTTAATAAACAGAAACTCATCTTCTGTAAGATTATATCTTTTTCTCTACAGACCACGCACAATTTAAAGTACTGGAATCTGAAGAAGAGCCCATACAAACGACCACTTATATCTGCACAAGGTCCTATTAGCTTTGGCTTAATTTGCTTAGAATTGATTGCTATGTAGTAAATACTAGAGGCAGGGAATATACATCATCTTGGGGGTTTGTACATTGGTAACTATATGAATTTTTGGTACCTGGTGGTTATTTAAATGTTTTATTTGATTGATATTCATTTGATTGATATTTGAGGGAAAACTGATTTATTTTTTTATTGGTTTTTTGCATAAAAATAGAGGCATATGCCTAAAAGAATCATAGTTCCTTCTCACACTAAAGTCAGTGATAATGTGGAAAACAATCCTGTTGCAGATTTAGTGCTATGTTTCCAAATAAACGTGGTTTTGAGATACTGGGCATAGTGCTGTAAAGCTTAATTCTTGTGAGATACTCTTGTAAAGAGAGTCAGCCTGTTAGATATGACAGATTCTGCAGCGAAAGATGATTATTGGTGGTGGCAATACTTTTTAAACAATTGCAGTGGGTTAACCCTGGCAGGCAGCTCAGCCCCACACAGCCGCTCGCTTACTCCTCACCCCCAGTGGGATGGGACAGAGAATCAGAAGGGCAAAAGTGAGAAAACGCACAGGTTGAGGCAAAGACAGTTCAATAGGTAAAGAAAACCTGCCTGCACAAGCAAAACAGAATAAGAAATCAATTCACTGCTTCCCTTTGGCAGGCAGGTGTTCAGCCATCTCCTGGAAAGCTGGGCTCTGTCACATGTGGTGGTTACTTGGGAAGAAACACTCCTTAACTCCAGATGTCTCCCCTTCCTCCTTCTTCCCCACAGCTTTTATTGCTGAGCATGACATCATATGGTATGGGACATCCCTTTGGTCAGTTGGGGTCAGCTGTCCCAGCTGTGTCCCCTTTCAGCCTCTTGTGCACCCCCAGCCTATTTGCTGGCAGGGCAGCATGAGAAACAGAGGTGGCCTTGGCACTATGTAAGCACTGCTCAGCAATAGCTAAAACATCTCTCTATTATCAGCACTGTTTTCACTGTAAATGCAAAATATAGCACCATACAGGCTGCTGTGAAGAAAACTAACTTCATCCTGGCCATACCCAGTGCCATGTAAATCTATGCTGTCGTTGTTGCTTTAGTTGTTTATTGATATAACTGTCATCATTTGCAATAAGAGAGAAGAAATTCTGATTTCTTTCTTTGCTGTTTACAAGAACAAATAAAACAATTTTTATGACTCAATATTTTTATAATTATCACCAAATTTCACTTGCCAGTCAAGATGTTTATGGTAGTAGTCAATGTCTGCTACTGCATTATTCCAAGTAATTTTTTTTCCTCTTAAGCTGCTATCCTTTGGCATCTAAAAGAGCACATTACCAGGAGAGAGCTTGTAAAATTATTATGACTCCCCTTATTTTCTCACAAGAATTTCTCATTATGTTTTTCTGCCAAATTTCCTTCTTCTGTGTCAGTTCTCCTGGGTTTGTTATTATCTCTTTTATATTATGCACTGGAACTAAGACAGGATCTACAGTCTAGGTGGAACAGGAGCAGCTGTTTCATCCTGTGTCCTGTCCAGCCTCAAAATAAAATATTCTGAATCATATCCAGTCTCAAAGAATTCTTCTTACTGGGCCTTTTCATAGTCCAACTGGATGATTAACTGTACTTTATCAGTATATGACCACCATAGCCAAATTCTTTTCATATGCCCTATCTGCAGGTCTTTTCTCTACAGCTAATATTTTCATTTATCTTCAGTACCTCCAGGAAATTTCCTTTTCAGGACAGACAGCTGCAATGGATAGATACTGATTTCTCTGTGTGGGGAAAAATTACTGTATTTCATCTCCTCTAGATGTACAGAGAAGCTCACAAATTTCTGGTAGCCAACAGGAAAACGTGCTTTGGAAAAAACATCCTTTCACTCTGCAGAGCAGTGGGGATTGCTAATTCAGACACTTTGCATGGCTTAAAATTTGGGATCTTCTTAGTTCCATTTCATTGTGGAGGACTTCCTTTTCTTTTTCTTTCCCCCACTTCTCTTTTTCAATACCAGGAATAAGAGGTAATGCAGGGAGCAGGATGATGAAAAACATCACCAAGTCTGAATAGACACAGTGTCTAAATATTTTACAAACTGCACAAAGGCTGCAATCATAGGTTTATAAAGTAGTTATGAACTCTAAAATTGAATTGTTAAACTTTTAGAAGGAAGAGGCCCTTCATGTAGTGCTCTTTTCCATGAAATAATTGTTTCTCCTCTAAAATATCTCAAAAATTATTCACATAGGTCAAGAGCTATAGTTGTATCAATTTTCCAGTCTCTCATTAAAATCAGATTACTATATTTTACACACTTTACTTTAAAAAGCTGGATGAATCTCACAGGATTCTTTTCCCCATGAAGACAGCTTCTAACACTGCCTTGGGATCATACTTCAAGTCTCAAACATTTAAAAAATCAGTGATTTAAGGTAATGGGGGAAAGAATGGTTATTTTATGCACTCATTATAATGGCACTTTTAGAGGCAAGTGTATAAAATTGCTTGTCCACTAGTTACAGAATATTTTTAGTGCTAAAGCAGTTTTACATTAAGCATCAACCTAGGCCACTAATGGAAGAGTCTTCAAATTGAATTACTTGGGTTTGGCTTTTTTTGGTTTTTTGTTTATTTGGGGTTTTTTTAATAAAGCCTTAAGACAGGAAGGTAAAATTAAATTCTGTAAATTAGATATTCACAGAATGTTTTCTTTCTAATAAGATGAGTAAAATACAGGAAGTTATCAAACATTTACATCTGTTATGTTGAAAAGAACAGAGGTACAAGCTTTTCTCTCCTTGACTTTATCAAGATTAATAAAAGTCTTTAATCAGGAAGTTTAAATACTGGCAACTGTGTTTTTCCCCCAGTGTATTAGGTTCCACCTCAGTATGGCCACAGAACTGTTAATAGTATGTTTTGGATATATTCTAATAATATTGTAAAGATCTAAAGTGAACACCAAGAATGCCATTGACTGTATTGTCTGACCTACCATCAAGATCTGATGCTCACTGTGGTGTAGTTACACTTTGATGTATTTTAATTAAGTTTCCTCATACCATTCTTTGTGGTGGTTTAGCTTGTTAGTCTGTTCCATGAATGGAAATGTGCAAAGCTGAGTCAAAAGAAAAAATATGAGGTCACTTATTTAGAACCAGAGTTCTTGAAGATGGGCATATATTCATGGTTTCTATCCACTCCCCTTTACTTGTGAGGAAAAAATGAGGCATTCGGAACCTCACCATTTATTTACAGCTTTTTCCCTAAAATATCTGGGAATAGTAACCTGAAAGATAGGCATGAATATTTCAAGGAACCTTGCTGGAACTTCTTGTGACCATGAATAAGAAAATGTCACAAGTTACACTCTCCCTCATCTAAAAGACAAGATGTAATTTTCTGTTATCAAGTCGAATATATATGAGGATTTGTATCTAATTATTTTGAAAAAGTCTTTTTGAAATTAAAAGTCTCCAAATTATTTTAGATTTTAGATTTAGTATATTTGCTTGTTATACATCACTGTCTTGTCTTGATCAGTAAAGGGAAATTGCTTAATGCCTGTTTTCCTGTGAGTACATTATCTTTAATCTTCATGTAATGTACCATCTTGATAAAAAGAAGTCATGACACTTAAAACAACTCACTATATTAATTTCAAAGTGATAATTTTTTATTTGAAGGTTGTAATTAAATTTCCACTTTTGCATTGCACTTCACCATGAAGGCATAGGTTTAATCACCTGAACTTCTCCTGCTGTCCCTGCAAAAAATGTCCCATGGACACAATCTCATTGGGAAACCAATCCCAAAAGTTTTACCAGCATTATTAGAGAAGGTGAATCAGGTGCTTGTGATTCTTAATATGGACCAACACACAGTCTGAAACGTTGCAGATACTTTTATAGATGGTTGCCTGGGCCTCCAAGTATATGTGCAGCATATGTCAAACAGCCTGTCTGTGCCTGCTAGGATAGCTACCATCTCTTGAAATAACATATGCCAAGCCATCAAACTTTCTCTTCAATTAGCATACGCACCAGAGGTTTAGTCAATATATTGGTTTCAGCTAGGGAATATGAATTATCTGAGTTCTGAGCTATATCAACAGACTTTCGTAGTCCAGATGGGGGTGTAGACAAGTCCTTGCCACTTTTTCAGCCTGTAAATTTGTTCAGCAGGTTGAACTGACATGTTGTTGGAAATGCAAAAGCCAAAGTGTCTGATTCAGCAGTAGGTTTTCATCAGTTTGGATGCACCATTTTAACACTACTGAAAATTCATAGATGGTATGTCATGGAAAAAAGGTGGCCTCTGATTCTTGTTGTATATGCATGTTTGAGAAACAGCAGTTTCCAATGATGATTTATTTCAATTTGCCATATGTGTGAAATGTTTAATTAGCATATTCATCATCCAGCCCAGAAGCAGCACTATGATTCTTTTCACAGGCAGTTCATAAATCGTGCAATTCCAGTAGAGTGAGCTCTGTCTCCCAGAGACAGTGCTGCATCCGCCCCACAGCCGCCCTCCTGCAGCAAGCAGAGTGAGCGTGGCAGAGGAGTCAATGATCTTGAATCGGAACTTTTAAAAGTGATGGCTTTGGCATTCTCTGAAAACTGATGGACATGAGCACAGACAACTCCTATGAGCTTTAGTAGTAGCCTGGCCTGGGCAATCAAGAGCAGATGTCAGGCCCTTCTCTGGGAGTATGTTATTCTCCTGGATCCTGCACAGCCTAGATAATAACGTGGTCTCTGCTGTGAGCGAACCATCAGAGGCCATGTTACAGCTGTTACCTTTTTGTTCATTTTGGAACTGAATGATGGAGCAGTATCCTGAAACTACTTTCTTGCCTGTTGACCTGTATTAAAAGGGTGTCACCTAGCAAATGGATTTGAAATTGCTGGAAACTTGCTCACTGGGCAGAATTCATCAAGGGGCTATCCCATCAGGCAGAGAACTGGGCAAAGATCTCCCTCAAAGTTATTGTAGCAATTTAATGTCAGGTGTGTGCTTATGTAAAATCATTTTGCGATGTTTTTAAATGATGTCGGCATTAATGAGGAACAATCAAAAAGTAGTTGCTGCTTTAACAAAGAAGGTATGTGTTAATTTCAGTGGTGTTCAAGTGAATGACAAGATATTGAGAACCTCTTTTTCCCCTGGACTCTTATCTCTTTTCTTATTTCCACATAAATCTCAAATGAAGCACCATGCTATATTGGATAGACTTGCACAATGCATTTCAGTTTAGGTCAAGGCCATTGATTTTGAAAGATCAGACTACAGAAGATTAGTTCACGTAACTCCAGAAAATTGTAGAGCAGAAGGAATTGGTGATTTAACAGCTAAATACATTACGTTTCTGTTACCTGGCTATGGAAAATTATACCTGTATTCTATCTATAAAGAACAAATACCTTTTGAATGCATTAAAAAAACCTTTTCAAATGTTTATATAATATGTAGAAATGGGCTATCTTAGTTTTTATGTATTGTGTATACTAGTATTAGCATAAAATACTGACAATGAAAAGAATCATTTAATGCTTTCTTCTTTTCTGCAGAATGGAGTCACATGGTACCACCAGTCATTCATTTTCCTTTTTTTTTCCTTAATTTTAAAAAGGAAATTAGCCTATTTTTGTGTGTGTGTATGGTAAATCACAATTAAAATTTCAATATAGAAGGCAGATTACAAATAAATACTGAAAAGCCAAATGTTGTTACTGCTACAGAACTTGAGTAGTAACTCCTGTTATGAACAGTCCTTTCAATTAGTCTTCCCTAACCAGGTTCTTCTGGGTTTGAATTTTCAATTCCTGGTGGTGGAACTTGACTGATACTGTTAATGGCTGTTATTGCAAACCTAGCCAGATCAAATACATGACGAAGCTTAAGAGAACCTCCTGAAAGACCCTCTGCTTTTCCTCAAGTCTAGAAAATGTTAAGGGGAAATGGTGAAGATGACCTGGGAGGGACCAGTAAGTGCTCAGGTTCGCTCCATCCTTGTTACAGCTGCCAGGGCCCTGCAGGGCTGGCGGCCACCTGTGGGCCAGGGCCATCAGAGGGCTCCCCTTGAGGGATCTTCACAGCAGGGCCTGGCAGCCTGGGCCCATCCCATTGCCCAGCCAGGAGTAGGGCAGCCAAGAGCACCAGGGCAGCCCCCACCCTGGGCAGCTGGCATCTCCCCAGGGATGGGAAACAGCCTGTGGATGGGCCCAGCTCAGTGGTGCCCATGGCCGGGCAGTGCTGGGCTGTGGGGAGCTGGAGACCAGCCCTGCTGTGGCATTGCTGGGGCATGGAGTGATGGCCCCAGCGAGGCTGACATGGGGTCCTGGGCTGTGGGCAGGTGGGGGAAGCCCTGGAGGCGGTGGGGAAGTGGGCAGGGGCAGTCAGGTCTGGGGGTGCCCTCAGGGCCTGGGGCTGTTAGGTGTCCCCCTAGAGCGCACCTTTTATGCTGGTTACAGCCTGAAACCAATTTGTGTGCTCCCAGACCAGTCCATGGTGGGAACCAGAGCCCAGTGAATGGGGAAGATTGAGAGATCCACGTCAAAGGCACGTCCCCACCACAGGTTACACCAGCAGTGTCAGTGCGCCCACAGTCATCTTCATGTTCTTGGACTCTGCAGGGCCTTGTAAAGTGTTTTTTCTGCTACAGAATTTTTTTATGATACCTGGTGCTGTTATGAAATAAGTATTTGACACATGTAAATAACACAACACAAAATATTGGCAAAATACTGCAGATGGCTTAGTTTTAAAAAAAAAATATCTGAAGAAACAAATACTAAAATGGCTATTTTTCATGAAGATAGACAGAAATTTACCTTCTTCATTAATACTCCTTAATAATTATTTTTTCTTTATGTGGTGAGTAGGGAAGCAGAAAGCTAACTTAGTATGGAAACAGGAAGAAAATAGGACTTTATTGAGGGTTTGATCAACAGGTTAATAAACTGCTCCCCCCCCCGCCAATATCCCAATTTTGCTGTTCATTGCTTTTCAGTGCTTATTCTCTATGAATCCTTACAGTTATATCATTAATATTGAAATGTGTAATAAAAAGCAATTAAATGCAAACGTTTCAAATATTTGCAAGAAATCAGACAAGATTTAGTTCACTTCATTTGCTATTTATAAGCAATATTTGAAAAGAAAAATGGGAGATGATATGAATTTATCAACACTTTTTTATTTTTACTGATTGTCCATAAAGTTTTGCACATAAAATTTCAGGCAGCAATGTAGACGTTTTCTATGTTGAGCTGAAACAGTGGAACAAAATGGCCCCTTTCTTAGACTGAAAATTGCATAGATTTCAACAAGTTTATTGCAGAGCAAAGAATAGCAGATTTGTGCCAATAAAATGATGTGTCAGATCAGATAGTGACAAGCCTGGCACACAATCTTGTCTGCTGTCACACTGATGATAACTGAGACTGTGGACAGCAAATCAAGTTGGAGAGTCAGTGGATAGCCTGTTACATTGGTTAGGACAAGATAATCAAGCTATAAAATAGATGGGAGAAGAGTGGAGAAAGAAAATAAAAACAAACCAACCAGTTAATTTTGGTATCTCAGATAACTCTGGGATTTGTTTGGTGTTTTTTTGGTTGGTTTATTTTTTCTTTTATTACTTGAAAAATGAAAACAATGTATGTCATGGATGTCATGGAACTCCAGGTGTAGTTTACCTTTTCTTTTACACTTTTTGTTTTGTTTGTTGGTTTTTGGTTGGTTTTTTTGGTTGGTTTTTTTTTGCTTATAGTTACCCACAGGTAGTGCTTCACCCATTATTTATTTGATCAGTGCCTGATGAAATGAAGCTGCTGTATGTTGGGAAGGGTTTCTTGGAGTTGCCTTATTTCAGCATATTACACCTTTCCAGATTAGAAAAGAAAATTGCTAGAGAATATGCTATTGCTAATTCAGTAGGGTGTCATTGCTAATGGTAGGTACCTCCCCATACCTTTAGGAACTGTCACTGCTACTGTGCTTTTGTTTTTAATTCATTAGTGTAAATGTTTTACTAGATAAGTACTAGCTTGTTACTAGTAATAGTAGTTTTCTATTAATATTTTTAATCTTCCTAAATTCAGTGTCACTGATGCATTTTATGATAGGGGTTTTAATGCCGTGTACTGTATAAACAAAATGATTTAACCAGTGCACTTTTAATCTGCTGATAATGTAAACCAGACAACAAGACATTGCTGCTTAAATAAGATTTCTGATGCCTGTCTTTCCTGGTGTGAATTTGTGTTAGGTTTGTAATCATTTTTTGAAACCTTCAGGATGAAGGGACCTATCGTTTATTTTGCTAGCATTACTCTTTCCATCCCTCTTTGCTTTTGTTTTCTGTGGTGACCCTCTGTCCTTAGCTGCTAGTATCCGTAAGTTTTCCCGGAAACCAATACTGAGCAGAAACTAATCTACTAGTGTTTTATGGCTTCCCATGAAGCTTTAAGACTTTTCAGTCTTATTGCTTATGCTGTGGTTAATCTACACTGCATGTGTTTTTATTTTTCAGGAAACTGAAGCAGCAGTGCAGGCTAAACAGCCGAATGTGGAAGAGGTTTTGTCTAAAGGGTGTCATTTATATAAGGAAAAACCAGCCACTCATCCAGTAAAGGTAATGAAGCAACCTTTAGCAATATCCATTACTGTGCAATGGGTTATGCTTCCCATGTTGTACACTTGTCCGTGATGTGCTCTGTTTAAAATCAGTGAATGAACTTGGCAAATGGCATTTGTTCTGTCTGTGATAACACAGCCAAAAGAAATTTAATATTCCCAGCTAGAAAATTTTTGCATACGTGATGGGGATATTATTTTTGATATTGAAGTTGTTCTACCTTTTCAGGAGTAATCCACATTGAAAGCAAATGTAATTTTTGGTGCCTAACTAATGGCATCATATAACATGTTTTTAAACTTCTTTATTTTGAATTCCTCTTTCAGAAATTTTGTTAACTAAAAAAATGAACATGTTTTCTAGAAAAGGTAAGAGTCAAGTGATAACGGGGGCTCCTTGCTTTAAAAATTTTCCGTTGTGAAGGAAAGAAGACCTGGTAATATAGAACTTTCCCACTCAGTTTCTCTGCCAAAATTCACGTAGAATGAATGACTTGATTTTTTCTTTTTGAGCAGAGAATACATTATTAATAAGGCTAATGACTCCCAACACTTCTTTTTTAGAAAAGTGTACCATAGAACGCTTTTTCTGCAGCATACAAATCCATTTGAAAGGGATATTTTACACTCAGTTTCCTAAAGACTGTGTAGATGTTCACTGAGACTAGAGTATCATTCTCCATCCCGTAGAATCTTGCCGCAGAAAATAATGAGCTAGCAGCCTCCCACGTGAGTTTCAGCTGCTTTTGGAGCGGGAGGCCAAACTAGTAAGGTAACTACCATATCAACCAGAGCTTAATCTATTTTCTTGTTTTGTAACTGCTAATAAAGTAACTGTGAACTTGATGATTAAGAGTTCCCAGAAATTGCAATAATGGCTTGTTGATTACACTAAGTGTCTATTGTAATTGCTTCTAACTGGGCAGAGACAGTAAACTTTGTATTTAGAGCTTTTCCAAACCTACAGCACTCAATAACCTCATTTTACAGTGAAAGGTTTCCTCACAAAGTTAGGATGTCTGCAGGTGACCTCTACAGTGAATTTCTTGTTTTTCCATCTCTATTTAGTCACTATACTAGGAGCATTATTTTCCTACTTTTACCAACTTTCCTCTAAACTACTTATAAATCCCACCAGCAGATCTCCATTCACAGGAGCACATGAATGCACTTATCTCCACTTTAGAAGGGAATACATATTTAAGAATTATTAGTTCTTCTTTTCTGAACAGAAATCCTTAAGAGTTATTTTCTCCTTCTATATCTTTTTTTTTTTTTTTTTTAATGATCAGTTCTCCTAAACAGTAATAAAACACTAAAAGAGGTAGACTTGAGGTGACTTAAAAGTAGCATGAGAATGAGCAGAAACAAACTCTTGACTCTGTGTTAGGTGTTTTCCTTGGCTAATACGGCACTATTGTTGGGAACTGAAAAACGTCATCTGCACACTGAATGAATGATGGAACAAAAGTCACTCTGCGTTTACTCATTTTGTATGATTTCAGCTTCAGTCTTAGGGGATTTTACTCCACATTTTAACAAGCAAAGCACTTGAAACAACAGAAAACTAGAAGTTTTGGCTTTCTAGGTTTTTGTAACTGTATATAAAGCATCGCAGAGTGAATGCTGGCATTTTCAAGGAGAACAACTAGTACTTGTTTTATGTAGCACTGACAGAAGTATAAATGGTGTGAAATGATTCTGTTTAGGCCAAACTTCTGACATAGAATTATATTCTGTGTCTATTTCTTTAAAGTGTTCACATCAAAGTCACTGAAAACTGCCAATTTCTACCAGATTTACTGGAACAAGATAACTCTAAATAAAGATTATGATGTTCCTTGAGTCGTAGTTTTGACAAAGACATTATAAAATGTGTCTGTAAGGAAATTAGTAACTACTTGTGAAGTAGTGACTATTCAATTTCTAGTCCGTCTTTAATTGCATTTTACTTTTTTCATTACATTCTGTAGTTCGGTTAATTGAACGACCTGTGAAGTTAATTTCTGGTTCACTTGTCTGTCTTGTACAGTAAGTCATAAAACAGTGAATATATACTGTCAGGACTGTTAAATTGCTTTCTTGATGATGTAGGTTTCCACCCATTTATACTAAGTTGGTCTTCTGTCATTGTTCTTGATAACTTCCAGCACTGTGTGCTATTTATATGTTCCAATATAGACTTTTTAGAAAATGTCAAATTAATTTTCTACACAAAAGGTATTTTGTAGAAGCAGAAATAATTTGTACTCAGATTAAAGTGTTTTTGAAAAGATACTAGCAATGCTGCAAAGTTAAGCATTCTAAGTTTTAGAAAATTATAGAACTAAAGCTGCTGTGGTGGTCTTAGTTTAGGCTGAACCCTGACTAATTCAGTACACTATATGGATACCACTCACAGTGTGTGCAGCAATTCAATACTTAGAGTCACACTCCTTGTTGAGTTTGTGGCACAGAAAAAAAGATAAAATTACATGGCCTCTTTAAAAACATTAATTACTTGCATAGCATTGCTTGACAACTTTGTAGATTATTTAGTTCTCTGAAGCACCTTTGTCTTACCTTCCTTTTTTTCCCCTCTGATTTCCTTATTTCACCACAAATCATCCCATTCTTTTCAATAAATGAAGTAGAGGTCCTATAGACTCATTCACACTGCAAGCCTCTCCTGTGCTGGAAAATGTGTCAGAGATTTAAAGATATTGGTGCAGTTATGTTTATTGTATCTGAATCAATACTTCATGTTATTCTGGCATTTCCTAATGTTTAGCTGTTTATCATTGCAACCTTTATAATATACTCTCATTACAGTGTTTTGAATGTAAATTATATCCCATGGTATTATATTGACACATACTTAATCTTATCTCATAGTTATGTCACTGAAATAAGTATATTTTCACACCTTCACTAAGCACACCAACATGGGATTTTGCAATGCAGGACTGTCAAAAATATTTTTGTTGGCAAATGAAAACCCAGTATATGCTGATTCAAGAGTCAAGAATGAGATGTGTGATCCTTTAAGCGCTAGCACTTTAATAATCAGACCTATTCACTTTCATAAAATGGATTTCATGCTTTTGAAATGTGTTTCTGTAAAGCTTTTGCAGGTGGGGAGGGAGAGATTACTGCTGGTGACAGTGACAATTGAAAGAACCTAAACCCCAATCTCATCATTAACAGCACTTAAACAGAACAGTTTTTTCAGGAAAGGATTTCTGTGGCAGTGGAAGAGCTGTAGTTCCCTTGCCACAGCACTCAATTTGTCCTTTCCCGTATTGGGTGGGAGAGTAAGTAGTGAGGAACTAATTTTCATTGTCTTCAGTCTTGCATTTAAAAGACTACATCATTTCTCTCTCTAAACATTCCTATCTAGTTTTAGTGCTGTCAATGAGATTAGTTCATGTAAGAATGTTAACCTCACTTAAATTGCACTAGTGCTGACATTTAAAGGAAATCAATAAAAGTGTTCCTCAATGCAACATATTTTGATGTTCATACTTGCCACCAAAGCTCTAGAGTTGCAATTACAGCAAAATTGTTCTGGTCAAAGAAGTTAACATTTTAATGCACACATGCTAATTTATGGCAGATGCAAGGTTGGATCAAACTGTAATTCTGATAGAAGAGTTAAGAACTAGCTACTCTTATTAGTGGAGTAGATGTTGCCTTAGACAACCCTCTCTAATGTCTGTAGTGGGCATGTTTTATATTTAGTCATTGCTGGAAAGAAATCCCTGGCTTATATCCACATGAATGATTAAGCAGCTACTCATAGTGAGAACCAGTATTGTATTTGTAACATCCATATCTCCTTCCTGAGTTACTGTGAATGTATTGTAAAGTGAAGCCAGACTTTGATAGCGTAAGCTCTCCAGCTTTTGTTTTTAAGGGCTCTGTGCACTCTCTCCTACTTTTGAATATTAATTCAATATTGGGGCGGTCCTTTGCATTTTAAGGTCTGGAAGTAGGTTGTTGGGCTACAACAGCAGAAGAAAAAGGAACTTTAAAATCTGCAATAAAATGTGTCCAAAGTGTGTGTTTCTGTGTGATTGTAATCCACAGAAATAAAATATATGTATGATTTTAAATTGTCATATGACAAGTTGCATTTATCATTCATACCTGATTGCTCTTTCTACCTAGTCCTTATAGTCTGTTATCAAAGGAGAATCTCTGATATTTCTGACTTTTTATTTTACTTTTAATGCAGTTTTCAAAAAGCTCTTATAGATAAAGTGTTAGTTTATTCCCCTATGCAGAATTGTATCCTTTCTCTTCTGCCCTATCAAAAAGCATTTACACAAAAATCTGTCCAGAGTTTATACCAGGTAATATTCTGGCCTCCATTGGTGATATATAAAAGACCTTAGCAGGTTTAGAGTATTTATGGCAAAGCTTAAGGCAAATTCTAGAAATACTCCCCTGACATATCAGAATATAAAACTGTGCTGCCTCAGTGTCTCTGTGTGTGTGTACACACTTCAGTTTAATTAGTATTGTTCACTATCCCTCTCCTATTAACCCCTGTCATCTTAGACTCTAGGTAATTAAAGTACCTTTTTTAATAGGCATCCTGTTTTCATCACAGCTGGATTGTGATTTAGACTATATATCTAATTGTGAATTGGACACAAGAATACAAAAGGCATTCCTGAGTGGCACTGGTACTTTGTGCTGCTTTTTGTAGCAGACACTCAGGGACCAACTTAAAAAAGAAATGCAGTTTTCATTTTAAGAGTTTAGAGATGCCAACAGAGAATTAGCAATGCTTCATCTTTCTTTACAGTCCTTAGAGCAAGGAAAACAAGAGAGGTGGAAACATTTTCAAGTCTAAATGCCTCTGAGGACTGATGTAATTCACACTCCAGACTTTTACTTAGCTTTTGTTTAAAAGTAACAGTTTAGCCATTACTGGTCAGGACTGCATGCCCACACACTGAAGTTTATGACTCCGTGAAGACTCCTAAGAGTTTCTTTTTATCTTCACCACCCCTCAAACAGGCGGAAGAATGTGTTCTGCATTTGCTCTTACAAATTGTAGATGTTTTATTGACCAGTTTGGGGTTTTTTTTAATACATAATTCACCTCTCTATTTTAATTTAAAAAATCAGCATCTCAGGTTTGTGGTGGTAAAACCCCCTACCTCTTTATAATACGTTAAACAAGTCATCCTGTGTTCCCGAAGAATGTGTAAAGGCTTGTTGACCAGGTTGCAGGGCAAACTTGTGCCCCCTGGGAGCAGGGAGTGGCAGGGGCTCCCCACTGGGCTGCAGGACAGGGTCTCACCAGCCAGCGCCCCTTCTACTGTCCCCAGCAAAGAAGCAGAGCAGGCAGGGGGGCTGCCCCTGGGAAGGGGTGGTGGGAGGGGGTGTGTGCCAGGATCAGGCCCGGTGAGGGGTACCAGAGTCAAACACAGCCCCAGGTGGCTGGGCAGGGCCAAGGGGATGGGAACAGGCTGAGGCTGGTCAGGTAAGTCAATCCATGGTCAGGGTCAGGCAGTTGTGCTGGCTCTAAGTTGTCCCTGAGCTTCAGCAGCTAAACTTTGAGGAGGAAAGATGCTCTCAGGATCCTGACACCATGAAGGTTTTATGCAGCCCAGCTGGGAAGGATTTTATTCATGCCTCTTTCCTTTTTGTGAAAATTAATTGCTGTTTCTACCTTTCTGTTTTTGTTTTTAATTCAGGTGGTCCATCAGATGAAGAAAACAAGAAGTTAATTTATTTTACATTTATTTGCGTTAATTTATGTATTGTAAACCTGATATATTGTTATTTTCTATTCTAGAAAAAATTAGAAGACTTGAATGCTGACTGGAAGGCAATTAACCACTTAATTCAACAACTAAAGGAAAAGCCAGCATTAGCAGCATTTGGCCTTTTCTCTTCAGGTGTCTGTAAGTGCTTTAGTATATACATATTTCTAAATTAATTACAAATCACACAGTTAAAATGAAACTGGCTGGTGACCATCTAAATTCATGCTGCATCCTTACAAATTTCAGCTTTAGCTTGTAAACAGAAGGTGTGCTAGTATACCGCACAACTTGGTGTTTTTATTGTTTCCTTTCTATTTTGTGTAATGTGTCCCAAAAGACAAATTATATTATAGATTTCATGAAAAGATTACAGCATGCTTTTCAGATTATTAATGTTTCAAAATCTTGTTTGTTTATTCTATGAAGAGATTAGATGAGATTTTGACTTTCTACATATATTCATGGAGGAAATACTATAAAGGGAGAAGAGTTATTTAAATTAAAAGATACAGAGTTACAGGTCAAGTGGATGTAAACTGGTCACAGAATGAAATTCTGAAATTACTTTTTATGATAGGGCAATGAACTGAGGCTGTTTGAAGACAAAGCTTGTGCATTCATAGAAAAGGTTGTTATCACAACATGGTGGTAGTAGTAGTTTTGCAGTTAAACATTAAGTCTGTGATATACATCTCTGGGTGTCTTGAGTTCATGAATCCACAACAAGAGACTTGATCTACATTTAATTTAAATTATTTGGATAATATATATATTGGATTCTCCTCATATCTCTTTGCACCTGCTGCTTCCCTACAAGGATTACAAACTCATTTTTATCTCCTTGATAAATGGATTTTATTTCCCACTGCTTTCCTTTAAAAGGTAGTGATTAAGCATGGGTGGAAAGGAAATACATAATGGAAGCACTGGGTTAAATCTGAGTTTCTAAAGTCTCTAAGATTCTTTACTTGATGTTGAACTATCTCCATTGCTTGGATGAAAAATGTTACTCACCTATATAATTCGGAATGTGGGAGCAGAAAGAAATTGTTCCCTCCTGTCAGATTGCCTGTAACTCAGGCTATGATACAGCTACAGTAGTCCCCTGGATTTGATTACTTGTAGGATGTTAATCCCTCTTGCTTTTAACATCTTTTAATGGGTAGCTACAAGAAAAGCTGAAATTGGAGAATTATCTGCCTTCTACTAGTGGTTCTAGGACAGCAAAGCAGAAAAAAACAGAGAAGTAAATAATTGCACCATATAGACAGAATCCATAATAGTCAGTACCAGAAGACAGTCCAACTTCTGTCAGAATAGCATATATCAATTCAGGCAAAGCAGGTGTCTTGCTTATGACATGTTGTATCTTACTAAATAGGGACTATCATTTAGTTTTAGCCATTTAGAATTGCTGTGGATCCAGTGGCAAATGTTTCAATTTTCTAAAAAGGGCTAAAACCCACTAGTATTTTTTAAAAATTCTAGTACAGCAGTATCCTTGCTTTACAGTATTTTGTTTTAAGGCATGCTGTAGAAATTCATGTAATGACATGGGGGAACTGAAGGAGATGTGTAATCATTTTTTGTTGTGTTGGGTCACTAAACTTGCTGTGTCAATTTTGCATGTCAGCAGGTTATGTCAGATTCCAGAGGGAGGGAGTGTTGGTGAGTAACATTGTTGCTGTTACAAAGGAAATTGTAATGACAGAACAAGAGGAAGAACACACAGTAGTAGTGCAATAGATTCCTGTATTAACTCATCTTTAGCTGAAGAACTGCAAAATTACTGATTTACCTTAATTCAAGATGTAGGCTCTGACTATTAACATTTCTGAGAATCAGCAGATGGAATTATACATGCAGAAAGTGAAAGCACTGGTGTTCTATAAAGGATTAAGCAGGAAGTAAGATTGATACCCTTTCTGTTACCAAAAGCACTTAAAATTTGAACCTGTGCTTGTGACACTAATTCATAAGTGTTCTTTATTTGAGTCAGATTACTGCAATCACATCATTATAGATATATCACCATGGAATGTAGAGTTCAGAAGGGACCTGGGGAGACATGTATTTCTCTTGCTCAAAGCACAGTCAATTACCACAGGTTGTTCAGGGTCACGTTCGGTCAGGTTTTGAATATCTCCAAGGGTAGAGACTCCATAACCTCTCTGGACAACCTGTTCCAGTGTTGAACTACTCCCACAGTGTTACGAAAGTATTTTTGTATTTAATTTAATAAAAAAAGAAGGGGGGGGGGGAGGGAAGAGAGAGAAATTGAATGCCATCAGTTATGTCACGCTATGCTAGAAGTTCTGTAGTTATTTTAACCACTTACATTACAGACATTTTTATGAACTTGTTTTGTGCTGATGATTCTCATGAGCCATGCACTGTAATGCATAGAGACTCAAATTGTCTATGGGAGAGCTAGCTTTAACCAAGCCTCCTAAAATCTAAACAGTCTCATTAAAGGTCATTTTTAAAGAAAGATGCACAAAATAATTTTGGAAGGACTCTGTGAAGCAATGGCAGTGTCTCCTGTTATATAATTATACCCTTCCTGATTATGTAGAGACTTTTGTGGACATCAGAAATTAATAATGTTGATATCTGTGTTTGAGAACAGGGAATGAAGATGTAATTGGCTAATCTCTACTGCCCTGTCAGGTGTCATTTGGTCTAGTCTGGCTGCAAGAACTCAGCCAGAGGGTCTTACTAAATATACTATCTGGTGGCTGTTACAGAGGTAAAGGACCCTGTCTGTAATTATTTCTAGGTCTGTGTATTATAGTTTCTTCGGCAGAAGCAGTACTAAAAAAAAAAGTCCTCAATATCCCACCAGTCCAGTGTGCCCTTGGGCATAATGAACAAGAACTACTTTTCCAGCTCAAAAAATGTACTTAGCTGAAGGGTACGTCCAAAACCTTCGCAAAGATTGACTTCCAAGACAAGCTGATTCAGGAAGAAAATCATACTTGCTATCTGTATCTGACATGATACCATGAAATTGTCAATGTCTCTATCCAAATACCTTGATGCATTCCTTAGCCAGCAGTTTGAAAATATTTTAAGCAGAGGGAAATGCAGTTTTGGAATGTGCTTTTATAGGAGGCACAGATTTTAATAGTATCACTAACATTCATATGACTTCTTTTGTACTGAAGTCCTACCACTGTATTTGCTTAATAAGTTATGTAAAGATATAGAGTGCTTTGTAAACCCATGTAAATACATTGTGGGGTGGGAGGCATTCCTGAGTTTCATCCTGTGGAAAGCATTTTGCATTATTGGCCTTCATTCAAGTAAGACCTTAGGGGAAAATTTTGGCCACTTTCATTTAGAGCTACACTTGAAAATACAGTTTCTTAAAAAGGATATGTATTTTAGTGAAACTTTAAAAATAGCTGTGAATGAATACATCTGAAAAAACTCTGTCAACTAATTTTAAATTTTGCATGTACAGCTAAAATCCTGTGAGCAGTACGTTATATTGGTACTCTTGAAGTTTTATTTAAAAACTTCTGTGAACAATACTTTGTGTAAAATCAACTTCATTTCCCCCTATTGAATTTTTACACGAGTTTTTGTCTTTTTGTGTGAACTGCCTACTGAAGCGAAACAGAAAAATGTATGACTGTGAAATGAAGAAAAATGTAGTGAGTATTAGTGTCAAATACGATGGTGAAATTGCTTCTGAAATTATGTAGAATTTGTCCCTTTAAACTTTACAAATTATCAGTCTTATTTTGGAGTATTGTTTGTAGCAAGTCTAAAAAAAGCTAAAGAAAAAATATTTTTTGTGTGTTGTTTTACAAATTGTAACAGAGTTGGAGACACATTTGACAGAAAGGCTTTATATGCATTATATAGATACTGTATATTTAATACAAATAATTTGAAGAAAGCTAATACTGTATCACCAGAACTCATAACACTAGCCATCAGCTTTAGGTATCTTTCTTTGAATGTATACAACCAAAGTTCTTCCGTGCTTCCAGTATAATTTGCTTTGGGAGTAGGAGCCACAGACTGGTCTTCCATGTACAGGGGAAGAAGGCTTTTCAGGTTTTACAATGAATAAGTGAGAACAGGCGAGGAGTGATGTGGCAAGCTGAGTCCATTAGAAGCAAATTCTAGCATGTGATCTGTAACTTCATCCAGTAATTTAACCAAAGGAAAACTCATCGCTTATTAGCCCATATATTCAGGTAGGGTGTAGAAAAAAGGTTCACAGCAGTCACCTCCAGAGTTTATAATACCTTGAGGTTTGGGGTTTGAATTGAAAGAGTGATACTTGTGAATCTAGGGAAACTAGTGACAAATTGCATTTGCTCGTCCTTTGATATTTTAGTTGAATGAGTGCATCCTAAGGTATGTCTCCTGTTTGGGAAAGTTTAGTGTGCCTTTTATTTCTCCATGAAATAAGTCCCCACCTGGACTAGACATGCTGCTTTGTTCTAGGCTTATACGATCTTATAAAACACTTCTTGAAAAAATATCACTGGTGTTACTCTCTGACTATATGTTCCGCTGTGGCTTAATACATCTGAAATTCATACACATTGCTTGGAATGTAATGTAACATAAGAAACATGTACTGGTGCTACTGAAAAATACACAAATCCTGAGACTGTAGGTTTTTGTGGAAAATTAGCAGCAAATCCAATCATGTATGTGAAAATGCATACCTTGGTGAAATAACTTAATATTTAAAACTAAAACCCAGTGACCTTAGAAGCTGAAAGTGCTTCTGTAGTGCTAGTGTCTGTATTTTATGCATCTGGAATTTTCTTTTATCTTCAAATTAAATTCATAGTTGAATGATGTATTATTCTGTATTGGTTAGTTCTCAGAAAGAGACATGTATACACTGGGCACAGCAGTATCCTGCATTATGAAGACTGTCCTGTTAAGTCTCTGATATGATACTTGGTTTAATATATTCAGTGGGAATGAAAGATTGTTTGGTTTTGAAACTATAACTGTTGAAATATATTAATTCCAGGAATTTCAGAGCTGGATCATGTGATGTCCCACTGTTTCTTTGAAAACAAACAGGCCATTTGTTTTTAAGAGATATTCAAGAGACAATGACAAAAATGTAAGAAACAAAATTACAACAACTAGCTTTGAGGAAAAAATGCACAAAAGATACTATTATCATTTTTGTAGTATTTCATAAGTAATTGCTCTGAAGCAGTTGTTGTTTATATATTATGCACAGTGCTTGAGTGAACACATGCTATAGTTCAGAACTGTGCTTCTCAGAATTTCCAAATGTTAGTCTTAAAAATTTTTGTGCATTTCATTATATGCACCTGAAAAAGATAACAATATGTGTAATTAGAGGGTAAATTAAAAACAAATGTACAAATCGGATGTTAGAGTGTCTGTATTGTTTATATCAGCTGGCATAATATAACTGAGACCATGAATACTCAAATTAATTCCTTGGGGAAGACTGAACAATCTAGGGATGTGTTTTCAATACTACTTGTTTTCAATAGACTTTTCAAAAGACTACAATGTTTTCAATACTAATGCATACGATGTTTAAAAATATGTTGCACATAACATTCACCATTTAGAAGAACTCTGCTATCAGCTATTAAAATGCTGTGTGTGGGACATAGTAGATATTTAATTTTGTAGAACCATTCTTCACAGAGTTGAATAGCTGAAAATCCACAGCATGCATCTGATGTGACAAGTAGTCCTACACTGAATTAGAAAGCAACACTACTGCCAGTAATCCGTTTCAGTTAACATTAGTTTTAGGATACCAGTAAAGGTGACCACTAGCATGAGATTTGTAATAGAGAGAAATACTATTTCCAATAATGGCCATGTCTAAAATTGTATAGTTTCTGATACTTATGCATGTAGAATCTAAAGGAAATGTCTATTTTTAATATTAGTTGTAATACAGTTTAACTCTATGAAAAGTTTTACTAAAACAAAATGCAACAGAGAAAATGAACAGGAAACAATGCAGTAGGGCAGTATAAAGAATACCTTGAGTTCTTGATTCGGTGGAGAGTAGTAAGAGTAAGGTCTTCTCTGAGTCAGCTGGCCTAACAAAGGTTGCTTACTCTTGTATAAAGTGCAACAGTAAAGAAACAGGTGTTGTCTTTACCTTTTATTATGGTTGCTTTTGGATGAAGGAATAAATAGTGTTTTATAAAAATAATTTTAATTTTCTTGGGTTTGAGTCATTTTACTTTACAGACTTCCGTAGTAAAGAAGTTCACAGATGCCAGCCTGAGTTGGCTTTGTTATGTGTGCATTGCTTTATGTCTAGTTTCCTCATTGTGTTCAGGAAAGAAGTTGCCTGATTATTCCATATGATTTTCATTAAGAAGCTTTTTAACGTCTAACACGTGCTGCATCTAACAAATAGCAGTATGGCACAAAACTGAATCTGTTACTATTTGATTGGAGATTTTTCAAGGTCAGGACCCAGTTTCACAGGCAGTTCTACTTTTCAATACAGCTGACATCAGACACAAGCTGAAGACAAACTTGTCTAATAAAGCTTTCAGATTCAATTTTCTTTCTGCATATAGCTTCAGGAATCTCTGGAGGTCATTCACAGCATGTGCTGCAACACCAACAGGGAGAAGTAATGAAAAGAGTCTAGATAAAAAGCTGACACTATGCCTTCAGAGCTGCATGAATAAAAACATAATAAGCAAGTTTATAAACTCAAATCTCTATGATTCTCAGAACTTCTATCTTGATCTTTATAGTATATCTTGATGTGACGATCCATTTCTGGATTATCTGACAGATGAAAAATACATGTAAAATACACCTAAGCCACAAAAGCCTAATTTAAATCAAAAGAAAGAAGGTTATACCTTTACATTTAACATCCTATTTCAGGAGTCTTGGAGTAGGTTACTCTTTAAAAGTATCTGTAATAAACAGGTGTGACAGTGCAGTTTACAAAGGGAATGCGGACTTTGATTTTTCAAGGCTCAGTTGATTAAATAAAACTCATTGTGTGTTACTACTCAGAATTTTTATTGTACTCATACCTATGATGAAATGTAAATCAGAAAGTGAAAACAGGAGTTGGCTGCTTTGCTGTTATTAAAGACAATATGGAATCTAGGTCTACTTGTTTCTATTCTATAACAAGTTGTTGAAAGTGCAGCTGTCAAGATTTATGATGCAAATAAGATTAATGCTATCATCAGTCTTTCAAAGGACCACATTCACCTATTCTATTTTTAAAATATGATCTGGTATTTTCTTCTGAGGAGCAGGCTTTGCAGCTTGTTTTCTTTCATTTAATTTCTTGATCAATAGTTAGTAACAGCATGGTATACAGGGTTCATTTTGATTAAGTCCCATGAAATGTAAATGATAGCATACTGTAGAATTCATCAGACTATTACTGATAACCTATACCAGGTGAGAGCACAGAACTAAGTTATAGTTATGGTCGGTCTTTTTTACGTAGCTCATATTACGTGTCTCAGAAAGTAATTAGATTAATGTTTCATTTTCCTTAGAACTATATTCAGCACACACTGCAGAATCCAATGTTAGCAATTTTTGAGAAATGAAGCAACAACACAATTGTATCATTTTAAAAACATAGATAGAATCAAGAATTTGAATTAGTTAATTCTGGAAGATATGGAGAAAGGGATTCTCATTAGAGTTCCTAGTAAAAAAAGTATCCATAATAAAATGGTAGTTTATGCTTTTTTTCAGTTTCTCTACCTCAGTTTCTAGAGTTATAACACACTCTCTCTCTCCCTTCTTTTTGCTACAGTAACCTCAATTACTATAATGTCTAACTATCCAGATAGCATGGGCTTGCAAATAGCAGTAATCTCTTCTGTTTCCTTTTATATAGTAATTAGGTCTATTGGCAACTACATTGTGTGAAAATCTCTTTAATTTGCTAGAATAATAGAAAGTGAGGTCATTCTGCACACAGTCCTCTTGACCTGCTGTTCTTTGTTGACTTGTCTTTTTAAAAGAGCAAGTCAACTCTTTTAAAGGTTGACTTTAAATCTCTTGATTTGCTGGCTTTCCCTTCTGAAAGCAGTAGTGCTCACTGCCATCCTGGTCATATCCTATGGAGAAATGCGGTGGCTCTTTGACATCCTTCCTAGTATTTCTGATGACTGGAGCTGCTACCGAGTTAGGTCTGCTCTACAGAGAAACAGCCAACCAAATTGTGTGAGCACAAATCATGAGCAGAGGGGGGACCACAGGGAATGAGGAACAGAACTCACAATTACTTCTAATGTTTCTGCTCTAGTCAGAAGACATGAGACAGTGAAAGGCAGGCTCGTTCCTTAAACTGTAGGTTAAAGTGAGGAAAAGATGGCAAATGAAAACCTTCTCTTCTACTCCAGGTAGAAAATTCCTTAGTCTTGTTTCTATGAAGCTTGTCACTGACATGTCAGACTGCTGTCTCTAATTGTGTCGCTGTGGAGTAGCAGCAGTGATGGAGATATGCAGGTAGAGATTTGCATTACTGGTCTTTCCTTCAACAATACATTGATGGTCAGATGACACTCAAGTTCCCAAAGGTAATTCTCCCTAAGGTGAAACTGAAATAGCTGGAAGAGAAATAGAGGTTAGTTTGACCTGAAAAGTAAGCATTATATGCATTTTCATGAGAAAGCTTGACAAGTGTTTCACATAGTAGCGTGAGGCAAGCTATTTTAACATTTCCAATGAAAGAACAGAAGGTGCTTACAGGGATTTGAGGAATTACTTTGTCAAAAACAAAGTGGCAGTGATGATGTTGCCTTCTCTAACTTTTAACAACTACTTTTAATTCTGTAGAATTTTTCTCTCTAAGAATAAGGGTGGACATGGAAATTTATGTGTGAATATTGTAATGCTGTTAAATTAGTTAATAACTGAACTCTGATTATTTCAAAGCTTCTTCAAACTTGTTCTAATTTATTTTTTTTATTTATTTATTTATTTTAAACTACATGGTACCTAAAATTCCAGTGGTTCCTTGGTATTCTGTATCATATTCTGTATCAGTGTAAAAGTATCAGTGTAAAATTTTGTACACTTTTTCTTCAGAGTTCCCCTTGGCTAGGATAGCAATTTCTACCTGTTAAATCAGTTTGTAGATTTTACAAAATTAGAAGAGGTTGTTTTCATGAGACTGTAAAAGTTGAAGCTGCTGGCAATATATGTTTTTCCTTATATCAAAGAACTAGCCGCCAAAATTCAGTTACATGCCAATAGCAGTACACTGGAAATGTAAATTGTTGTCATGTAGATTGACATCCAATTGCAAGCTGCATACTAAATCAAGAACTTGTTACTTTTACCAACAAAAGGAATACTGAGAGGTGCTTGCATCATTTGTGACAGATGTTGTCACAATGTTTTTTGTAAGGCAAGTATGTGACAGCATTTGATTGAACACCACAACTGCTGTAGTAAAAAACATCCATTTTGTGGAAACCCTTTTCTAACAACTGCAACAACTGCTTACACAAAAAGATTCCTATCCTTTGGATAAAAATAAATGCTGTCTGTAAAGGTACAAATAATACTACATTTAAAAAACAACAGAAAAAAAAAAAAGAAGGTTGTATTCAAAAAAATAATGCTTGACTCCTTGAACTGAAACTCGTCAGACTGCCCAGAAATGATTGTGTGTATTTCTAGATATTAGAAAACTTAATTAGGGATGCAGAAATCATTTACCGAAAAGACTGGGGAGGGGATAATTACAAAAATCAATTTTTATTTCATTATTAAAAAATGCATTGAAATAACAGCAAAAGTAATATGACTAAATCACTTTCAAAAATACAATTGCTATTGACAATGACTTAATATTACCAAAGAGACTCCTGGTGTTGATTCTGTCTACTACTTCTAGAGACCCAAAACATGTTGGAACATTTTGCTTAACACTTCCTTTAGTTCAAAATTTTTAGGAGCCAACCAGGTAATTTTATCCTTAAAAACTCGAACATGTAAGTAGTCCTTATATAGCAAAGAGCTCCAGTGACTGTAATTTTGCATATGCAGATTATTACTGTTTTACACATAAATTAGTTTTAAATTGGTTGTTAGTATCATGGATCTCTTTGGGATTCAAAGTATATCTGTAGTATAAAGTTTGTAGTACTTCTGTTCCCCAAAAGTCTGACTCCCTTGCTGTAATGTTGCCTTAAGGTTTCCTTTTCAAAGTTCTCATGAAAAAGATTAAAATATTTATGTCTATAAAAAAGAGAAATCTTTATTTAATGAAAGATTAAGAAAAGAGCCACTGCATCATCCTGAAACAGGAAAACTCATATGCATTGAATGCTCCTAACTGTTTTCTTCATTGTCAAATATAAATTTTTTTATCAGAGAGATGAAAACATTTGTAACAGGCCACTATGAATGACTACATGTAACAATTTAGTCAGAAATTTGTATTTACCTTATGAAGAAAATAAGACTTTTGTCCAAAATGTCCATGTGATAATCCACATTATAAATATATGAATAATTTAATATACAGTATTGCTTCACCTGGTTTTATGCAAACCAGAATATGCAGTCTGACGCTCTGTAACGTCTCTGGCCAGACATGTGAAATCTTTCACATGGAAGAAAACACCAAATGAGAAACTAAAACTAGCAGAAGAGTATTGGAGTCACACCCATAACAAGAAATAATAATTTTTAGATATTATCTATTCATTCTAATTGAGCCAGTCTAAATTCATTACTTCAATAATTTTTTCTTCTTTACCTTTTCAAACATATGTCACGAAAGCCTAAGGGAAGTCTCAAATCAGTAATGACAATAGAGGATACAAGGCCCAGGCAAGCCAGAAAAAAATGGTTTCTCTCAGCTGTGGGTTTCATGGCACTTCATATCACAATTAAAAAATAAGACAATATTGTTTTGGGGGAAACACCCCAAACATTAACATTTCTGATTATTTTTTTGCTGTTGTTACAATAAATAAGGGATATTAGCCTTAACATCCATTCAGTTTATATGATGCCAATATCTCAGCACTAGAATCAACTTCTACATTTGTAAAAAAAACACTACTATTATCAAAAATTGGGGGGTTTGCTGTAACGGAATTATTGGTGGCGGTATTGCAGGTATCTGTTCAGCTAACCTTTACACTATTGAACAGAAAGAAGTAACAAACACAATCATGTTTTATGAATAGTTCACATAAACAAAAATGATTATTTATAGAAGCAGGAGATTTTTAAATCTTAACTATTAAATTGAATGTACTCGGGTTTGGGATTTGTGTAGTTTGTGGTTTGGACTTTTTCTCCCCTATCTGGACTTTTTTTAAAACATTATCTCATTATTGTAAAGATTATCCAGTGGTGACGCTATATAATTTCAGGATATTGTTTGTACCTCGCTTTTTCACCTAATTAGCCTTGGTATTGTAGTCAGTGATACTGCTCTAAATCAAATCTAGAACCACCATGTAGCTAGTATATGAAAGATTCTTGTGATACCTTTTTTTAGTTTCAGTGTGTGCTGAATTCTTACACTCACTGAAAGTGATCCATTCATACCCTAGCCTTCTGCTTTTCAATTTTTAGTGGGCCCATCAATTATGTTGACCTTTGCCTAAGGAAAGGTTCACAGGGAATACTGTGACAATGCTGTATTACTAAAAGGAAACTGACCTTTGGAGCAGTTTATCTTTCAGAAAGGTTTGAATAAAACAATAGGTCCAAGCACAGCAAGAGTTATTAATGCTACCTCAGTTTACAGATATATGCTCAACTGGTTTTATGCCCCTGCTTGAGTCACAGTCTAACTAGGATACAGTACTGCAGATTCAAAGCTTTTTCTACCACATGTAGAGCAGTCAGTTGAATGCTTACATACACTGTGCCAGGAGTATTTCTGTGTATTACTACCAGTCTTAGCTGCTTCATTTCCAAAGCATTCTTTGTCCTCAGACTATTTCCAATTTGGCTTTTAGAGAGTGTTTGGAACTGAGAATATAGTTTTACAGGAATGCAGAATGGTTGAGACTGGAAGGGACTTCTGGAGTTCCTCTGGTCCAACCCCTCTGCTCAGGCAGGGTGACCTACAAGAGGCTGCCCAGGATCGTGCCCAGGCAAACTTTGAGTATTTCCAAGGATGGAGACTCCACAACCTTTCTGGGCAACCTGTTGCAGGGCTCAGTCACCCTCACAGTCAAAAGGTGTTTCCTGATATTCAGAGGGAACCTCCTGTGTTTCAGGTCGTGCCCGTTGCCTCCTGTCTTGTCAGAGGGCACCACCGGAAAGAGCCTGGCTCTATCTTTTTTGCACCCTCCCTTCAGATATCATATACGTTGATGATACCCCCCTGAGTCTTCCCTTTTTTAGGCTAAACAGTCCTTGTTCTCTCAGGCTTTCCTTATGTGAGTGTTACTTCAGTCCCTTAATCATCATTGTGGCCCCTCATTGGCCTTTCTGCAGTAGCTCTATAGCTGTCTTGTTCTAGGGAGCTCCAGGTGCTAAGCAGAGGGAAGGATCACGTCACTCTACCTGTTGGTAACACTTCTGTTAATGCAGCCCAGGATACTGTTAGCCTTTGTCGCAAAGGGCATATTGCTGGCTCATGTACAACTTGGTGTCCATCAGGACCCCACTGCTTATTCTGCAGAGCTGCTTACCAGATGGTTAACCCCCAGCCTGTGCTGGTACATGGGGTTGTTCTTTTCCAGGTGCAGGACTCTGCACCTTCCCTTGGTTGAACTTCATGAGATTCCTGTTAGCCCATTTCTCCAGCCTTTCAAGGTCCCTCTCAATGGCAGCACAGCCTCTCTTGGCGTGTCAGCCACTCCTCCCAGCTTTGTCAAGCATAACTTCTTCCCTTGGTGAATCCATGCTGACTATTCTAAATCACCTTTTTGTGCTTCACGTGCCTAGAAACGGTTCCCAGGACTAGTTGCTCCATCAGTTTTCCGGGGGTCAAGGTAAGGCTAATAGGCTTGTGTTTCCCTAGGTCCTCTGTATTGTCCTTCTTGAAGTTAGAAGTGACATTTGCTTTCCTCCAGTCTTCAGGCATTTCTCCCAGTCACCATGATCCATAAAAGTTTATAGAAAGTGGCCTTGCAATGATATCTGCTGGCTCTCCCAGCACTCATGGGTGCATCCTATTAGGGCCCATGGATTTATATTTGCCCAGGCTGGTGAAGTATTCTTCAACCTGGTTCTCTTCCAGAAAGGGTAAGTTTTTAAACCTCCTCTGTACATGGAAATTATCTGGAAGTGCCTCCTATTATGGCAGTATTCTCATCAAATAAACCATTAACATTCCACTTTTAAGCATCTTGCATACAGAGAAAGTATTTGCAGCTCTTCTCAACAACAGGTCATAATCTTAACTTTTTGATATGCAACACTAAGTTAATTTCACCTTAATGTTATTTATATTATGATGCATACAAGCCTATTTATATGGTTTATATCACTGAAATTCTTAGTTATTGGTAGAGTCTACCTATTTTTCTGACAGACAGTGACATATGTTCTTATTCCCATTGCAATCCAGTGTTTGTAAAACCGAGAGCTTTTCTTTACACTGAGTGAAAAATGTATTTAAACATCTTTCTGTTGTGTTTGGAGAAATTTGGAAAAATGCATTGTACAATAAACAGCTTAGTAACTATTCTATCTGATTCCCTCTGATATTTTGTATATTTTTATATATATATATTCTATCAGATCTCTCTTATGAGAAAGATAAGCCTGAGAAAGCTGATACTTAACTTTCTACTGCAAATTTAAAGTTACAATGCTATTTATTAATCTGATAAATCTAATAACAGTTCCATATGAGAAACCATAACTTTTACATTTATTTTTCAAATAAAGCAGTACACGTTCACTTGTAAATCTTTTTATTCTCTCCTAAGAGTTTTTAAGCTTGACTTTCTACTTTCTTTTGAATCTCCAAGAATTATGGAGTCTTTAGTTTTGATCCCGGTCTTCATCCCACTGCACAGACACTTTTAGATCTAAACTTTAACTAATAATCCCATAAACTATCAAGTAGGTTTTTTTAACCTGTATTAATCTAACTTATATATAATCCATAATGACTTGTTAGGAATCATTAAGAGCTTCTTGAATATAAAGGAAGTCTAGGGACTTAATTTGTATTTTAAATTGATGACAATAGCACATAATGTGAATGTTCCCGAAGTGTTCATGAAATCAAGTACTGTTACCCATTTATACTCCATAAAAATTACTATCTATGAAATATCCATGATAAAGTTACTAAGTCATTTTTTCTAGGAATTGTTTTTGCTAAATATTCAAGGCTAAGCCAATCAGACATTGGTTTTTCATTCAAACAGAAAAGACTTACTTTGAAACATGTTTGGTTTTTTTTTTTAAAGCTGATTAAAATTATAAGAAAAGATACAATCCTCTAAGGATGCATATTTTCCACATTTAGAGCCATGGGTGCAATTTTGTTGGCAATAATTGTTTGATCAACATAAAGACTATTCTGAGTTCAAGTCACCAGAAAAACCCTGTCCTTGCTTTCAAATGTCAAAGTTGGGTTGTTTAGGTTTTTTGTTTTGGTTTGGTTTTTTTGGTAATAAATTGATCTTATTTATTTTAGTTAATCAGAACCGTGTTACCCACTGTAATCCTATTACTTTTCTTTCACAACTCCTTTGTGACCCAGAACATCTGCTAGGTAGCTGTAGCCTGTAGAGGGTTAATCAACATTGATAATATACAGTAGTGGGCTTGCTTCTGGTGCAGTGGGTTGCTGACCTGGATAATGTACAGCTGTGGCTTGTTTGGGCTAAGTAGCTAAATAGCACTGAGGAGCCCAGAAGAGGAGAAGCACTG
>JAVJGI010000014.1:85812901-85885774 GCA_035590275.1 Ibycter americanus
GTATTTAATAATTTCTCTGGCATTTAAGGCAGATCTCTTTATCTTTCTATAGCTTGTGCTGATTGTGTTGTAAGAGTATGCAAGCCAATGGTTGAAATAGAAACCTCATGACAAAGAAGGAATTACATAGTAAGCTCCAGGTTGCCAGGAGGAAAGATACCCTGTTTCACACCTTTTTGTATGTTGCTTCTGTAATAACTTTCTGAGAGGCTTATATCCTGCTGCTGTTGGGTTATGAAAAGCTCTTCAATCATCTTAAAGAAAAGAACAGCTCATTAATGCAAGTGTTTTGTCAGCAAAACTGCATCAGTGTTACTTATCTTTGAAAGCACAGAACAATATGGAAATAAATGTGCGAGGAAAAAAAAAGGCTAAACTTCAACTTCAGCTACTCAATAGCAATAAAAGTAATTTGGTATTATACAGCTTGAAAGTAATTACCTGCCTTCTAGATGTAACATTGCTCAATATAAAAGATTTGGCTTGCCTGTGCGAAACTTTTCAGTGCTAAATTTCCATTCAGTTCAGTTCTTAAACTGAGTTTAGGACTCTGTGTTATAAGATTCTCTTCTGCTTCCTCCTCCTCCTCCTAAAAATCTGATTTATTGTAAGGACTACATTGATATTCTTTCTCTTTGCTTAAAGTAGAAAGAGAGGGAGAAACAATGGATGCATTTTGCCTAGTATCTGTACAAAGCAGTTTTACAAGAATGTGTATACTAAAGCATGTAAAGCATGTAGATGTCTCATAGGATTTGTTCTGCTTGTTTTCTTATATTCCCCCCCCCCCCCAGTTTAAACAGTTTAAACTTGTATCTTTTAAAATGCCATGGGTATATTTTTAAGAAGTTACAGTTGCAGTATCACCTACACAGGACGCTAGATTAAAATAGCTGTTATGTCATCTGAAAAGATTGAGGACCAAAGACGACTTGTTTGCACATTATCTTTTCATCTTTTTCAGAGTTGTTTTGTTTTTAAAATTTTATGTTGTCAGATACTTGGTTCAGAATTACATGGTTTTCTTACTTATGCCTCATTTTAGCGTATTATTCTGGCAGGCAAAATCCATAGCTTGCTTTCTTTTGCAGATCTCTTTTACTTAAATATGAGATCAAATTATTAACGCTTGAGAATTTCAATTAATGCTATACATGTTTTAAAATGAACTGGTTTATATCTGCCTTTCATCTTAACGCAAGGCTAAAATATTTTAGCTAGTTAAGCCAGCACTATTGCAGTCTTCCTCTCACTTCTGTTCCTGGCTGAGTAGCCCTGACTCTTTTTTTGATACCATGCTGTGCTGGTAACAAAACCAGCAGGAAAACTCTTTTTTGTTGTGCTTACCTCTCTAATTGGCTGTGCAACAGAATGTGACATTTAATATATTCTCTGATGAAATGGAAGAGTCAATGTCTAAATATAGACTGCAGTTCTGTGAACTGGCTCCCTTTTCTCTAATGATCATTTTAATATCATTTAAGACATGGAAATGAATGTAATGAAATTTTGATTCTGATCCTAAACCTATCACTGGATTATTAGGTGAGATTAGCCGACAGAATTTTCAAAACTGACGAAAAATTTTACGTTTCTGAAAAAAACCCACCCCTGCTTTCTAAGGTGTAGAGTGTCTGCAGCAGTATGTGAGCTGATGAAATTGGACATGTGGGTACTTTGCTATTCTGAAAACTCAAGCCAGATATGATCTAAATTGGAAATCCAAAAGCAGTGCTTACTTCCCCAGATCTGTATATTCTGTAAAAGATCATAGTCATACCTCTCCTGTGGTTGTAATTTAAAAGTCATTGAAAGTCACAGTATTGCATTGTGCTCTATTTGGAGAGTCGCACCTCTACAGGGATCTCAGTAAGGTTTAACAGGAGTTCCATCTCAGTAGATTAACTTTTTCTTTTTTTTTTTAATCAGTTTTTTTACTTCAGGTGTAAATACTATCTTAACACAGCTGACTACTTCCCTTATATAAATCCATCATCGTAAAGGTACATGCTCCATGAAAGCTGTTTTATTATAATGCATCTCTAGTTGCTCACTCAGAATTTACTACTGTCCCATTGGTGTGCTACGAAGCTGTTGCTGTTCTGGGGTTTTGCTTTCATTTCATGTGTTTTTCAAAACAGAGCACCACATTTCTAATAAGAAGTTAAATAGTTAAACATTTTAAAAGCGAAGAAATCCTAGTAACATATGTAACAGGACATTTTCCAAATCACACAGGTAAAAATAAGTGACCTTAGGCTGTCCTTTCCTTTGCAGCAGCATGTAATGTTGTTGAAGCTAAGTCTCTGAGGGCATTTTGGTTAAGTTCTTTTCAATCTGATTGTGTCACAAAATCACAGCCAATGACTCTGCCATATTTTTCCTCCATAAAAGTTTAAGACATCACTAGCCCCCACTCAAACTTTTCTTGGAGGTGATCACAGTGAATTGGTACTCATGTGAATAGCGTGTACAAAGGTTAATTATGGAACAAAACAAAACAAAAAAGACTATTGTTCTAAAAAAGGCTTGTTTTAGGGGCAGCTTCCCTTTAGTGAAAGGAAAAATACAACTTAAATTCTCTCAAGTGGTGCAATTACTCTGTAGTAAAAGGAGCATACTAAAAGAGTAGCATAATGGCTATTCATTTCAAACATCTATAGTTAATCTTTCTGTCAAATGAGTGGTATACATTTATTTCAGACAAATGCATTACGTATTTTACTCATCTATGATTGTATATATCTTGTTAAATTCTGTATAACTAAACTAAAAGATACTAAAAAGTGTGCAGGAGATGTAATATTAGCATTAGTGTAAATACATATTTTTGTTAGCGGAAAATTATTCTATTTTAATCATCTGCTTGTAGACTGATGTTTTGCAGGATTTGATCCTCAGATAAATAAATGTAAGGCAGGCTGACAAGAGACTCATATGTTTCTTTAGGCAACCTTCATCTGCAAGTAAAGTTCATGGGAAATACTGAGAATATATAATATGCCAAGATGTAAGTAAGTGAGAGACATGATAAAATACACTTTAGACTGTTGCTTCATTTTACTGTCCTTCAAAACAATCAAGATGTTTTGTATTTGAAGCTCAGGTGGGGATTCTTCATAAAAGAGAAAACTGCAGAAAGAGAAACAGGATGATAAACTACATTTTGCTACATTATGGAAAAATGGAAACCTCTTAAGATGCCAACAAACCTTTACTCAGACACTGATTTGGCATCATATATTTTGAGGAAGGTTTGCAGCAGGAATAGATTTTTACTAAAAGCAGTGAACCATGGAGGCTGTACAAAGCTTGAAGATAATTAAAAATGCCATTCAAAGAGATCAAATACTATAATCTCCTTAAATTTTGAATTCTGTCCATGGATTTTGCTAAGGCATGCTATCCATCCAAACTTTGCGTAACATACATTATTGAAAACACAGCTTTCAGTTGTACTGGATGAACATAGATGTTATTTATTAAAAAGTGTTATAATAATAAGTAATATTACTAGTGAATTTGACTACAAACAATTTTAATTTCATATTTTTACTCATTGATTCTAAGAGTATAGGTTGAGTCTGCACTTTTATGTGCAGTGGAGGGGATTAATGTGAAAAAAGTATTTATGTAGAACAAGACCTACAACCAAGCTAGTTACTGAGCCTTTTAAGCAATGAAAAGGGAAAGATACTTTTAGGTAATGATTTGTGTCATCCTAAAGTAGTCATCCAAAAAGATTCAGCTATTTTCTTTCTACTCAATTAATTTGTCACTATTCAAAAAGTAGGTTTGATATTCTGTCCATTAGAGAAACAAACAAAACTGGAATTGTTTTCATGGTTAATTCTGTATTGATTTTTCAACAGCTGAGGGTCTTGTGCAGCTGATGATAGTAAAATAACTGTTAAGGAAAACTATTTGTTTATAAACTGTGCAGTTAACAGACTTCAGATGAACAGTGGACTTAACTGACATTCTCCTTCTTTGAGGATTTTTTTACCTATCATTCCCCATGGTTACATACCATGAAATTTAGTATACAACTTTATAATTATGCATGCATTTCCATGTGCAACCTTATAATTAATATTCTGATAGATCAGAAGAATGGGAAGTTTTCTGTCCAAACTGTTTTCCAACATATTTTTTTGTGGAAATAAAAATATAGTTTTCCAGATTTATTTGCTTTTCTTACAGAAGCCACTGTAATTGCCAAATTAGAATTTGTAGTTCTGTATTAAAGAGTATGAATCTGTGGGCTCTTAATATGCCTATCTTAAATGAAAACTTGTAGTTACAGCCACGGACATTTGTGTCTGTCCATATAGTTTATGTCAGAGCTGTAAGTTATAGGTAACATGAGGTCCTCAGCCTTTTGGATAGTGCACTTCAAGTTCTACAGAGGTGTGAAGAAGTTTTGTATTAGTGACATGCATGAAAACACCCATGTAGCACACCTTCAGGTAATGTACTATTGAAGAACATCATAGAAGATTTTAGACCTGGAGATGAATGTTTTCCAGTTTAGTATTCTGATGTGCTTAAAGGGAGGAGGAGTTCACTAATCCAGAATCCAAGTATGGTGGCAGTAAGCTGGGATCTGACATTCACACTTTCAGAATCAATCTTCAGGAGCATATTTGCCCCATCCCCCTCTCTGTGCTGTCGTGCTGCTTTCAGGGTTGTTTGCAAAGCTTCACATTCCGTAGGATTTTCTGTTTCCATACAAGCACACAGCTGCAGACATTCCCTGGGACACAGTTGAACCAGGATCAGCTAGCCTCCCAAAGCAGGGCTGGAGCTGAAACTCATTCTGCAGTGTGTTGGAGTGCTCATTGGCATTTTTGTGCACTTCCTTTAAGAGCAGAACCCTACACATGACATTATGGCTTAAACGGTGTGCAAAACCTCCTTTACCTCTATGAATTTCACCATAGGATATATTCGCTCAGGAACCTACTATCATTATTCTATGTATATTTCAGAGCGTTATTGTTTTTCTGTTTAACATGGGATATCTAGCAGAATTCTTATTTTATACTGTGTCATGCTGTTAGACTTTTAAAATCAATTCTAGTTTGTGAGGAGCACTGGAAGGCTGGTTTCAGTTTTTGAAGTGAATAAAAAAACTAATGAATGATCAGATTTCTAAATATATTAGAAAAAGTTAGAATTACAAGGTTTGTATGCTGAAAAATTTTAGGGTTTTTGTAGAGGAAAATTTAAAAAAAATATCTGTCAGCCTTTAAGCTTATTCTTAAAGGTTAGAAAATGCAGCAGGATGCTCTAGAGGGCCTGGAAATCCGAGCCTTTAAAGGGAAAGAGGAGAAAAAAATATATAATTGTATTAATCTGAAAATTGGACCTCAAGGGATATAGAATGTGTCAGGAGACTCTTCTTTTGATACTTTGTTGCACAGAAGGACAACTGATGCTTTAAAATAGCTTGGCCACTAGTTACAGTATGTTAGAGAGTATATTTGTTTTCTGCAACAATAAAAAAGCTGTCTAAACACTGTCTTTTGGAGAGTGATTAGCAGCCATTTCCTTATTTCCCTATAATGTTAATCACTAGAATGTGCATAAAAATTTTACTGCTGGATCGGATTCTAAACTCACTGAAGTAAAAGAGAGACTTTCATCATTTTTCAATTAGTTTTCAATCAGGCTGTAAATTGTCATCTAAACAAAAATAATACTATAGTTGTACCTAAACATAATTTTTCTCTGTTTGCTTTTATCAGCCCATTGTGAAATAATTCGGGGTTTTTTTTTCCCAAAACCTGCCAAATAAGCTTCCATGAAAAGATAAGTTGTCATGATTAGTGCAACTGGCATCCTGTTAGGTTCAGCAGGGAAAGGACAAGAGTGTAGGAACTCATTTTCATTTGCATTTATATGCTCAGTGTTAGAAGTATGCACTTTCACTAGGGCTGCATTTTTCAATATCAGCTATATTTTTCTGTATTTCTAAGTGTGACCTGTCTTAGAAGTATAAATGACCTATTCCATTAACACTGGACCTTACCTCAATACACTTTTATCCAAATCCATCTTTCTTTGTGTGTGTTTGCATTCCACTATTATGTGCAACTTATCTGCTGCATTGGGCCCTCTGCAAACATACCATGGGTACGAAAAGACCGGTTAAAGTTATGTGCTGTCCACATGGGGAAATCCTGCTGTGCTAGAAAGTGTAAAAACTGCTTAAACCTTCATGAGTTCTGTGTGTAGCCAGGCAACAAAAAAAGCCTACCTACATACCAGGAAGCATTTAATAAGACTGTAGCCAGCATGTTGGGGGAAGTGATTATTCCCCTCGAATCAACATCTGTGAATCCACATCTGGAGTTCTGTGTCTAATTTTGGGGCTTCCCTGCGTGCAGGAAAGACGTGGATGGAGTCCAGTGCAGGACCACCAAGGTAATTAGGGACTGGAGCACTAACTACCTCTCCTCATATATAAGGAGAGGCTAAGAACTAGCTTTGCTCAGCCTGGGATACAGCTCAGGGGGGTATGACTTTATTGCTGCCTACAGCTACTAGATGGGAAACCATACAGAAGATAGTGCCAGACACTTCTTAAAGGTGCACAACAAAAGGATGAGAGGCAACAGATACATGCTGCAGCAAACAGAATTCTGATGAGGTATTAGGAGAAAAAACGTTCACCATGAGCATAATGAAACATTGGAACAGGTTGTCCAGATATGTTGTGGATTTTCTATCCTTGGAGATACTCAACACAAAACTGGACAGGGCCCTGTGTGACCTGATGTGACCCTGAATTTGGCCTCATCTGAGCAGTAGGTTGGGCAAGGTGACCTCCAAAGGTCCTTTCCAACCTAAATTATTCTGTAATTATATATGAATGCTGTTCTCAAATAACAAAATTTTGTACTGTATACCTTGTCAATGGAATACTCTTTGAAGGAAGGAAAACATGGCTTTTTGCCACCTTTGCACCTCTGCCACTTCAGCTGTGATTTGTTTTAAGAGCTGGAGCAGTCTTGATAAAATTTTGACAAATTATTTAGTTTTAAGCAGTAGTGAGGATCTGTTAGGACAGTTATACATGTTTTAGGGGGCTCTATTTTTGTATCCATATTAATATACATTATTAGCAGCAGCAACAAGAAAAGCTGAGTAGCTTCAGAAATTGTAAGAAATATAAAACTAGCTTCTTTCTAAATAATAATGCAATGTATAAAATTCTAATCTAGCTGTAATCATAAAATGCAAATTAAAACTAGGGGGAACAATTGTATATTTGTTCATTTTATGTGTGAGGAGATGGAGCTCTTCTTAGAGAAATAAGTTTTCCTTTTTAAGAAAATAATAACATCAAATCCCAGAAGAGCTTCCTAATGAAGCTGATCTTGAAACACAGTTCTTTTATGTGGAAAAGGAAACAAACCCAGAATTTTAACTAAAAAAATCTACCATCTTGAAATGTGCCCTATTGGTTTCTCAATGTGCCAAGGGTGCTCTGATACTTCTATAAACACTGCTTAATAATAATATAGATTCAGGGATTTGTTAGCAGATGGACAGTTCCCTCTTGAGGCAGAGCAGCCAGCAGTGTCATTATCATCCTTCTTCACAGAAAGATTATTTAAAAAAATGTCACTAACATTTTTAAACTGTGGGATGTATCAAATAACTGGTTTGTAGTGACTTGGCTGTATTGCAGGAAGCCAAATTCTTGGAATTCCTTTTTCTCTTTTCCCAATAGAATACTACAATATTTTTTTTTTTTTTTGCAGAGAACCTCTCATGGAGTTTTCTGTTGATTTACATGGATATATTGTTTCATAACACTCATGTGAAGTAATCAAAAGTACTCAAATAAGTAGCTGACTCAAATGTAAGCAGGAGGTAGACATCTAACTCACTAAAACTCCTGCAAAATATTTAAATTTTATGCTATGTAAGGCTGCCTAAAAGCAAAAGATACAATTTATAAAAACACTGTAAGAGAGGCAAAAAGGCGTATTTGTTTCCAGGTGCACAGGAGTCTTGAATATTTTTCTCCATTCCCTGACCAATACACATATTTATTTCTTCATGTGAGCCACCACTAGGCATGCATTGTCACTAGATTTAAGATGAATAAACAGTAAGTTCCTGTGGTTCTGGGGAGGGAGAGAAGTAATGAGAGAGAGAGAGAATTGCATGTCTCGGGAAGCTGGTGTTATGGGAGACTGAGGAAAGAGGGACACCGTGTTCTGAACTTGCCTGATCTTCACTTGCTTGCCTCACCTTCTTCACATTTGTGGAATGTGGCTGGTCTGTTTTCTGCTGCCAGGAGTCCCCTTTGGCCTGTCTCTTCTTTAATATGTTATCCTTTTTCTTCTACTAAACTAAACTTTGCATGCAGAAGATAAGGACAAAATACCTGATTTTGCCTAACACCTCTAACAGCTGATGTCCTTTGTTAATGATGAACAACATGTTGAAAAAACTAGTTTGTAGCATTTCTGAATTCTCTTTTTCTTTCACTAGTTGGAGAGGGTAGTGGGAGGGGTTGCATGATTATTTTTTGTTTTGTCTGATATAAAAACAATCCCTCCTTCGCTACTGCAGAACTAAAATCTCAAACATTCATATTAGCAGACAACAAATTCACAATGTAAATATGCAAAATATTAATTTTTCAGGTTACTATGCACAGCAATGAAATCCTAGAAAATGGCTGAGTACACATTGAGTTTGAAATATGAAAGTAATCCTTCCAAAGGCAGTAAGACTGTATGTTTTTCTCAAAAAAGACATTAAAGTATTTTTCTGAATTGAACCAGAGAATTCAGCTCTTCACACAATCAAGTGCTGAAGGAGGATTTAATTAAAAGAAAACTGTTTTTGTAGTAAATGTGGGCCATTTCACATTACTCAAACCTCTCATCTGCCTCTGTTGCTAGCTGATATAATAAGCAAGGTAACAAATCAATTCCTAGAACTGTATTCTGCTGCTTTTGTGGACGATTGCTCTTATTGAACTAAAAGATCAATTTAACTTATCGCCATGGCACTCCGAATGTTCATGTGCTTTCTGCTTCTATGGAAGAAGTTGTGCAACCAAATATGAGTTTCATACATCGAGGTTTAGTCACCTCAGCCAGCTCCCAACTTTCTTTTTCATGCTTCTGGACTTTTCAAGATCTCCAGTTGAATTGTTAAACATGGAATTCATGCTGGAGTTCATGCAGTTCAAATATTGCAATTATCTACTCTGTTTCCTCAAGAAAAGTTTTCCTCTTAGCCACTAATATGTAAGTCAGCTGCTGCAGTTACGTGCTGCTCACAGAAGTACAGCTCAAGAAAAGGTAATGCTTATTCATCTTTTTCTTGAGGGATTATTGTAAAGCCTTCAATCAGAAGAATCAAATTCAGAAATAGTCAATAAAAGGTACGAAGACTATTCAGGGTGACAAAATATGATCTTAAAATGATCTACTGGACAAGAAAAATATGAGTTTACTGTTCAATTTTGTGTGCTTAAGTAAGTAGGCAAGAGCAGAGTATAACTATCCCAAATGTGTAGTGCTAATTTATTAAAGACTGCTGATATTAAGCTGTTTTCTGATGTCAAATCTTAAAAATAGGTCATTGATCCAGGCTATTAAAGTGAAATTATAATCTTGGGTAGATTTCCTTAAAATAAATTAATAATACACTGAAGTGGAAATTAGGTAATAAAATCAACACTGCAAAGATGCTGGAAAGCAAGAGAACTGAGAGTTGTAATTGTTGTGATTGTAATCTCACGTATCTGGTCTTGCTTGTTGATAACAGGACTGTGAAAATTGCTTAAGAAAAGAAAATTAGGAAGAATACAAAAAAAGTCTAGGTCTAAAAATACAAAAGTAGAACAATCAAAATAATTTAAATAATTGTAACTGATTTCTAGATATGAAAATTTTTTCTATATAGGTGTAAAGAGTTAAAAAAAATATAGATCATGTTTGAGGTTTTTGTATCTCTGTGTGTATACACTCCGATTTATTATTGAGGAGATCATAATTGTCTAAAATTCAAGTATTCTAACTTGATTAACAACTTGACCAAGACTCATCTAACTTACCTCCAAATTCAGTAGAAAGAAACTGGCACATCTGTGGTTTAGTCTGCCTGGTCCTGAAGTGGATGTCTGCAATAGGTGAGGCAAAGTGCTTCCTGGAATGTCTTGTTTCTCTCAATATATGCTCGGTGACAAGCTCAGGTAAAGATACTTGTCTGTGCTTCGTCTGACTCATGCCTGCCTTTTTGGTGGGGCAATTTTCTACTGGAAAACATCTGTATGACAGAGCCAGCGTATTCCATGGAGAATGCAGTAGCTCTGTGGTTGCCCCCAGTCAGATTCCTGGCATAACGCTGCAAACCAGGCAGGTGTCCTGTAATGTGCAACAGCCAGTTCCCACCACTCAGTAATACAAATAAGCCCCTGGATAGCCAGACCAAAAGCAGTGATACTATTTCTTTGGGACACTGAAAAACCGCCTGATTTCTTTCTGTCTCATCTACCTGTCCTCTTTCTCACCTCTGAACACCATAGCTCCAAGTTTTAGTTTAATTTGCGTTTTTGTATTAAAACCAAAACAAAACCACAGAATAATCATGTTCTAATATTAGCAGTAGTAAAGTGAAAATCTGTATTTTCATGTTAAAAGTGGCTCCTGTTCGATGTTTTAACAGAACAGTTAGACACTTTGTTTCTCTGGAAAAAAATAACATCAGCACTACTAATTAGAGCAGAGGCTGGTTTTAGTATTTTGGAAAAAACAGTTCTGAGGTAACACAATAATCCTGTTTTATTTCACTTCCCTGTTCAGAGAAATTTCTGTTGTATTTTTGACCAAAAAACAAGTAAGGTAAAAGAAAGAAATAAGCAGAAAGTAAATTTAAGCATTTCTCTGTGGGGAAGAATGATGTCTTTTGGGCTATTGTGAGTTATCAGAGATGTCTTACTGCATATGTCACAGAACAATTTATTCAGACAATGTTGAAGGTGGTATGGTGTGGGACTAAATCTCCAGGTAACTGTTCAACCTTTTGACATATATTTGACTGTATGAATGGAACTGTTTTCCTTTGTGGTATCTTATCAGTGTATCTTAAGTTCTTACTGTGCATCATGATCAGCACTGATACCATTTTAAACTGTTCTTATAAATCCTTCTACCTCTTCATATGTGGTCCATATGGCATAATATTTCTGCGATGAAAACTGGTATATTTGGCAGATTCCTATAATGACATTCAGATGTAGGATTCAGCTCTGACAAAGTGACTGTGCTTTGCAAAGAAATAACAGTGAATCAGAACCGGAAAAAATTATTACCTCATTTGCTGGTAGTGTGATTTTGGGTGGGACTTTTCCCGCTCCAGTCATTAAGGCTTGTGATAAAGAACAAGAACAAGTATATAGATGTTAGGGAATCGAATTATATCTGTGGGTACAAGATGATAACTCTGAGAGCTTAGCTTCAATGTGCAGTGAGTCAGTTGATAAAATCAACTGTCTCAGCCATTTGTATTTTGTAAATATTCTTTGACTAATTTAGAGGAAATAAAATTAGTAAATTTAGTACTAATTTGCTAAAGAGGATCTGTCATGCAGATTGTTGCAAATCAGGGGGAAGTGCCTTGGAGGCAGGGGAAGATGAATTGGGGATGAGCACAGCCACCTGGCCCTTCTGAGCAATGACTGTAAGGTGTATTGTACCATGTTGGGGCTGATGGTATGAACTCAAAAATAGCACTTCTGCTTGCCTGTACTGAACTGCTTGTTCCAGAGCTATACTGTCTTGCAATAACAATCCACAACAAGTATCATTGATAGGATTGATTTAGAGACAGAAGGGTTTTCAGGGAAAGAATTAGTGTGGTTTTGTGCATTTAGATTATAATACTGATAAGGTGTATGTGGATGTAAAAAAGTTGCATATTTATAAGTGGTTTCAATCAAGACTTAGATCATTGTTCTGTGTTGGGGAAAAAGTAGCTGAAATTGTCTCACAGGTCTTGTGGTTAAGAGAAGACAGGAAAGATGAATTAAATGTAGGTGGAAAGTAAAGGGTAGGAAGAACAGTGTAATTGTTGAATTGGAAAAGTTTGCAAGGCCATTAGTTCACCTCCTTTAAGGCATAGTTGTATAAAGGTCCATAATGACAAAGTGCGAAAATTCAGTGAAGCAGAAAGATTTGTAAGATAGAAATGCTCTTGTTTTTTATCTAGACTAGTTTATGCAAATTTAATGTCAGTAAATTTCCTTCCCCCATTTCCCCCTCTTCCTGCTAGACTGCAGAAGTTTTTAGGTCAAACATCACTCGCCTTCTGAGAACAGTATCTAACAAGTGTCTGTCTTTTAAACTTTCTAGCTAAATATGCTGAGATTAAGGAAAATTTTGCATGTTGAAACTTCTGTTCAGTGATGTTTCTTCATTTTGTATATTCGTTTCTCTTTTTTTATTGAATTATTTTCCAGTATTTCTTGTCAAGGTGAGAATTCATATATTTTGTTTAATTATTAGTGTCTTTGTATGAATTTCATAATTTGTATGTCTCTAATCATTAAAATGATTTATACGTAAACCAGAATTGTCAGTGGAATCTAAGAAAATCATGCACATGGCTTTTAATTTCCTTGGGTACTCATTACTCAATTCCTTTGAAATTCTTTCATTAGACAATCTTGAAATCACAAATCTTAATTAAAATAACAGAATGGCCTTTGCAGACCTCTTAGTGTAGAATACAAAGTTGTTTTGTTTTGTTTTGTTTGTAAGAGAAAATTGGGGGTTTTTCACTGTAGGTTTCACAGAAAACATGTTCTCTTGACTTCATGTTTCACTGTATGCTGATTTCCGAAGTGCATGGGCTATATGATCATCGTTAGGCTTTGCTGTAGGATTGATGTTCAGGGATGCTATTTAACAATATCTAGGATAAATGATTCTTCAGCCTGTTTTGAAGGCTGGGTAAATAGCCATTAGGTTAGCATCTTCAGCTTTCTCTCCTTCTACTGCCATTGCATAATGAGACTTTCCCACTGGAATTATTGTTTCCAGCAAAAAATAAACCCTTATAAATAGCTGATTTTTTTTTTTTTTTTGTACTATCTCAGAAAGAAAAAGAATGAACAGCAGGGCTCATTTTCAGTTCCCTGTACATCAAAAGAATTGTAATGGATTGTTAAAAATACTGTGAAAACAAGCACTTTTTCACAATATTCAACAGAAAATGATGATCTTTTCTTTTTAATGTTTTGCTACTGATTATTCTCCTTGGAGATATTCTGACTTCATTTCTATCCATCTCTGGTTGGGTTTTTTTTTCCCCCTTTCTTTTCCAAACTTATTTGAATTTTCCCTGTGAGGGATGCACTGTGAGGAAGGTGACACAGCACAGAGGATTCCAGTTCCTGTAAGAGTTGTCCATGGCATATTGTTGCTGGGCAGCACCCTGCTGTCTGTCTGTCTGCTTGTATTCTGGATAGGGAAAGAAAAAGAAAAAAAATCTAACTGGGAAGAGATTTATTGAAATAATTCAGAAATAACCACTAAGCAGCATAAAGGTTGAATGTTAGAACCAGTTTTTAGTTCTTATTTTACAGTTTGCACTGCAGTAAAGTAAGCTCAGATAGTAGAAAATGGGAATAACTACACAGCATTTTCTCAGAGCAATTTCTATTATGTTTGATAAGAACTTTTTTTTAAAGACTTTTAGATAAAGCCAAGTGGCCACATCAAAGTGGAAAGCTACTTTTAATGAGAAATTCAGTGAGAAATATAAGATTTAATGACACAGTCACAATTCTGTCCCTTCTAATGCCATCCTTCCAGGAAAGTACCTGTTACAAGTAATTTCTAAAGTACTACAATGTACTTTTTAATATTTGTTAATATTAATTTCTCTCTCTCAGTTAAATTATGTCAGTGTTCTTAAATATCTTTTAAACATGCAGGCATTTGTTTGTTGTCTGCCTGTCTGTGTTACGATGAGGAAATCCAGGACACGTCTGAAGAGTGATCCAGGTTAAAATCTGCAACTTTATCAATACAGTAGTTCTTAATTTTTAAACTTCATTGTCTTAATTTGGTATGGCTTAATGCAAGCAACTCTTGTCACTTAAAAATAATGACACCCACCCCCCCCACCCCCCAAAAACATTATTTAAATAAAACTTTCTATGATAGAAATTTGGTTAAATTTACACTCCTATCCTTACAGTTCTGGGAGAGAAGGGAGTAGCACTTTGAAGCATATTAACTGAATTTCATTTTACACTTCAGAGGAAACTCAGTACTTTTGAATTGATTGTAAACATGTAGAAATTTTTCTTTGTTTTGTTATTTTAATAAGGGAATGGAAGAGGCAAGACTAAAAGAGAAATAAATATGGAATATATCAAGACTGTGTGTGCAGCATTTCACAGGACAAGTTGGGGAAAGAAAAAAGTGTTCTTAGACAATTTTGGTCTGCTTTTACAGATCCTGTGTTGCTGATCATAGTATGTACAAAAAGGAAGCAAAATTTATTCATTTAGAACATACTTGAAATTTAGCTGGTTTACATACTCATTTTCTCTGAAGAAGCAGGATAATAACGTCTAACAAATCATACATTTAATTTTATCACCTAAATGCAGAGATTTTTATTATCCTCTTCATCCTTTCTGCAGTGTTCTCATTTACCTTTGATACCTGTCAGTTTTGGTTACCCATATACTATGGAGATTTGCTACATGAGTTCTTAGGGAAGAAGCATTTGAACTGTGCAGAGCAGGGATTCTGTCTTCATAGCTCTTTACAAATTATTTAGACACTGTTGATTTTTCATGATTTAACCCAACAGGTAGCTAAACACCATGTGGCTGCTCACTCACTCCTCTCCACCAGTGGGAGGGGGGAGAGAACTGGGGAAAAAAAAGAAGTCAAATTCATGGGTTGAGATAAAGACAGTTTAATAGGACAGAAAAGGAAGGGGTAATAGTGATAATAATAATAATAATAAAAGAATTAGACTGTACAAAACAAGTGATGCACAATGCAATTGCTCACCACCCACCAACCGATGCCCAACCACCCCCTGAGCAGTGGCCCCTGGCCAGCTTTCCACCTAGTTTATGTACTGAGCGCGACATCATACGGTACGGAATATCCCTTTGGCCAGTCTCAGTCAGCTGTCCTGGCTGACTTACTGGCTGGTGGGGTGGGGTGAGAAGCTGAAGAGTCCTTGACTTAGTGTAAACGCTCCTTAGCAACAACTAAAACATCAAGGTGTTATCATCGTTATTCTCAACTTAAATCCAAAGCACAGCACTGTACCAGCTACTAGGAAGAAAATTAACGCTATCTCAGCTGAAGCCAGGACATGATCCTATTGGGAAAAAAAAACCCAACATGCTTTACTTGTTTTGATCATATTTCAGCTGCAGTACAAACTAACTCCTGGCGTATCTCACTGAGCAATGACAAAATAATTTGTAGTTCTCATTCTTAGACACAAAATCGGGGCAGATCCTAACGAAAGTGATAGCATGTTTCTTGCTACTGAAATGTTACACATGTTATCTCAGATTTCCAAACCATTTGGCCGGCAAACTCTTATCTGTTCTGGCATTAATCTACTTGCAACTTTTACTTTGGAGCACAGTTTCAAAATGACAACAAACATATACAATGCATTACAATTAAGTCCCTTTCAGGAAAGAGAACCGCAGAAATATTTTTTGAACTTAAGTCTTATGTCTTTGTATCTGTGGGAACTAAAAGTATATTTTCTAAAATTTGATTATGTTTCTCAAACTATTGCATGGGGTTTATAAGATTTTTTTTTAAGTGGTGATAAAATGAAAAATCATATGTATGCATAATATAAGGGGAATGCTCAGTGTAAATTCAATCAAGAATGAAATGCTATTATGTGCAAACACCTCCTGGGCTTGTGCAGAGGTAATGGAGCATAGGAAATAGATAAAGTGACAGCTAAGAGAGGAAGAAGATATGTGACTTTCCTTACAACTTTGTTTAATAAAGCTCCTAACATACATTGTGAATATAATGTGTTTTGTCTCCATCCAAATCATGTTAGTTTTTATTCCATGCATTTTGTAGACTGTAATTTGGTGATAATGGCTTCTTTGCACAGTTCAGGAGTGATGAACAGGAATAACAAGTCAGTTAATAAGAAGATGTGTGTGTCTTTCCCAGTGCAGAGCTTTTTGTTTGAGTGGGTCAGGAAGAAAGTCATATTTTGCTTCTAAGAAATGTCACTAAGGATGCAGTATCGAATATTTAGGGAGAGTAAATATGAGAAAACTGATTTTAAAGCAGCCTGTGTAAGAGCTGGGTGAAAAGATTTACCTCTTTTTCAGCCTTTCCTTAATTGTTACAAGCTTATTACTGGTTTGAAACGTGCTTTATGAAATCTGTAATTCTCGATGTTTATCTTGTGCATTATCGTTAGTCAGTCATTTTGATCTGTGTTGTAACCTTCCAAGCCGTACTGCCTGAGTGAGGAGCAGATTTGTATTGTGCTGCCTGAGAAGGGCTGCAGCAGCAACATGATTCAAGGAGTTAGGACATGGTCTCGTGTTTCCCCTTTGCTCCAGTTGGGAGCAATCTGTTCAGGCACAGAGAAGTTATGCCCGTTTACTCCCTAGAGGGAAATGCAGTTGGATTCTCAGATGAACTGTTCATGTTGCTTCAACCTTGTCAACTTTTTCAGATTTTTCTCATTCCAAAGGAAAATTGTGATGACTAAATAATTTGAATATGATGCAGACATGGAAAGCATTTTAATATGTATCATGTTTACTAATTTTTTTTCTCCTTGATTTAGATAAAAAGTCAGGTGTTTGGAGATTCTTCTTAGCAACAGCTAGAAAAGATATTATGTATTAGTAACATAAATAATATATCATGCCAACTCAGTAACAAATCAAATCCTTTTCCTGTTTACTAGTGAAAGAGGATCTATTTATAACACTACAGATTTCCCTATAATTTAGGGGGAAAAAAACCATCTTGCACAGGATTTGGCATGAGTTTGGATGAGGACAACATTGCTCTTAAATATTTTTGGTCTCCCGTAACTGTATTTGCCAGACATATCTCAGTTATTTAGGTTACAGAATTGGATTTTATAGACTACAACAAATAAAAGAATAATTAGGTTTATAAATGCAACTAAACTTAGGTCTCACCACACTTGAGACATAAGAAATGCCTTACTGGGTCAAACCAGCGTTCTGTCTAGCCCAGCAAAGTGTCTCTGGTGGTGACATTAAGACAGGCTGGGCCAGGAAAATGTACCAGCCTGTCTGCTTTCTGCAAACCATTCCCCTCATACTGTCCCCCCACCTAGCAGTTATAGCTGTTGAATTGGGGGTATCAGGAGACACATTACTGCCTTTTCCTTGTAGCATCTATTTTTCAGCCTGTTGTTCATGATGCTGTCTAATCCCTCTCTGAGAAAGCTGATTCTCTTGGCGCTCACAACCTCCTATGGCAGCAAGCTCTAGATACTCGCTACCTGCTATGAAAAGGAATAATTTCTTTCACCTGTTTTAAACCAGTTTCCACTACAAGAATGCAGCATACTCCTACCAACTCTTTTCTGTTTTTCAACCAAATACACATTCCGGAGAGAATCTTTCTTTTTATGTAATGTTGCCAATTTTCTTAAAACTCTTTTCTGAGGGACTTTATAAAATATATTTTTATATATATATCTGTTTCCTACCTGAACTAAATAATCTTTCTCTGCATGCTTGTTGACTTCTTTAAAGAAGCCCAGGACTCCCTTTAACCAAAAGCTATGGCAGCTCCTTCCAAGCAAATGACACATGTTGTTAATTTTATTCCTCAAAGTGGTTTTACCAACTTCTGCCATATTGGGAAGGCAGGCATATAGACCAGCAGCTGCTGAATCTGGGAGCCCAGTTTCAGAATCACAATGCTAAAGCAGTGAGTGAAGCCTCGCATTACGGTCACATCTCCTGCCATCACAGCCTCTCTGATCTCCCTTTTCATAGACAGCTTGTGTTACTCCTGATTACAGACTCATCATATTCCTCAGACCTGGAATATAAATTCTGGGTTAATTATTGAGATTAGGTAATTAACTTGATTTTATTTTTAAGTATTTTTGAATATATAATAGTATTCCAACACCCGCAGAGCCTTTTTTTCCTGTATAATTTACATTCATATATTACAGTGCTCACCTATGATTCTGTCACAAACTTCTGAGAAACCTGATATGTCAGTTAAAGTAAAACAAGCTCCTTATATCTTAGCTAAGAAATTGAGGCCAGCCGTTTTCAGTAGAATTAAAAATAGAGAAAGGAAGTTCTACCCTGATATTTTTCACTGTCATTTCTTTAAAAATATCATGCTATGAGAAACTACAATGATAAAGAGAGGCCGATTTCAATAGCAGAGTAAGCTAACTCAGGGGACGAAATCCTGAGTAAGGATTTGCTTTACATATGAAGTATATAATAAAAAATAAAATTTAGTAAGTGTTGTTCTTATTATAGTCAGTGAGTCTGCAAGTAGTTTCTCATTCTTCCTTTTTTGTTTTTCTCCATTGTTATCAAGTAATCAAAATAAAAGTTGAAAATGTATTAGCTATAGGAAATGCACGTGATCATGTTTTTATGCAAACCAACTTTTAAAGTTCTCTGAAAAATTATGCTATACTTTAGCACAGGGCTCTATCTTATTCTCCATGCTGCTTTTTATAGAGTTATTTTTTTCACAAAGAAATGATAGGTGTAATAAATAGGGCTTAAAGGAGATTTGAAAGGCTGTGCAGTCCAGATTTTTGCCTCAGGCAGGATCAACTAGACTTAAATAATTTCTGACCAATTTCTGTCTAACCTGTTCTTTAAGTCAAGATATGTTTTTATTATTTTTTATTTTTTTTACTTTACAGAATTTTTTTCCACTGCCTGGCAATCCTCACAGTTCAAAAGATGTTTGTCTCCAACTTTAATACCCTTGCTGCAATTTAAGCTAATTATGTCACTACAATGGAAATTGAGAAGTTTCTCTCAGCAATAACCTCACATATTTGAAGGCTGATACTTCAGTTCAATCTTCTATAGACCTAATAAATCCTGCTTTTTTAAATTTCTGTCCTTGTTTCTAGATTTCTGACCATCTGTCCAGTCATTTGCAACCCATTCCTATGCTCATCCAGTTTATTTAGCTACTTATTTTAGTGCTTTCCACTTACTGAATTCTCAGGGTTTTTGAGACAACTTTGGATTGTGTCCCTCTTCTCAAGTGCTTGCTGTTTAGCTGGGTTTTGCATTATTGTGAATATAAAAAATGTACCATCTATTTCATCAACCAAGCAATGAAAATAGTGATAAATATTAGACAGTACAAATCTGTATGTAGCTTCACTTGATATTGCCTTCCCATATAGTACCTTCAAGTTATGTTTTCCCATCAGTTTAATTTCCATATAAATGAGAATTTCCTAGCTTGCTTGTGGTAATGTCACATGGGTAGTATCAGAAGCCTTGCCAAGGGAGTCAGACACAACTTCTACCTGTTGTCCATTATTGGTAAATCTTACAGCTCTAGATGGAAGTAAGTTCATTTGACTGGTTATTATTTACCCTTGACAAATGGTTGGCTGCTACTTACTATTTTTTGCCCTGCTCACAGATTGCTTAATCTTATGTTCTAGAACTGAGCTCAGAATAATTCACCTAAAATTTCCTGGGTGTTTTTCTATCCCTCTCTCAAAAGTGAACTATATCCATCCATTGCAGGTTCTCAAATATGATGCCTATGAGATTGCATTAGCAGGTTCCCAAGTATTATAGCTGAAATTCATGAGCTGTCACATCACAATTCATATTGAGCTAGATAAGAATGGTGTCATACCAATAACAAAATTAGCGTTGTTTGTTTATTGTCTCTCACACGGAGACCTTCTGCCCTGAAGCTGTTACCATGAGGATTAGTGCTAAAACAAACCTTTTCTTCAGACTATCAGTTCAAAAGTTTCAGTGACTGTTTTATTCTATTTGGGAAAATTGTTGTGACAAAACAAGATTACAAACTTTAGAGCATCTGCAGAAATAATCTCCGTCTTTTATAATGTTGCAGAAGAGAAATGAGCAATAGGTTTGAAACTCTTGTTGCCAATAGGGAGATAACAAACACAATGGATAATAGTAAAAAAGCTATTTAGGGTCTCTGTGATGGGTTATTTTCCTTATCTGACTATTGTCTACTGTTTCACATTACCTGTGTGTGAGCATGTGTGTATACGTATTCATATATATGTTTCAGATATCTTTTTTTCCCCTGGTAGAAGATGTAGTGAAGACTGACAACAAAAATATCATCAGGTAGCTAAGAGGATTGGTAACAGCAGGTTCTGAGCAATAGCCTAAGCAGTGAGTTCGAGGTTGAAATAGTGAACAAATATCTGAAAATATCCTTCCAATAGGAATATTAGGAAATACATGCAAGATTAAATTACGGAGAGTTAGTACAGGTATCCTCAGGCTACCCTATGAAGTTTGTGCACACACATACATACACAGATGCTAGTAGTATTGCGATATTGTGGAGCTGCCTTGATTACAGATAGGCTCACTGCAGCTGTTTTAAATGAGATAAAGCTGGGGAGCAGATGTAGGAACAGGTAAGTGGTTCTGCATTCAGTCAGTTGAGACTCATCAGGTCTCATTAACTCAGGCTGTTCCTGAAAGTTGCCCTGCTGCTGAGCCGGCTGCAGAAATTACACAACTGTGTTCACACAGCACTCTGCATGCATTAGTTAAGTCTATCTGACCTAAGCTAGCTCTTTACTGAATCAGCTGTAGTGCCTCTGCCCCATGTTGTATTTAATCCAGAACTGAGTTAAATCATCTGTAGGTAATTGAGGATTGACTGCCTTGCTGGAGCGCATAGCTCAAATACCAGTTAGTTCCTCTCTTGCGTATCACTGCTTTTCATATACCTCCACCCCATCTCTCTCATGTACCTCTCCTGCTGTTGACTCTCATTCCTGTTTCCCCATCCTTCACACACTTGCCTTCATGCTCTGGTGCTTGTGCTCAGCCTGAGGCATTTGCCTTTCTCCAGCAGGTGAGCTGGAGGATACAGCACAGCTGCATCTAAGCAGTTGTGTAGGAAGGAAGCAGTGTGGGTACAGCTGGCCAGGAACTACCGTTCCCTCTTCTAGGGAATGTAAGTCCAGCCTGCAGTGGTACGCTGGAGTCTGGGCACCTTACAATGACCCCTTGAGTTAATGATGCTGTCTGTGGCAGTTGCTGATTTCTTTTTTTTTCTTTCCCTCCGCCTCCTTCCCCTCCCCAGTATGACTAATGAGTATGATCATGCTTTGTGGCTGTTTAGTGTTTGAGTGACTGTAATCTGTGGATAGAACTTCAATTTGGAGGTAATTCAATAAGCTTGCCCTCAGCCAGAAATTCTGTGCAATTATGTGCATGTATAGAAATCTCTCTTAATATATCTCTCACATGACTTTAGATGTTTATGGTAAGGAACAATCCTCCAAGAGAGTAAGTCATTTGATCTGATTTCCATATGCAATATCTCTTATGCTGCGGAAGAGAGTCTGAAACATTCTCCTTTGATCTGGTGTAACATTAGAAAACAATAAACCATCATGACTCAAGAGTATACCTTGGCATACATGGTGAATCTGTTATAATTATTTATTATCTCTTAATGCCTGCACATCTGCATCAGTAATTAAAGTTTGAAAGGAAGCTAAAATTTTGCAAACTGATAAAGGTCTTTGTAGTTTTTCAGAACTACATTTGAGTTTTGGGTTTTTTGTTTTGTTTTGAAGAAAGATAAGGATCATACTCAAAGTTAAAACACCCTTATTTACACACTAATCTACACTTGGAATATAGAGTAAGAAAAAATGAAATCACAGCAGTTATTCCACTGTCAGGAATCTGTTTAGAAAAAGAAAAAAAAAAATCTGATCATAGGTCTTCTCTGTTATCACAGTCTTAATAACGTCCTACACTATTACTATTGGTATTGCACTACCTTGGCATTCTCTGTCAGCATGACTCAAGTTAATATGGCAAATGTGTTACTTTAGGTACCTGTACACCACCAACTGTCATCCTCCATTCCTCATGTACCCATCTTCAGTAACACAGCTCAGCCATTTTGCATTTCCATTGTCAGTTTGCTCCTGTTGGTTTTTGTTAGAGCCATGTCCCTGTCTGTTCGGCCTCTGAACTTTCTAGCACAAGGCACCGAGTGACAGCAAAAGGAGGGCCATGGGTGTAAGCTGGCATAGTGGCATCACTGTGACTGCCACATCAACTAGAATTGATCAGCCAGTGGCACCTCCATAGCCCTTACAACTCCTTCCAAGAAAACAGCTGATACAGAGTATCAGGACGTGCTGAGCCATAGCTCTTAAACTTGTCAGTGCTTCAGAGGTGGGGTTTTTTGGTCTTGTTTTTAACCAGAATATATTGTGCTGCCATGGATAAATAAACAGATGTTGCTTTTAGCTGGTTCATCAGGACTAAAAGATAATGGCATCTGTTCTGTCTTATATGTGTAATATTTCACTTTATTTCTTAGTGTGGTTGTTTATTCCTGCTTTTATGATCCTCAGCACATGTTTCTAGAGAGTTCTTCAAATCCCTTGGACAATAGCTACAATTTACATCTTTGCATTTTCTAATGCTTGGAGAGAAGGTTTTTAGAAGGGTACTCTGGAGGCATGAAGTAGAAGCCACAGAAATAGTAGCTTCCTAAACTCAGTTTTCTTTTGTTAAAAACTAATAGCTGACAAAAAAAAAAAAAAAATGTTTGCCTTCAAATGTAGCTCTCAAGAAACATAAATCTTACTTTTTTTTTGTCTGGTGGAAAAAACCACTGGAAAGAAGTGTAACAGCATATGTGTATGTGATAATTTTCAAGAGACAAGAAGGAATAAGGTCAGAAAGTTAAATAAGAAAAAATTGCCAAGATAGATACATTTTTCAGCAGCATACACTGTAAAATACCTCCCAGTTTTGCAAGGTGGCATTTGCAAAAAGCCAGTGACCTCAGTCTGGAGTCCTTCCAGGATTTAGCTCTTGAAGAACTGCTTGTCACACTCTAGCAATGCTCTCATTTCCATAGGGAGATAGAAATCATTAATTTTTAAAAATGTAACACATTTGGAAGCTCTTGTTTCCACCTCCCAATATGGTCTTTCAGTTAAACTGACTTTAGTATGGCAACAGGGAGGGGGCGAGCAGGAGACAGGGTCCAGATGCATCTTAACAACCTCCTAGTTAATTTGGGTTCTTCGCCCCTGGAGAACTAACCTCATCAGTCCTTAGCTTATCCTCTGGATGGTATGACATTATCTTGCACCTTACTAGTTTAGTGAGTAAAAAGTGAAAATATCACAGGTCAGGTAAGGCCAAATCTTCAGATATGTTAAACATGAAAATTATTATTCCAGAATTTTATATATCTCTCTCTGTTTCATGTAAAATTGTGTGTATTCTAAAGAGTGACTAAAAACCAAGTCCTGTTTCTCTAAAGCAAGGGAATTACTGCAACAAAACAGTATGTTGCAATGCACAGAAAGTCTTGTCTCTGGAAAAATGCCAGTATTTCAAAACTACTTGACAAAGATAACAGAGAAGGATATTTTCATTTTTACTTTTTATGGTGAAGTTTATTCCAAGGTTATTTTCATCTTGCCAGGAACATTTATTATATTCATAAGTAGTTTGTAGTAGTATTCCAAGAAATCGTCTTCCTCTGTTTTGACCAGACAATGATGCTCAAGCTCATTGTCCCTCAGGCCTCAGTTACAGAACAGAAATCAAAGGAAGGCCATTAATTCTGAAATTTATTTTCCTTGGGTTCCATCTTTATTATTGTGAAAGCCCACTGCAAAATCAGTAACTATATCTATATATACTTCTATATAGCTGTGTGTGTATATGGAAATACACATATAAAGAAAATTATTAGTTCCTGCATTTATTACAGTAGTGTCATTCGACTTTACCAATGATTCTTTTCTGTTCACATCAGATATATTTCTGAAACTGTCATTCAGATAATAAAACTGTATTTTCTGAAAAAGAGAAAGGCTAAATTTCCTTCCACTGAAGTAGAATTGTGTGGCTCCTCTGAAAGCTACTGATCAATGTCTGCACCTTCTGCCTCAAACAATTGTTACAGATGAAATACATTAACCGTTCATAGTAAGAGTTCCCCTTGTCTGAACGAGAAATAGATCCAGTTTTGTACTTAACTTTATGCTTAAACACTGCTCTCAGTCAGAAATTGATTAAATATATTTAAATTACATTATATCTGTGTGAGGGAAGGGGAACCAAGTAGGACTGATACTGATTTGAGGAAACAGATGTTGAAAATTTCTCTCAGATGAGCTGGCATTGTAGATGAGTTAAAATTAAATTCAAAATGTATTTTTAATTTCTCATAGATTCATAGACTTCAAGGTCAGAAGGACTGCTATCATCATATACTATTTATGAAACCATAATCCATGGAATTTTACATAGGGATTCCTTTTCTTGCTCTTCGAAACTGTGTCTGACTATCTACTAAAAAAATAAAAGAATGTGGTCTTGATTTACACAATTCTATCAATTAAGAATCTCTTACATTCTTTAGTCCTCTGCTTTAATTTTTAAATGGACTTACTGTTAAGAATTTACACCTTTTCTGTTTGAACTTTGATGCCTTCAATTTCTAGCCAATATACATTTCCAACACTGTTGTTTCCATAATTAATATTTACTGTATTATCAGAAAACTCTCTTCAGTGGTCCTGAGCGTGAGCAAATTTATCCTCTGCAACAAGCTGTACTGACCAACAGGTGGCACCGCAGAATGACAGAAAAGTCTAAACTGAGGCAGAACTGCACACTGTAGATGCCTTTGTCACAGCCCTAACAGCCCTGTCCAGCTCTGCTGGTGCTCAGCTGTACAGTAGTGCCGTTTGCTGTGCTCCTTCAGTCTGGCTTTTGCCTGTGAAAGCTCTCCCAACCTGCTCTGCAGAAGTTTAAAATCCAGTACCCATCTTTGGAGTAAGCCCTCCCTCACCTGCCTCCCATGAATATGTGCTTTAACCTGCCAGGTGTTCTCCAGCAGCATACCAAAAAGGTATTCACTGGAAATGCAGGAGGAAGAGCTGCTGCCTTTTCCTTTGTACATTTTCTAGTGGATAAGGCATCAATCCAGGTAGTGAGTCACCTGCTTTCAGAGTCTTTATCTCCCACTTTTCAGAAATGTCCCTTACACCAGGCTGTTCTGGTCAGGGTTGGTCTGTGCCTCTTCTGTTGAATTGGCACCGTTGCTCAGAAAAGAGTTGAGGAGTCCCACGACAGGAAAGAGAAAGCAAGGGCAAGGACCTGGCCCTTATCACCAGGACACCCATCACCTGCGGCAAGACAAGGAATGCTTGTGTATTTTTGCTATTGACACAGTGGCGCCTTGCCACGCAGCCTACGTGTGGCTGAGTTCCCTCCTGAGGCATCTACTCTCCACCCGCTTTTCGCATTACAAAATGACCGGGGGACCTAATTCAGCTACAGCTCCTACTTTAGCTACATGTAGTGATGCTCAAGTGTGCAGCACTTACATCTGTTTCTCAACCTGCCTCATAGCTTCTTACACTGTGAAGGACAAATTACAGGTTTTGAGTGTTAAATAGGGTATTTTCAGAAGACTGGTGTCTCTGTGACACTGCTGAGACAAGATGGTATTAATAATTTACGAAATCCTGCTGGCAATTGAGAAGTTGTGCTTTCCCCTTTGAAACTAGTTATAAAGGTAAGTCTTGCCCAGTCCAAACTCTCAATAACCCATTTTGCAGTACACCGTTGTTTTGCCTTCATAATCTTCACATCTTTTAAAGGAAATATTTTTCCTGGACTTGAAATATCCACGTTAGGTATATTTCCTTCCTTCCTTCACTGTTAATGAAATATGAACAATATCAGAATTTTTCAAGTTTCTACCTTTACCTTCTGTGTTATTGCTAGCCTTAATTAAGTGCATAATTATGGAAATATGGGGGAATAAAAACTAGAAGTAAAACACAGAAATAAGCACGACAAAGCAACAAAAATGAAAGATAGAAGTATAACTCTAGGAGTAAAACTTTTCTGAATATACCAGAAAGGTTTAGGTACCAAAACTAGGCTTGTTACTTTGTATGATTCTCATTTTTCAGAATGACAATGAGATATGCATGAAGATAAGGATCCAAGTGACTCAATGTGGGCTAATGTTATTCCAGAGTTATTCCAACATTTCTTATCAGACATTGTAAATAAAAAATGTCTTCCTCCAACACGCTACACACAAAGAAAGTTAAATAATATTAAATTCACTTTAAGAAACAATTGTTGTAACAGCTTTTGTTTTCCTTTTCAAAAGCAAACCCAAACAAACCAGATGAATTTATCTTTCTTCATTTTACCTTATTCTTGAGAAAATTGTCTAGTGTCTTAAGGTACTAAAGAAAAACTTATCTGGCAAATGATGCTCTGCCAATCCATTTTACTCTTCTTAATTGTTGTTTACTTGCTATTACTGGAAAAAACTTCCAGTAAAAGTAACCAAAGATTTCCAGAGGCTCTAGCAGAAACTGCAGAAGTCATTGTATGTTTTTTTCAGGGCACAAAATTGATTCAGGCTAATCTTTTCCTTATAAAATTGGATAATTTGGGGACCATCTTTAGTCAAGCTGTTAACTTTCCTTCTTCATGAAAACATGTTAGTTATTTTCTTAAACTTAAAAAAAGATAGCTAAAAATACCTTTTTATTTTGCTTATATTCATAATATTATGTCTATTCAATACTGTTTTATGCAAGATAAACATATCTTCTGTTTAAAAATGTGACAAGGTAAACTTTGCTTTTGAAGTGCATTGACAAGTATATTTTTCACTGAATCAGTCTCAGAGGAAAGGACCTCACTACCACCATCATCTGAAAAAACAGTGAAGAAAAGACTAAAGCTCCAGCTTTGAGAAACAGAAGAGCTATCCTCAGTTTCTTGGTAATATGCATTTGTAAGTGCAGTGGAAAAATCCTTAATCTGAAAACCATTAGTTATATAGGGGAAATAAAATTGTAACTTTTGCAAATTCACATTCCACAAATGGTAGCTATGTGCTGAGAGACTTTGGTTCTGCTGACTAATATAGAAACTGGGGAAGCTCTGTAGCTCCTAACAGTGGCTCCCAGCCATTAAGTTGTTCAGTGTGATTGTCTGAAAGGGCATAAGATACCCTGGAATAGTTTTACCTGATAGTTTAGATGCTCATACTTTATTGCAAATAAAAGTAGTGTTGAACAGCCACATTGTATGGGGCCAAAAGGCTGTAATTCCGTACACAGTTCACGTATACTCAGATTTACCTTTAGAGCTGTAATCTAGTTTCAGTCTAGAGTTCTTACGTGTGATTTATCACTGTGTTCTGCTAGTTGAATGGATTTCGTTATAGCCAAACACCCAAATCTTTAGGTGTTGTTCTACTTGTTACAGATACATCTTTAGCTTTATTCCTTTTTTCTGGCAATGGCTACAATAGAGTGAATTCCTTTTATCTGAGAAGGTTTGTGAATGGATCAATGTTAAGCTGTAATTTTTTCTTAATCTCCTCTCCATCTTCTCTCCATCCTGTCCACTGGATGGACTCCAGTGCAGTCCTCTACAAGAAATCTAGTTGCATTGCATCTTTACATCTCTGCAGCCTGTTTTCCTAGCCTGAAATTCTTTTCAGCTGAAGGGTGAACTTTTATTTGCTTCCACCTTTTTATTTCTAAGGCTAGGGCACATCCTGCCTTGCTGGACCTGCTTCAAATCATATTGCCTTTGTCTTGGAACTTACATGTATGCCACCTTTTCTTTAGTGTCAGTATCCAATTTGGTGGTCCATGAGGATGGCAAAAAAAATCTCAGTGGGCCTTGGCTGCCTTTTAGCCTCTCAGGAATTCTCATTCTTGTACCTTACCTGTGACTCTGACCCATGCTGCACATACTTTTCCTTTCCAGCTACCCCATTTGTGGATGAGCAGAAGGGAATCTGCCTCCTGCGGTTCTGGAACAACACAGTTGATTTCCCTGTGAACTCAGATTTTTTAAGTGTTTTTTTTTCTTCTACGGTTCAGTCACCTTTCCTTAGAGATCTTGCTACACCTGCTCCCAGAGTCCTTTTCTGTCAACAAATGGGGAGCAGGGGAGGAAGAGAGAGGGTGAGAATTACCCTAGCTCCAGCCATCACCATCGCCTTATGTTGCTGATCAAAGCATGGAGTCTCAAATTAAGGACTCCCCATTCTGCTGGGTTTGGTTAGTGTACATCAACAGCATGTCACACTTTTCACTGTGATAACTTCCTAATACTAACCAGAATTCATAAGTTATAAAGGATCAATTCTCAGATTATTACAATGCCACCAACATAATTTGTTGAGTAACTGTCACAAAAAGCATACAAAAAGTTCTATGATGCTTTTTCATGCATCTAGTGAAACAGCTGATACGCTGTCAATGGTGGCTTTCCCACAGCATCACTGATGAAGTTGATACATTCACTAAGATAGTGGTGAGAGCTACTTATGCTGTTCTTTTGAGTGGGCTTTAAGTGGGCATAAAAATATATGTTTATGAAAACTTAAGCTGCATAAATCACTCAGACAAAATCAAATCATAGTGTCCAGTCTGTTAATGTTTTGATTTCACTGACAGGTACCAATCAGCTAGGAACACTGTTAAACAGTAATTCTAGACACTCTTCCTAGGATTATACATGCTTTGGAGTGAAAACACAAAACAGCTAATAGCTAAGAGAAAAGTTATTTTAAAAATAAAACTCCATAGCATTGTATTACTTTCATTATTTCATAACTTTATGTTTAAATGTAGACAGTATGTAAATGATAGTTTTCTCTTGTATTCCCTTTCTGCTTAGTGACAAGAAAACAAATTCAAATTGTGCTTGGGAGGAATAACTTAACAAAGCCAATTTTATTATGCAGATGAATTGTAGGTGTTGCATAGCTGCATTTTCTGAAATTGTTAGCAAGCATTTTTCCAAAGCTTTCTAGGTGTGTATATAACACATTATATTTAGAGAACCAACCAACCTTAAGAAACTCAGTTGTTTTAAAATGAAAGTTGTCTATGGCTATACACTTTGCTCAGGAAGTAATTATGTCATCTTTTATTTAAAATTAAGGTTTAGAGTCTAAAGTTTTGAAAAGGATGAGCAAATAACTTCTTCAACAAATATTTAATGAAATTATGCTTTTACAAAGAATATCATGGTGAGTTTGAAGGAGCGAATAGGTTCTTAAGAAAAATATATCTTCCTTCTCTCTTACATTCCTATATTATTCATTCAATTGTGCTCTTGTGGTCCGCTTTCTTTTCATTAAACAAGGTTGGGGGAGGGCCAAAATAAACCATCCCTAACAGTTTGGAAGTTTTAGTCTTCAGCCATGGGTTGTTTATGACAAAATGGTGCTTCCAGTTTGTTCTAAATATGGAAGTCTTCTCTAAATCTCCTTTTTGACCAAACAACATTTTTTCGATCTCTCACTGTTAGTGTTCTCATCCAGTAAAAATAATAAAACTATGAAATAGATAGCAAGATATATTCGACTGGTAGCATGTAAATACGCAGAAAAAATAAGAAGACGTGGTAGTCGTTACCACTACTGAGGACTCCTCAGTTAAACACTAAAAAGGAATTGTAGGACCTAGTTTACCCAATAATCTTTCTGTCTTGTTATTGTATTTTAACTTACTTGTTTTCAGAGACATTTTTCAACTTAAGAATGTAAAACAGTTATGAAGTAGACCCAGAGCCTTTCTAAAGAAGCACACAGACTGAGGCACAATCATATATAATGTTGCAGAATGGCAACCTTAACTCTCATTTATGTTTGAAGTTCAGCAATGGGACATGAAAACTCCTGGCTTTGGTGTGATAAAACACTTGCCATAAAGTCAGGAAAAAAGGGGAAAAAAAATTAGATAGATTTTAACGATCCTATCTTTTATACAAACTGCTACACACATGGCTAGACTGACAAATACACAGGCTGTAGCATGCTGTATATTATGAAGCTAGAGAATATTTTAATTCTCAGTCTCAAATCTTGCAGTCCTACCAAGAATTTGTCACACTTCACCTGTTTCGATTTTTCAGTTTATTTTTTAGCAATTTTTATACAAGTTATTTCAGTTGCTGACTTAAACAATTTGTTCCATATCTCAACCCCCATTTTGTGTAAAGAAATCATAAAAGTTAGGAACCTGAAAATTGGATTTTTCTTTTGATGAGCTGCTGTCCACAAATGTGGAAAGATTGTTAAAAGTGAGTAGCACCACTTTCTAACAAACTGTAGGCAGGTTTGATGACTGGATCTCATCTTTCCATTACTGTGCTGTCACCAAGCATTATTATGCTGGCACTCACAGATGTATGGAAGCAAAAGAAAAGCTCTTTTGGGGTTTAAAGATGTATTTGTACAACCGTAGATGTCGATGGTCCTTCTTAATTGTTGACCTACACATGCTGATTTACATTTATTATTAAACACAAATTTCTTGGTTAAAATTTAATCTATAATGTTTTGCAGAATACATGATTGTGCCCTTACAGAACACTAGGTAAATGACAGTAAAGGGAAATCATATGCACAAGAAAACAGGTGTTTATTAGAAAAAAAAAAAAAATCTTATTAGTGTAACTGACTCCCTAAGTCTTTGTACCCGTGCTTTTGGTGACCTGATGGGTACTAGATAGATTTATGCTTAATTTATTTTTAAGATCCTTTCATAATAACTTTTATTTCTGTATTACCTGTTTTTGCATAGCATGTTTGTTTCAGTGTGCTTAAATTCCAGATTGGAGGCATCTGGTCTTTTGCACCAGCTGTGCCTCCACCAAGGTGCCACTATTAAGTTTTTCTTCCTGCGGCTGTTGTAACAACATCTTCTAATAGTTTCCACTTAGCTTTCTGTTGAGGATCCAGTTTTACATTAAATATATGGCTGAATTTGTAAAAGTTTTTAAAAGTATCTCCATACATGAATTGCTTCTGATTTTGGTTTTGGGTTTTTTGTTTGTTTGTTTGTTTTAGATCATTTCAGCTAATACTTTAAACATATTCATTATTTTTTTTCCTAAAATTTTATTTAACAGTCTTTTAATTTGTATTCTTCAAAGAATTTCTCTTCCTAACATAATTATTTGTATTTTTGTTACCCACAAAATTAATTTGTATGATTAGTTTGTCCTATCACAGAATATTTTTCCGAATTTGATAATACTTTAAGTGGAGCTCAAGTGTTGCTGTTTATTTCATGCTACAGGATCACAGGAAGGCTCAGGAATTATGTGTTTTAGTAGCTACTCTTATCCAAGTTTCCATCAGGGTTTGTATGTGTACGTGCAGTGTAGGTTCCATGTGGAATGTATATTTATGAAATCTTTAAGATTGTACCAATTGGTAAAATTGTACCAATAAACATTATAACAATTTTACAATTATTTTAATTAGTAAAATTTTACTGAATAAAATGGAACATTGTTTGGGTAAGGTTCTAAGACACTGCCTATTAAATCAAAGAAAAAATAAATTAATTTGGGGAACATTGTTTTTCCTTATTCTGAGTGATTACCTTTCTAAGACTAAGATAAAAAAACAATTTCTTCTGTAATTATATATTATTGCCTCCTGACAGGTGCAAGCATCTTCAGATCTGTTCATAGTATAAGGGTTTCAAGATGCCCTTCTTGGCCTTTCAAAAATGCACGTTAGTACATCCAGCAGAAAGTAATTTTATTCACATAATGGCAGAGGGAAGGATGTCCTCACAGTCCATATAGGGATGACATTGTTGTGTCCCTGAGGGAACAGCAGAGCTAGCAAGACTCACTTTAAAGAGGCGTTGCTAGTTTTCCTAAGTATCTAATTCAGGAACTGCAGATGGGTCTTGTGGGTAAATCTTCTGTAAGCACTTAGGCATACATCTGTTCCATTCACTCATTTTGGTACCAAGCAAATCCTTACTGAGCAGTCCTTACCTACTGTTTTGTTTCTTACTAGATTTCATATAACAGAAGCTTTTTTCTGCGGTACAAACGTAGCATTTCATGTCTAGTTGGAGACTTAGGCTGGATCAGATAAATCATTCTCCTATTCAGTATATCAAATATAAAAATTATGTTTAGGAAACTTTAGGCAACTGTTTAGAGTCACTGTTGGCCTAAGACCTTGGAATCAATGAATTTGCTTTTCTTCTTCTAAATAGTGTCTGGGTAGGGGCAGGAAAGAGAAAGGAAAATATTACTTTGGAGGCCACACAATGATCTGAGCATGTTTTGTGTGTTTTAATGTTCCTTCTGCGCAGTCAATTTTGATAATATGTATGATGCAGATGTTAGGCTGCAATGGGACTGCTTTTTCTATTGTAAAATTCATGTCACTTATCAGCTGGTCTTCCTAGAAAACAGAGTTTTGAAGGCACATAAATATCTAGAGGTAGTACTTGCATCAGTAGATTTTGTTTCTTTTTCTGGAGTGCTTTCACTAAGGAGGGACTTCTAATGAGAAATTTGTTCCTTGCTTAATTATGCAAGCTGCTGCTTTAACTGCATGCCCCTGTATGGAAGCCAATCAGTATACAATTGAAAAAATACCATCCAGAATTTTGGGTCTGAGTTTAGAGAGCCAGTTATAATAGATTTTCAAAGAACTTCTGATACAGAAGTTAAAGGCAAGAATTCTGCAGGACGTAGCTAAATGTGTATCTTGAAAATTACCTTTTTTTCTGAAGAGCTTGTAACTGAACAAAAATGAAACTGTGGAGCTTTTAGCTTGCTTTTGATGGTACGTGCTGCAGTTACTGGAAGTGATATTCTCATGCTCTTTTGTTAATCTCATTGAACAGAAGATGATATTAGGCCTTTACCTGTCACCTTCAACTTGGTGAAATTATGTAGCTCATGTTGGAGGGCCAATTTTAAGATCAGGCTCTGCAGGTCTTTTCCACCTAGTACAGTCAGTGAATAACAGCTTGTTAAAGTAAAGTATGATTATTTAGAATAAAAGCATTTGGGGGTGAGGGAAGACGATAAAATACTCAAGACATAGTCAAGAGCCAGGTGAGCATGCTAACAGATTATCTAACATTGTCCACATAGAAAGCCTGAAAAATAAAAATCCTCCATTAACCTTTGGTGTCAGCTTGATAGCTGATATACTGTACCTGCTAGCTATCGGACAGCATACTTTTCTGTTCTGGTGACTCAAAATTGTAGGCAGAAAAAATAATTTCCTCATAATTTGGTAATAAACATTGCTACTTCTAACTCCTAAGACTGGGAAATCTAATGAGCATCTTTTCTGGAAGCTACATGATAGGGATTTGAAGTTGCTAGATTTGGTCGATGTCTTTTAAACACATGCTTGGATGCTTCTTATCTGGGAAATCATTGAGGTGATGCCTTGTTTGCTCTTCACTAATCCTTAAAAATAAGTTTGATTAATATATGCATAAATCTTACATGCCTTACTTTCAAACATTTCCATTATATCTAAAACTATTGTGTTGTAGTTTTTATTACCTCTTAAAGACCATGAGTCATGGTTTTGAAGCTCATCTTTTTCTTTGTGTAAAACCCTAGATCCACTTCTTACTTTCTAGTCAGATTACATGGCCTTTCTGCATCCATTTGACTAACATATAAATTATTGTGAGTGTTGATTACCTTTCTGCTCGGTAAGATGTCAGGACAGAAAAAGCAATAACAACAGTCTTACATTGGCTTTAAACCCACAGATAGTAGTTAAACAGTCTTAAAATATTAAGAAACAAACATTATTAATTAGATTTCATGGGTTACTAGGAAAATTCTGCCTAATCTGGTAAGAATGTAAACCCCTGTATCTTTTTAAAAATATAATGTAAAATCTAAGAGAATATAGAAGAATAGTATCCTTCTATAACTTTATAGAGGAAAATAGCTTAACCTTGAATAATTTGATGGGTTAAAGAATCAAGAATTATTGTCATTGTAAATCTAGTTTTATAGGTTCTTTTAGAAGTATTATTACAAGTTATACTTGGTATTTTTATGTTAAGAATAACAACATTATTTGGAAGGTCTAGAGCAAATTCTTCATATTATTGGAAATATTGGAAATAGCAATCTTTCTTCTTTAGGTCAAGCTGGCACAAAGGAAAGTCTCTATACATGGTCTTCTCAACAGCTCTACATGCTTTTTTCTTTGTTTTATTTTTGTACTTGTGTGTAACTAGGCAATACTACAGGATCTGGAGCAAAGACGTCCCCAGCTGGATGAACTAATAACTGCAGCACAAAATCTAAAAAACAAGACGAGCAATCAAGAAGCCAGAACAATAATTACTGACCGCAGTAAGTGGTGATTCTGCTATCATATGATGTTTCAGCAAATATGGAAAATCTTGTAATACTTGATGAGCATAGCATTCTTCAGACACTTTATGTCTTTGCCATGAGGGAGAGTTCCATCAGGAGACAGTTCTCACAAATTTTCCGATTTGCATATAGAAGAAATGTAAGTGAAATTGATTGATCGTACATTTCTAATTTTTCACCTTAATTTCATATTGCTTGTCTTCATAGTGGAAGCATATTGTAGAAAATCTGCAGTGTGATCACTATAGATAAAGAAATACATTTATTCTTAAACAAGGAGTGCAGACATAGGCTTGTAAGATGTTTTGAATTCCATCCCTCGTAGTACAGCCACAGCCTCTTTCATCTCCCCTCAGTTGATGCACAGGTCTGACAATGCTCTGTATTAGTCTGTAGCAGTTCTTCAGTTCTGTTTTCCCTTTCCAGAATTAACCAACTAGCTGTGTCTAAGGTGGAAAAATTAGTAGATTACATTTTAGAAGTCTACTGAAGACTTGGTCTTGTCACCCTTGGACATGTCCTTATGCCCTTCACTACAGGATGAAACACACTGTCAAGGTCATGCTAAAAAAGCAGCCCTTTGTGGTGGCCTGTTATATATCTTCAGTTATTGAGTACTCAGAGCTGAAAACTATAAAAAAAATTAATTTCTTATGGTCCTAGAGATCTCCTTTAGCACTTAGAGAAGACCCAGGCCAAATGCTTTGCATGTGAACACAGTCAATTCACTTTATGTGGATGCAAACTGTTCCGTGCATCTTGGCCTGGAGACCAGGGGTTGTTCCCTGAAACTGATGACTCTGAAGGTGTATACATAGGCTAAACTTCCTTATCACAATAATTAAATGTAGATGTGTATTTATTATTTATTTATTTTTTTCCTCTTTTTTTTTTTTTTTTTTTTTTATTCCATCAGGTATAATACTTCCATTACATGTCAAAATCACATGGCGTGTTTGGACTGCATTGTGGTTAGTACCACAAACAGATATTATTTAGACTACATCCTATGTGAAATAATATTGTTTAACTGCTATTCTCTTCCTGGCCTTGAAACATATTACTGAGGCAGGGAAAAACTGTATTTGTTTTATTTGAAGTTTGAGAAGAAATGGGTAGTGCTTATATATTACTTAAGAACCTGTTCCTGTTTGACATGCAAATTAATTTTAGAATTACATACTTAGTTGAATTCAGATGAAGTGTGTACATATACCTTAACTTTACAGTGCTTATTCAAAGCCAACATATGTAGTAATCCTACCAGTATTTTCTAGTATGTTTTCATTTTTAATTCTGAAAAGAGTCTTCTGAAGGTAAGAGTTGTAGACTTTACATGAAATGCAAGCATAATTCGTATGTGCCCTCATGTGAATTGTATGCATGACTAAATTTTGTTCTGTTGGAAAACTGCACTTCACTTAAAGTGAAATTGCCTTGTAAGAGAGGTTAAATGCTTCTTTCTCATAGAGCAAAAAAAAGGAAAGCAAGCTATCAGACTGTAAATCATGAATGAGTATGTGGTAACCCAACTATATTACAGCTTGCATCTATGGCTAGCAGTGTGGTGAATATATTTTATGTGATGATTTCTTAGTTTTTATCTTTAAGAATTCCCAAAATTATTAGTTGTTTTTGAACTTAAGGTATACAAGGGGTTTTTTTGCTGTGATTTAGCATTAATTTTCTATGCTAACACTGTCGATATCCTTGTCTGCAAACGTGCAACTTATGATGCAGTAGATAGAGGTCATGTCCCTTCATGTTCTTTCAAGTACATCTTGCTGTAGTGTAGCATCTTCTAACATCAGCCTGTTGTTACCAATGAAATAATTTTAAAGTAAACGAACTATTTATTGTCAGAAATGTACAGGGTCTGTGTTTCTGCACTTGGGGGAGATAAAGTATGATCAGGGCCATTTTTGATCCAGTCTTCTGAGGCAGCAAACTAGATTCATGAAGGCTTTTTCATGCTTAGTTAGTTTGTATTTATGCAGTTGTAGGTCGTACTAAACACTATCCAGGAGGTATTTATTGCTTTTGAATTTTAAGGAGATCATGATATTTCCAGATGAAAAAAAAATAATGCTAGGACTTTACAATGTGACACATAAGGTTTTTCTGAATATATGCCAAATGTGGCATACTGTCACCTAAAGTACTTCCTATAAAAATTACTATTGTTCTTTTGATTTTTAGTGGCATGATTTTTTCCCCCCTGTATGTTGCACGAAGAAGATGGAAATTTCTCTGTTTGGTTTGATTTAGGCCTGCTAAACACCTGTATAGACAGGATCCACTTGTTCTTGCTGCAGCTACTGTAGGGGTAGTTCACCCCTCCTGCCCCTTCACAGTGCTATGCTGTTCTGAACACAGGAAGACTGTCCTTATCCCCAGCACAGCTGGGGTGCTCTAACTGTGTACTCTCTAACACAGCTACTCTGAAGCCTGCTGTGCTCTAGAGTGCTCTCACCTAGTGCAGTCATTTTCCCTTGCAATCCAGCACGTACTGAGCCCAGCCTACTGCACCAGTGCGTTGTCCCCAAGTCTATCCCCAGGAATGTTGCTCACAGCCAGAGCTGATCCCTGAACCAGAGAACCTGCTCCAGCTGCTAAGGGTGTGCTTTCCTCACACCCCTAGAGAGCATCCCCTCCATTACACTTGGACCTTGCACCAGAGTCCGGCTGCAAGCCCTCCCTGACTACCTCACCTGCAGACTCTTTCCCATTTCCTGTGGTTTTTTCCCCTCTTCATGAATACAAATAGGTTGCCATGGCTATGTCTTAACAGTTATGAGTATTCATTCAACCTATCCAGTTTCATGACCTGAGCATCAGCATGGTGCTGTTCGTGCTCCTCTGCAGCAGCTGTGTACCACTCTCACATGCAGCCTTCTGTAATGTCACACTACCAGGTGCCAAATGCATTGGATCCCATCATGAAGGAAAGGGAGTGCAGAGCTGTGCTGCGCTGGTCTGTCACGTAGGAGCTGATAGACTCAACTATACCTAGTGTGCTGCCTCTCCCCAGGCTGAAGCATGGGATCTCACACTCCCAGAAGTAAAAAGCTGAAAAGATGAGCTAACTCGTATGGATATGTTGTTCGCTGCCTTTTGCTATAAAGGTGCTACTAAAAAAACCCAACACAATCCACTGGCCAATATCACTGAACAGATATATTGTGAGTACTAAATGAGACTCGTAGCTACTCTACAAGACAGCTGCATTCTTGGTCACAGGATGTGTCAGTGTGCCATCAACTGGAATTAAAACCCTGAAGGTTCTGGCTTCTGCACTAACATTGGGAACTCTTAAGTCATTCTGCTTGCAGAAATAGGTATATTATGCTCATTAAAGTCTAACTTTGAATTATATTTATAAATTATTATTGCCTTTTTAAAGAATTTAGGAAATAAAAACAGAAATTAAAAATAAGCTTATACAATTGAATTATTTCGTTTGAAACTTTTCCCCCACCCTTACTTCATTACCTGTGTGAAATTGCAGGACCTATATTACGTATAAAGAACTTTGCTCTATAAAGTAAAACTTGCGTTATGTTTGCACAATGTTATATTTAAATCTCTGTTTATTCTATGTAAATCATAGTTTGCTTACAACTTATACATTAGAGAATACATAAGAATAATAATTACATTTAATCTTGAGGAAAACTTGTGGCGAAAAGCAAGATTTCTCTCTGCTCTTTGAATGCCCTTGATAAAGCACTCTATTCTAACTGAACCATATGCTGCACAGTAATGTTTTTCTCTACATAATGCATCACAGCTCCAAAACACTTTGCTTTACTGCTGATGAAAATGTTGTTTCTTTAAATGGAATTAGTTTATAAGCAACTTTGAATATAATAAAGTAATTAAACTTTGAAAATTCCTTTTATTTTTCATCAGTTCCTATGTATAGAATACATAAAGCCAGTAACAAGTCAATATAGAAATATACTGAGAGGTAATAAAAACAAATTTGCAGTCTTAGAATCAGAAATACCAAAGTAATTACAAAGGCTATGTCAGATCTTGCTAGAATCTGGAAATGTAAGAAACTTTAAACAGCAGGCCTTCCTACTGCTGTGAACACACACATGCAAAAGATAACGGTGGTTAACCTTTTTGCAGTTTTACTTTGCTAGTAATTTACATCCCAGTCTTGTAATGTAGTGTCTGGCTGTGTAAGTGATAGAGGAGGTATGAAAATGAATATTTATAGAACTCTATGAAGAAATAATCTCTTAGTGACCAAAGAGTCTCCCTTTCAAGATTATAAGAAGCCAGAGTAATTCACATTTATTCAGCAATTGTGTGAAATGTACTGAACTCTCAAAATATCACTTGAGAGGTTAATTAAGTTCTATTACATTAAATACATAAATAATAGCAATAGATATAAGCATTTCAATGACAACTATTTTGATTAAGAATTACACATTGAGACCGAATGATTCCTTCTGATATTTTATTTTGCGCTTTTTAAGTCCGCCAATGTATGAATAATTTATAGAAGATATTTTCGGAAGAGTTATTTTGGTTTTTTGTTTGTTTTTTGTTTGTTTGGGGGTCTTCTTGGAGAAAAAAAAAGAGCTATATGTTATAATTGGTTGTTAGGAGAGCTCTGCTTGAACTAATCTGAAAAGAGTCTGAGTGTCTCTGTGCCACTCCATAAAAATGCCTTTATTGAATAGATTGCTGTATTTGACAGTTTTACGGCACAATTGTCAACTTGTCATCACTTTCACAACAAAGTGCATAGAAACTCCAGAGTGAATTACAGCTGTACTGTTCTCAACATCTTAATAAAATAGCCATCTCCATTGTACTGCCATCCACCATGTGCTTTTCTCTTAGACCTATTGAACACAAATACAGAGTTTACCACTTGAAAAAAAGTAGTTCATACAATCTGGAATTTGTTATCCAGTAGTAAAACTCCTTGTTTCCAAGACTGTAAAAGAAAATTGTAAGAAAAAATTGTACTTGTATACAGTTTGCCCAGTTATCTTGCTAATATTTTCAAGCTGAATTATTGCATAAATCCCAGTATTCTATTGTCTGGATTCCATGTGTTTCAGGAACTTCTCAAAAACCTGAGTTATAGCTTTCCTATGCCATAAAAATGCAAAGTTTATTAATCACCCTGATGTACTTCTTTACAGCTGAAACCTTCTTTTTCGTATGATAACTCTGTGCCATGGAAATGTAGGAAGGTATAAACCATTTGTGGTTAAAGAAACATCAATAACAAGATAAAACTAGAATTCTGAAAGGGATAGAATGTTACTGAGTACCTCATTTGAAACCAGTTCCTTGGAACAGATTTGCTGCGGCAGGATTTGTAAGAAAGTTATGGGACATTTTAAGAAGGAATAAGAAGTTATTTTGGAACACTTCCCCTTTATGAATGGGAAATACCATGCCCCAGAAATGTCTGAATGATCGGGGAATTACAGTTATATATCATTTCTCAGGCTATGTATACTAGAAGCATATGGCTCCGTGGACAAAGGGCGAGATCTAAACTGCCTACTTCAGGTGTCGTAGTGCTCCCAAAAAGGCTGTGAGACTAGCAGGTGACCTTCTTTCATTTCTGTTGATATTCACGAGTAAAAGTGGCACAGATTTTTTGGTAGCCCCAGAGCTGCTAAGTGTGTTAAAGTGATATCATTGTTGGTGGCTTGCTCACTTACCTTCTCAATCCTGTGAAGAGAGTTAGATAATGACTAAACTTTGTGTTGTGTGGTAATTCAGGTGGAATGTAGCTGGCTACTTCTAAACCAGGTACTTCTAGATAGATAAGAACGTTCTCCTAAGATTTATGTTCCTAGAAATCAGTCTGTGGTGTATTGGATAGAGGCACTGAATTTTGCCCAAATCGTAAGTGTTAATAAAATTTTGTCATCTATCCTCCCAAAAGGCTAGGAGAGCAGAATGGCTGACCAAATCTCTCATCAGGAAGACATGATGTGTGCTCTCGGCTAATTGTGATCTTGTGAACTGCAAAGATAGAATCCAGTGAGAAGTGTAAGGCTGTGCTGCAGGAAGAGTCTTTTCAGAAAGAATGATAGGAAATAAAGCTTTTTAAAAAATCTTTAAATAATTTCAGCTAGGTCCAGAAAAGTAAAAAAAAAACAACCAACCCACCCTGAATGAGGCAAGCATGGTTTGGTAGAAGAATGCTTCAAACTAACAGGTTACACGTTTGTATGATGTAGCCATGGGTATGTGAAGTTAACTGGTTGAAAAATTTTGGACATACCATCACTTGGCAGAAGGAGAACAAACTTCCTACTTTGGCCTAGGGAAGGATTTGGTATGGCATTGTGGGACAGCTGGTGTCTGAGTCTGCTTTGTGTCTTTTTGTAACCTCTGTTGGTCATCATTTAGGGATTGAGTTAATCAACAGAGTTGGTCAGTCAGAATACAGAAAAAAATATTCTTCTGATTTATAGTGCCAAGAATATTCAAGCCTATTTAAGATTCTCAGGATATCTTTCATATCTTAAATTAGAGAAGTCTTAACATAATTTTTTTAAACATTTACCTGACTAAAACTGCCAAGAATATGCATTTCTTCAGGAAAGCAAGCACTGAGTTATTTTAGAATTTTCAATATATTTAACAGTATCTAATGTGGGGCTTCCTATTTACAGTGTTACACCAAAAAATCTGGTTTTGCTTACATTGGATTTCAAAATTGGATCCAATCTCATTTTACAAATGTTAATTAACATTTATATAAAATATTTTAAAATCTGAAAATAATAAATGCTGAAGATGTTTGACTTACATCTTGTCAGTGGTAGAAGAATGTTCCATTGACTTGTGTAGTGGCCGCATAACCAGAAAGGATTTTTTTTTCTTTTTGAGTGATACCAGAAAGATGCAGTCAATTTTCTATGTTAAAGGGCTAGTGTTAACAATTTGCCATTAAATACATTTATACCACTTATACCATACTTGTGGTTCACCTCCTTTGCAAGTAAATAGCCACAATTATTAGGCTCCAAAAGTGAAAAAGGGGGAAACCACTGCCTATTATTTATAACTGTATCAGCATTCTATATTTTAAGAATTATTTTTCAATGTTAAAGACTTATTTTTTATAAGCAATTTTAATTCCCTATCTACTGATGAAATTCCATTGCAGTGTTTATATAAGTTTCATTTGGTCAATCAATAAAATTACTGCCTAACCTTAAAATCTGTGAGTGTGTAGCTGGTCAAGATCATGGAAATTTTTTTATTTTATTTTATTTTTTAGATAGGAGATTTCTATTTTTTGCTAAATAGTAGGACCAGTTCATATGTTTGGAGTCTGAAAGTCTCAAAAGTATTGCATCATATGGCTTGGATGCATTCCCTTTTTTCTTTAAGGGAGTTATAAAGCTCTGTTTTTAAGCATCCAATTTACCCAAAAAAAAGCCTAATTATAGTCCTTGTTTTCACTTTCTGTATATAGAGTTTTAATATTTTAGATAATAACTTTAATTAATAAATTTATTTTAATTGAAATTTTAAATGTTGATGTTCAGTCAGTTTATACAAGCACCAAAAAATTACTTTTTAAAAAAATATTAAATTGTCTGGATTTTAGCCATCTTTTTCTTTTTATTTTTTTACTGGGATTTACTTTTTGCAGGCATTCTCTTTGTGAATGTTGACATCACAATGCTGACATTCTTTATTACTGGACTTGTTATCTCATATCTGAATATATCTTTTGTCGGAATAGATGTCAGCAATGGATTAAATAGTAATTTTAATTTGGATTTTACATTTGTTTTTAGATTTGGGCAAGATGACAGAATTTAATGAGTGGTTAGCACTTTTGGGAATCGTGAGATTTTCATACATGTTTTATCTGGTAGAAAACCCCTGAAGTACAGAAGTTGCCAGGAACTTTTCCAGGAGGAATAACCCCATGCACCAGTACAGGCTGGGGCTGACCTGCTGGAAGGCAGCTCTGTGCAGAAGGACATGGGAGTTCTGGTGGACACCAAGTTGCCCATGAGCCGGCAGCGTGCCCTGGTGGCCAAGAAGTCCAAAAGGACCCTGGGGTGCATTAGGAGGAGCATGGCCAGCAGGTCAAGGGAGGTGATCCTGCTCCTCTACTCTGCCCTGGTGAGGCAACACCTGGAGTGCTGTGTCCAGTTCTGGGCTCCCCAGTTCAAGAGAGACAGGGAACTGCTGGAGAGGGTCCAGCAGAGTCCTACAAAGATGATGAGGGGGCTGTAGCATCTGCCTTATGTGGAAAGGCTGAGAGAGCTGGACCTCTTTAGCCCGGAGAAGAGAAGGCTGAGGGGGGAGCTCACAGGTCTGAAGTGATCCCACGTGATCCTGAAGATCACGAGGACTCCTAGAGCTATATTTTCATCTGCCTTCCTGTGTTTCCTCCATTTTCTCTCTTTCTCTCTCTGTCCCCCATGTGGAAAATGCTGCTTTACGTTAATCTGTGTAACTCGATTCTGTGTTGCTTCTTCCCTTGTTCTGTTTGCACCACATCATTGTACTTGCCTTTCACTCTGGCTGTGCCCTCCTGCTTACTCCCTCTTGCTAGGACTTGTTGAAAGTTGTTGTCACAGCTCAGACCAGGGTTCTGTCTGTAGTGTAGGTGACGCAGGAACACTGTATGGGATTTAGAGATGGTTACACAGGCCTAATCAGAAACGTTGTTGGTGTTTTCACAGCATTGTACAGAAAGCGTCCTATTACTTTTCTGGTTGTAATGTGTGAGATCGGGGGTGGGGGGGCGGGGGGGATTAGCATAATAATAGTCTTTATTTTTAGATGTTAACTACTTCTCTTAGACTTGATCTTATCAGCTTCTCAGATACCATTTGAGATATTTCTGAATTCTTAAGTTTAATAAACCTCCAGCTGCTTGCAGCAGCAGAAATGGAGCAAGTCTGTGCTTCCAACTGTCTGTTTTCTGCTTGGAAACACTGCCTGTGCTTCCAGCACCGCACGCCAGAAACATCTCAGAGAGAACTGGGAGGGACGTTGCTGTCAGCGTTGAAGGTGCTGTGCTCTGATAGCTACCCACACAGGGTGACTTTTGTCAGTGAGAAATCACAGATTGCTTTGAAAGTGATGGAAATGTTTTGTCCTTGGAGATGACGTTGGGGAACAAGCTGGAACAGGACCTGGAACCCAGATGCTAATATAAACACTTGGAGTAGAGATTAATTTAGTTGCATCTGTAATTTTAACTGGCAAAAGAAAACGCCAGATAAGGGTAACAAAAAGTTCCAGTATATCAAGAGAAATCCTCATACGTGTGATGGTAAGTAGAGAGAGACTGCTTGCAAAGACTGAGGCAGCCTACGGATAAGGTGGACTACCACAACAAAGCAAGCAGGATTTTTTTATTCCTTCCTTGCAAATATGTGATTGCATCTGAGGAATACCTGCCATTCTTCATTTTTCTTCCTAGTGGAAGTCCCATGACAAATAAGCACTGACTTACTCCTTATGCCCATGGTCAAGTTTTTTTTGCCTTTAGGGATCAATGAAAATACAGTAAGAGCAAACTTGTATCATCAGAGGTGTGGATGACCTCTATTTAATTTCCAGATCTGCTACAGACTTCGTAATTCCAGAAAAGTCTTTCAATTTCATATGTTCAATTCTTTACCTAGATAAGGTGGGATAATGTATCTTATCCCCAGTCTTTGTCTGCCATATGTGTTCAAAAGACTAGGTTTTTTGCCATTTTCTTTCAATATGACATACCCAAGTCTTCACTGTTCTCACCAGTGTTTCAAGGCAGTGCTGTGTTAGAAATAGTAGAATGCACAAAACATTGGAAATTTGACTAGAAGCAGAAATGTATTTTTATCCATGATGATACAAACAGAAGAGCTATGCTAGCTGTGTTGAGACAAATTAGTCAAAATGAAAATAAATGGCAATAACAAAAAAGAAATTGTTCAAAAATGGAGTTTTCAGAACGTTATCAAATTACTTGTCCATTGACATTTCATCCAGAGTTTGATGGGCAACATCTAATGTCCACAGTTATTTTAAAAACTGTGCCAGAACAGTATATATTCGTTTATACCAGACCATAATTTTCTGTACTAATTACAGAGCAAACAGGAAACAAAGGTCCTGTTCTGCAGAGATTACAAGCTGAATTTAGATGCCACATAATCACTGATATCAGGCAAATGCATATTTTGGTGTACATTGTGTCCCACCTCTTTTTCTAAAAATGAATGAAATACACAAAGAACATATATTGGAACCTGCAGTTGTTCTCAGACAATCTAGTTAAGCACCCTGCAGCACGTTTGGCCTACGGATTTTACTTTGGCAATCCTCCATATAAATTTATCATGGTTTTAGTTTTGCTTGAATTGGGACTAAACCAGTAATAAAAAGAGCGTTTTGCACAGCCCCAAAGCTCCTTTGCTGGGTAAATACTGGCTTAGCCTGTGTGAGAGAGGTCCTAAGACTCTGGGGGGTGGTTGAACAAGCTGGTGTTTTCATTTTGTTATGTATACCAAATCATCATTATAGTGACTTATGAAACACTGTAGATAATTTAAATAATTTAATTTTATTACTGTTTTCAGGATGATAAGCATATGAAAAGGGTGGCTCTGATGCTTTTCAATCTGTGTTTAGTGGATAGCAATGCTCATATGATTATGTCAGCCTTTATCATGCCAAAAAGGGAGGGCAGGGGAAATAGCACAAAAGTTCTGGAGATCCGATACTCGTATTTCATCTTTTTTATTAGCAGGCCTATTATGTGATAGGTGAGAAAATGACCCATCAGTGGACAACCCCTAGCTGAGTAACAGCAAAGGACAATAGATGTTTGACAGTCTCATATATGATGAGAAAGTGGTGACATCTGGGCTTCGTAGAACTTAGAACCTGAAACAGAATATTTAGAAAAGCTTTTATTTCATTATATTTTAGCTGGATGGGAACCTGCATACAGTAGCAGATACACCTGTGCCATGGAATTTTTTTCTAGAAGTGTTGGACTGTGTTTATGTCTTCTTTATCTTCTTAAGTGTAGAAATGAGTGCAGTATTCCAGATGAAGAGATATAATAATTTTGCAGAATATTCATTACATTTCTACTATTATTATTCTCTCTATTTTTACACTTTTGACACTTGGCTTTCTTCACTGCAGCATTATAGGATGGCAACAGTACTGGTTTAATTTGTTTATTGGATACTTTTTCTTTGCTCCATTTTATGTATTTTCCTGCAATCATGATGTTGAACTCTGTAGTAAAATACAGCATAGAATAGAACAGGCTCTTTCAGCTGGAATGGACCTACAATGACCCGTCTAGTCACAACTGTCTGACCACTTCATGGCTGATCAAAAGTTAAATCACGTTGTTAAGGGCATTGTCCAAAATCCTCTTAAACACTGACAGACATGAGGCATCAACCACCTCTCTAGAAAACCTGTTCCAGTGTTTGAGCACCCTCTTGGTAAAGTGGTGTCTCTAATGTCAAGTCTAAACCTGTGCAGTGAGTTCGGGTCAAAATTTGCTGAGTTCAGACATATCAGAATAGTGATTTTGAAGTGTGTTGGTTTGTCTAAAGTTGATTGTTTAGTCCATTTGGTGTCTCATGAGTCTCATGGATGTTATGATCTGTGTTTGAGTACCAAAGAGAACATGGACAAAGCAGCACAGATGTCTGATTAAAACAAAACAAAACACCCCAAACCAAACCCAACCCAACACAACACAACCCAACCCCTTCTTAAACCAAAATGACAGTAAAAGGCAAGTTACCATGTCTCTCATTTTTTCAAGACTGGTGTAACTGGCATATTATATATCTTTTTCTTTTATTAGGCAGCTAAAATATTGGACTAAGATGACAAATACATTGGTTTTTTGGTTTTGTTGTGTTTGTTTTTTGTTGGGGTTTTTAAATTTCTGTATCTCTAGTTATTAAGACACAGATACATGTATATGTCAGGCCAGGCTCCATAGCTTGGGACCCAGTTCATGTAACTTTGAGAACTAGACCTATAAATTAAAAATTATAATAAAAAAGTAATATTTTTTTTCCTTACACACACCTATGCTTGCAGAGCTATGCTCCTTTAATAGTTCAAGTATCAGCATTTTTATGATAGGCCCTTCGTTTTCTAATCAGTGCTTAGTTAAAAAAAATAAATTTGGAGCAGTATAGCTACACAGAGAATGGTCAAAATGAATGTTTTGGAAATTTCAGAAGAAACATTTCTTCTGCAATGTATATTACTTCCTGAGTTGACTCTGTTGGGTGTTTACTTTGAGGTGTATAAGGTCATTTTGAGAGTGAAATTTAACTATTTCTTTGTTTTTATATCAACAAAACCCCAATACTACTTGGCCACATTAGTAGAGAGTGCTCATTAAAAGAAGAAGACAAAAAATCCATAAAAACCTATTATAAGAGAGGTGGAGAGAGTCTTTATCAGGGCCTACAGTGTCAGGACAAGGGGCAACAATTTTAAACTGCAAGAAGGTAGATTTAGATTAGATGCAAAGAAGAAACTCTTTACGATGAGGGTGGTGAGAGACTGGAACAGGTCACCCAGAGAGGTTGTGAATGCCCCATCACTGGAAGTGTTCAAGATCAGGTTGGATGTCCCTGCCCTTGGCAGGGGAGTTGGACTAGGCGATCTTTAAAGTCTCATCCAACTCAAAGCATTCTGTCATTATGAAATTGGTAATTTGCAAATAAAACAACTTTATACAGTTTTCTATTTCTGTTATGAAGAAACAAATTATTTAAGTTAATTCAGTTCAGATACAAAATACCTGAAGCTTATGCTTAAAGTTGATTATAGAAATATTTTTAAAAGAAACGCTTTTTGTTCTTTGCTTTGAAATCAGTTCTCACTCATTTGGAAGTTATCTCTGCTTTCAAAGGCAAAAATAAAAGTCAAAGCTATGAAGTTTTGGTTTGGCCCAGGTGTTTTTTTCTGATGCATGCGTGACTTTTTTTGGTTCATCCTTTGAGGTAACCTAAGTATTGTTGCCAGCACCCCGCTTTCTCTGACTGTTGCGTAGGTGAGTGAATGGAGCTCTAGAGTCATCTCCCAGCTGAGCTCCAGTGAGAGGAGCATGCTGTAGCAGTGCAGGAGTTGAATCACTTTGCAAATTTGGCACTGTCAGAAGAGGCAAAGCAAAAGATTCACAATAGCCTGTGCTCATAATTCCTAGTTATGGAATACCATAGAGAGCAATTGTAGCCCAGCAGTTGGTCTCAAAGTTAAGACCAACAAATGGGAGCCACTGTGTTGCTTACTGACCATTGCACAGAGTGTGGCAGTTTACCCTTGCTGATGCAGCTTAATTAGTGAGTACTACAGTGGTAAGGATTTGGACTTTGAGAGTTACAGAAAACAAAAGCTTAGGCTTTAGATGATGTTATTTTGATGGCTCATATAATATTTAATATCAAGTAGCAGAAGGAAGAGATTTGCTGTTTATCCATTGTAAAATGAATCAAGGCCAATTGCAGTCTTTGAATTTTGAATTTATGGCTTTTGTGGGGAGTGAAGGTTCTCCTGAGGAAATAATTTTGCTTCTTGAAGAAGAAAATAAAAATATAAACAATATGCAAAACTTTGCTTCAGTAACTTGGAGCCTGATATTGACACATTTGTGGAACTCCTAAGTCCCTTCTAATTTTCTAGATATTTTGGTACACTTAAGATCTCCCACAGTCTTGCCCATACATTTAGAGCTGGATCTATTCAATCAAAACCAAAGCAGATCAATGTACAGATTAACAAATGCATATACATTTGAAAAGCAAGTCTCAGCCTAAACTCAGTAGGAGCTAGTGGGCTGATGACATTAAAAATATGTGGTGTAAATATGAATGTATGATGGCAACACAAAGTTATGTGGTAATAAGAATTCTGAAATTCATTGCCTGTATGCTTCATTAGGTAGGTAATGAGTTTCACACATTTTGGGACTTAAACTGCCAGACCTACCATTATGTTTTTGCATCAGTAAGTACAGAAGTCTATGAAAGCATTAGTATGTGAAAGCTGATGTACTTTAATAATGCTAATAACGTTCTTGTTTATGTTCAGAGAAAGTAGAAAATCATTTCACTAATTTAATGTCCCATTTTGAAATACAAGCACAGACAAGTCATATTTCTTCTGGAAAAAAAAAAAAAGTTTTCTAAAGTATTTTGTAGGTAGGTTGATTATTACAAAAGCTATAATCCATGAACAGAAATTAGATTCATAATTATAAATTATGTTCCTTCTGATGCCTTAAATAACCAAAATCCTAGGAAAAATGTTAATGCCATTTGAACAAAGATAAATACTAAAATACCTAGGCACTTTTAATTAATCCTTACATTCCTAAGAAAAGACATAAATTAATGATTTTTTCCTATTAAGTTCTTTGAAAACTTTTTGCTAAATTTAAAACTGAAACAATTTTATTACTTACATAGTCACTCATATAGTTATTCAGGTTAGTCTTGATCCTGTGGCTTCTGTTTGGGTACCTTCCTTCAATCTAAATATAATTTCTAAATCTATTATGAGTCTTCATAATTATATGATGACTATTTAAGCAAGTAGCTAAATTCAGTAATGCAGTAGCTATTTTCTACATACAACAAAGGAAAATGAATAAAACAAACATTTTGAAAGATTATTAAATCATTCCAGCAAGGGAACCATCTGTTTTTCAGTTAGTACAATGTTACTACAAAGTTGTATTTTGGTATTATCCAAATACGGGAGTCTCTGCAGAAGAAAAAAAATTCCATTAACTTCTGGTGGCTTGTCTATATGCATCCTGCTCCTGGGGTCATGGAAGAATCACTGCTGACTCTGCATCCTGCCTGAGCAGTGGGACCGAACTGATCACTGGGACTGACTGTGGCGGTCCATTTCTCCATAAATGTCCTGCTCCACTTCTTAAGGCTCTGATGGCAATAGAGAGGTATCAGAAGTTCATTCCCTAATATGTCTATCCATCTCCCTAGTCAATACCTGTGTCTGTATGCATATAAATATGTTTATTTGTTTCTGTAGGTTTCTAGCAAAACTACACTTAGATTTGTTACCTATTTCATACTAAATCCTGAAGAATCTTACTCTCTATAGGGTGTTTTATTTCTCACATCAAAATTTTACAGATTGAATAACGTACTAAAATGCAAGGTAAATGTTCTTCCACATCATGCATATGACGATCTGTTCCCTTTTTCACTTCGTGAAAAAATGATCGTGGGAACTTAATCTGAGACATGACAAAAGACATACACATAAATACTTTTATAAAACATTCACAAACTAGTGAGTGCTTTCTGAAGGACCCGTTTTCCAAATAAGCTCTTGCATGCCCTTCTCAGTGCTGTCATGGAAGCTCCTTCTTCCTTGTTATAAGAAACAGATTTCTTTAGATGTGCTATCATCTTAGTCCGGTCTCTAACTCCCACTCCGTATAGCAAGGTATAAAGCATACTTAACAGTGTTGAAGAATTATTCACTTGGTGCTTAGCAGAAACCACTTGACAGTTTTCAGTTCATTTCGTTTGATCTGACACTTCCAAAGGAACAGAATGACCTTCATTAGTTTGATCATATGGAAGTGATTTCTAGATAAAAGAAAAATAGGCTTACCCTAGTGAAAAAAAATAAATTAAAACATAGAGTTGCAATAGTTGGAAATAATTACCCCACAAAAATATCAAACTACAAAATGAGATTATGAGAGTGTGTGTTTTTTAAAAACATTTTACATCTGTTGAAATCTCTGCCATTGTCTGTCCTTCTTAGCCTCTGAGAAGCCAAGGAAAGTAACATTCTTCTTCCCAGGGCTTTCATACCTTGACAGGTCTTTTGGGTACATTTTCATTGCTCTCCATCACCCCAGAAAGACAACTGAAGGCTCTGAGTGCTTCTTCTTCCTAGTTTCCCTTGTAACATCTCTTATCTGATTCTAGAAACTAGAATATTGCACAACAGTTCTTTCCTTCTTTCCAGGTATTATTCATTCACTTGTTTATATGCATCTTAATTTGTGTACATACTTTCTGTTTTGCCTAATTTTTTTGTAAGCCACAGGCTTTTTTAAAAAAATCTGTTCTTATATATTATGATACACACATGATAAGGAATAATCTTTCTATAAATACCTTAATAGATTAATGGTGCATAAAAGCCAAATCTGACATCTTACTGGCATAAATGACAGAATTCACATTAAGCTAGGTATTCTAAATTCCCACCCCACCATTAATTTTGGGTTTATTGGCAAAATCCTCTCATCACATTACTGCCCATCTAAGGGATGTATAAAATGTCTTAGATGACATACTACTAGTGTTTTTCCATATTTAGTTAAAGTGTTATCATAACTTTCTAAGGTCATTGTTTAAGAAGCATGACTTTTATAAGCCTCTGAAAAAGGTTAAGAGAAATACTGCTTTACAAGAAGAGATAAAGAAGGACAGATGAAACATAAATTACTATCTGAGTAGGCTGGCTCCAACTGTTCTCTGTTGTGCTCTCTGCCTTATCCAGCTCCACTCTGTAATGATGGCCTACAGGCAGCAACTTAGTAGATGCTGTAATGTTCCTGTGACTCCCTAAGTACTTCAGCATTTAAAAAAGAAATGTTTTAAACTTATTGTCATTTGACTCTGCATCTACTATCCCAATGTTCTCCCTAGACTGGTCTCTCACAGATTCACAATAGTCTATAAGAACAGAGCCAGCGCTCTTTTGTCAAGGGATGTTGTATGACAGACTTTATTAAAGTGATTCCTTCTTGAAGGCTAAGGCTCGAGTCAGACACATCCTGTTCTGGAAGGCAGCAGAAGAGAAAGTAGAGCACTTTCAGCAAGAAATAATTGACAAATGAAGAACTTTAACTGAATCCTTTTCCTAGGGGGGGCGGGAAAAAGTTACTTTAGGTTTATTTACTTAGAACAATACAATAATGAAAAGCAAGGTAACCACAAGATAAGACAAAGCTTAAGTGATGTTGTAATGTTTTAACTGTGATTCCACTCATGGTTTACAAAAAAACGAGCCAAAATTGCAAAGCATCAGAAAGCCTTGCATGTAGTGCATGGTTGTTGTGCCTTCAGAATGGTCTTGCAGCCCTATGAAAAACATCTCTTCTTCATAATTTGTTTATCCCTATTATGCGGGAAATTATACTGTTTAGTGGAAGAAAGGGAAAAGTGTAAAAAAGGTGCACTAATCCAGTATGTTTTTGTTTAAATCTATATTTTCTAGTTTCTCCACCGTGCCTTTCAGAAAACCTGCTCGCTGTTTAGTAAGACACACTTGAAATTTTTAGGATTGGAAAAACTAGTGTTCTATAAAGCCACAAAAGTTGGGTTAAACTAAATTTTATATGGATAAATATGTAGGTTAGTTAAAAGCATATGAAGTAATATGAAATACATAACAATTAGCTATCCAGAATATTCAAAGAATTATGGGGCTGTAACTCCAACAGAAATTATTCCAACCTGATGAACTATTCAAAGATGAAGCTTAAAATGTGCACTTATCTTTGAAAACAACTTTGTAAAGGACTTAAACTCTGCAGAGATGTAGGAGTAATCTCTAGGGATGTGTAGGAGTAAATTTCAGGATAGCATATGGCTGGAAAAAATCCTGTATTAACAACTTTGAAGCTGTGGTAGTATGCTTCCAGGGCAACCAATGACAATGTTGGACTTGGGCTGTTTTTAATGTATCCCTCCCAAAAATCTACAATTTTTATGTTTTCAGTATTTTCTAATATTACGGTCTCCAGGTGCTCAGTTTAGCTCTGCATACTGCTGTGTTTTCCTGTCTTCTACCTGTGGTGCTGGCTGGAACGTGCACTGTCATATCAAGTGATGTGCTGGCTGTCCTGTGACTGTGCAAACCATGTTCAGACCAGGGCTGCATCCAGTTCTGTAGCAAAACTTTGTGAATGCAGTACAATGACCTCACCCACCAATTTGTTAACCTGGTATACTACCATTCACAACTGAAGTGTTACAATTGGCAAAGGATGTAAAATTTTTTCTTCTTCATGCTTTCATACCATTTACCGTTCTGTACATCCATAGTGTTTAAAGGCTACTCAATACCTACCGTAATAATTAAGATCTTGGTTACTCTTCCCCCCCTACCCCCAGGCATTGGGTGTTTCCTATTGCTACAAAGGAGAGTGGGAAAAAATCCTCAAGAATATGAGATTATGTCAAAAGTATGAAAGTATTCATAAGTTGTTTTTCAGTATTGGCTAGATTTCAGGCTCAATGTGTCTTTTCATCATGGTCATTGTTGCAAGGCATAAGTAAATTGAAACACTCAAAAATGCATATAAAATGATTTTCATTTTTCAGCTAAGGAATATGAGTGCATCAGCAGCTTCTTTTGATAACATGAATTATGACTGTCCGTAATTCTGCTGTTCTCCAGTGCTATTCTGCAGCAGGTCAGATTACATTAGTCCCTCTAGTCTTCAAGCCCATGAACCAGCAGTGAAGGAATCATTTTATAGGAAAATGTCAATATATTGACAGTAATGCTGTTGAAAAGCACTTTCCTACAGAGCAAAATGAGGGCAGTTTAGGTACTCTGTTGGATGAGGAAAGGGGAGGTTTCCTACCTTGTAAATTCTGTTGCTATCCATTTACTTGTTCACTTTTTTTGGAGTGTGTACTGGATTTGATGTACTTATCAAAGTGGCATGGAATGATTGGGTTTTTCACCTTTGCATAGGCTAAATATAACATATAGTAACATGAACATTGTTTCTCCTGTTACTGGCAGCTTCTTCTCGGACTCCTTTTCTGATGTTTCCACTGCTGTTATATTATAAACAGCAGAGAGTAAACTCTGTCTGTGAAGACAGTTAAATTTGTCTTATCAATCATATGAACTCTTAACAAAGAGGTTTGTTAGTGTATGAAAGAATCAGTATGAATTTTTTCTTCAAGAAACAAAACTGAATCTTAAACCAGCAGTCTCCTTCACTGAGATGGTTCTTTCCTCAATGTACTAAAACAATGATAACCAGATTGAAAAATAGTTATCTTGTATTTGATTGCTTTAAAAGCAGTTTTCAGCTTTGTTAGTGCTTCTGATAACTTAGTAAATCTGCAGTCAGTTCAACAGAATTTCTTTTCTCCATCTTAGTAGTATAATCACTATTGAACAGATAGTGAATAGTAGTGATGAAAAAAAGACATTGAATAGAAACCTTGAAATTACATGCTGGTAGAATCTCACATGCCCTGATTTATTTATTTGAGAGTTCAATGTTGAACTGGGAGTGGTTGGAGCCATGCTGGGGCACTTTCCAGTAAGCAAGCACAAAACTTTTGTAAATTATGAACAATGAGGACTTCTACCTGGAGTACTGTGATTAGGAAATGGGTGAGGTTTGGGTTTCACTTCAGGAAATAACTTGTATGTATTTTGTTTTTCTGATACTCTGTTTAGATTTGTTAATTGTCAAATATTTTTGGGATTTTGTATTCAAATAAAATTAGTTAATGGCCATGTGTATTGATAAAATTATTTTAAATTACTTCTTTGCCTCAAGTCTATAAAAAAAAGTTGTCCTTTTTTTCCAGATTGCCCCTTTGCAGATTGGTTGGTAAATAAATTATGTACTGAATAATTAAAAATTCTCTTGAGATAATTTCAAATACTGATTCTTACAATAAAGATACTGTGCGGTTGAGAAATCTGGGGGAAGGAAGAAAATTGTATACAAAAGGGGAGATCCAAATTAAAAAAGAGATTAGGCTTCAAAATGGAGAAGGAACAGGATTTAGCTGTAATGAACAATGTAATCTGAGGTGCTTCAGAAAATACTGAACGATGGGGAAAAAAGGCTTCTGTCATTGTTACTAATTATTTAAAATTCCTGTGCTTCAGTGATATTAATAGTGCACATGGAGCCATGTTTGTTCTGTCTATCTAGGCTTTTTCATTGTGTAGTCATCACAGTATGTAGGTGCAAGGTATATAAAAGATAAAAATCAGAGTCTGATCTCAGTAATATGCTATTATAATCCAGAGTGCAGTAAGGACAATGACATTACTTTTTTCCTGGCAAAGCTTACTTTTTTAGCCACATTAAATGTTCTTATGTTTCAGCATATTTTGTAATCTTTGCAATAGCCTTTTGTCTGGTTTTGTTTTATATATTTTTTTTCATTTTTTTTTTAATATTACTTATTGAAAGCCTTAAATTCAACATAGGAAATACTGATCAAATTTTTTTCTTTAGTTCTCAGAAACCCAGGCAAACCCTTTTCTGGAACAATTGCTTCATATGCCATTCATTCTTTTATTTTTCTGGTTTTGGAACTCTTATTTCTTATTTCTAGGGTTCTGTTCCTGGTTCCAGGCAAGGGTGATTAGACTTTGGAAGAAATTAATTTTCTCTATGCTAAATCCCATCTGTTCATTGTAACCTTAAGGATTTTGTAAAGTCCTGACAGCAGAAATAACCCTTCCAAGGCTATAGGCAGAATGTTAGCCTAAAAGAACTTTGTACTAAGATTCCTCATTGCTTTTTTATAAAACACTCTTACGTATTTTCATAAACCTGTTCCTGTTAGTACCGAGTCGAAGAAAGCCTTTTATATGTTCCAGTGCCTTTGCATAAAACCCCTGTGATGTTCAGAATACTTTAAAAATTATCTTCTACTGTCCAACAACATTATTTAATAGCAGTTCTCTAACCCTTTTCAGTTGCAGTCAGTAACTCATTAGCTGCAGGTGAGGGGTTCACAGGTTTCTGGGATCCATTCAAACACAGTTATACACTCAAACTGGATTTTCTGAATTTTTTTGTTTGGTGTAAATCTCTAAATGGTATTCACCTTTCCTTTTGTGGGAAACATCCCACTAAAGAGTACCCACAGGAACAAAACGCATCCTTAAGAGACACTGATTTACACTGTGGTTTTCAGCACATTTTGAAAGTGAATTCTCATATTTTAAGCTTTAGAGGCTTGGGGTTTTTTGTTATTCAAAACCCAGTCAATAGTCTGCATTCAAATGGGAGCATCATTCAGAAGATGTAAACTTAGAGTAATGAAGAGATTTTTATGTTACCTTAAACTAAATAATGTTGTCATAATTATAAAGGCCTTTCTGATAAATTATCTCTACATATTTTGTCTTTTATAGTACTGCACTGTTTGGTATATTCTAGCTCAGAAAGGTTTATGATTTATTATGTAAATGTCATGGTGTGTTTATCTCCAACTGAAGTACTTTGTTAGGTAGGATTTATCACTCACTGGTTCTAGAAAACATTTTTTTTAATTTTTTCTGTTTGTTTAGATTACCCAGTAACTTTCTGAACTCTTCAATTCCAATCTGTAATAAAGCAAAACTGTTATGTGTGTTATTTTTCAAGTGTCCATGTCAGAAGCTTTTCTTTTCCTTTTTTTGAGGGAGATAACCCAAGCGTTTTCATGAGGAAATGTGTTTCATAGGTTTGGAGCTTGTATATTCATAGTCACTTGTGTAAATGGTGTCCTGAGATGTCCTGAATACAGCCTTCATTATGCAGCCCCATTCCCCTCTTGGGTGGCAGAATTGGTCATCACGGAATTTCAGGACTGTGGTACGTGATGAAAAACTTGGTCTTGCCAAGAAAACCACAACCCCTAGAGAAAGACTGCTAATGTGTCTTATTTAGATACAAACCTCATGAGACGTTACGGAACAGATCCATCTATAAATATTTTGATTTTTCTTGATAAGAAATATCAGCATTTCTTGTTAAAAGCAGCTATTATAAAGAATTAATAGAGTTGTAGACTCAGTTCTCTTTTGAAACTGTTCTACAACAGTGTTTTCATTCATCTTTTAATTCCTGCCCCCCTTAAAAAAAGCCCCCACACCAACAAACAAACAAACGTACAATAAAACAAAAATAGGTGGAATTTTTGTATTTTTTTCTTGGGCAGCTGACATAAACAATCTACTAGACTTTTGTCAGCTATGTACCAAAATCTCCAGGTTGCCAGGAATCGAAGATAACACACTGAATGCCTCAGAGTCTAAGGGGGAAGGAGCTACAGTAGTTATTTGCAAGAAATAGGCGGCATTATGGCATTGTCCATATGCCAGCAACACTGTGGAAAGTGTTTGGGCAGTCTCTGTCCCTCAGACCTCCAGCACAACTCTGGAGCCACATGTTGTAGCCACAGCTCAAAGATTTTACTGGAGCCGTTCAGGAACACTTCTGGTTTTCACCCTTCCTGTAGACTACAGTCTCTTTGTTGTTTCAAGTATATCCCAAAGCTTATATCAGAAATCCTCATCCGGCTAGGGCACAGAAATGAGCTGTTCTATTGTGACCTTAGTATACAGCTTTCTAAAATGAGGGGTTAGAGTTGAGTTGCTCCAGATTAAATTTAAGTATTAGAGCCTTAGGCTAGCCTTGCTTTGCTTTGATTGTGCTTTGTGTTTTCCAGTTCTGTTTCATCAGTTCCTTTTGCATTTCCTTTGACTTAAACATACTGCTATGTGCGCTTACTCACAGTTTTTCTCCCTAGGCTTGAGCAGGGGTTGCTGAAAGGTTTTCTTCTCTTTCTCTAAACCTCAGCTAAGTCCATAGAAAATCTGGAGGAAGGAAAAGCACTGATAGGTAGAAGTCTCCTTTCCCTGCTGAAGCATTTCTCACCCCTTTAATCTTTAGCCTGCACCATTCTGGAATCAACCCTGCAGTGAGAGATGCAGTGTTGGAACTACTGCTCGATGATAATGTCAATTGCTTTCTGAGTACTCCAGGAATCTCTGTTCCCCTCACTAGAAAGCCTGTGAATTTTCAATGTTGTGAGGCAGTCTTCAAGAAGACATTGAGAATGCAGTTTGTGCTGACTAACCTCAGGGAATTTAAAAAAAAAAAAAATATCTGATTTCTTCATGCAGTACATAGATCTTATTGTTTGTGGATTTGGGGTTTTTTTGGTTTGGTTTTGGGGTATTTTTTTGTCAAACTTCAATGGCTTGGATGACTAGGTGTCCTGATGTTTTCATGCTACTATGTATGAGTCTGATACTGTATGCGAGCCAACCCTTATTATCAGTGATTTTAGTGATTTTTAAGTTCCCACAAATCACATTGCTTTCAAACAGAGGATAGAGCTAATCATGATTTTATAATTAACATGAACATATGAGAAAGATTGTTAGCCTTTGCAGTCTGCTAACATTTGCCTTAATGAAATAAGAAAGTATAGCCATTAATTATGTCTTCCAGTAAGTCTTTAACTAATACTACTGAATTCCCTAGAGAACTTGTTCTTCAGAAAATACTAAACCTTGTGGTGGTTTGGTAAGAAAGAAAGACTATTGCTGATGCTTTTTCTCAAATGTGGTCCTGTTTCATAATGCTTTTTGAGGCATGAACCTGGCATCTCTGGCTGCATATGCATCGAAACACATGCTGTGTACCATAAAGTCGTACTGTGTGACCAGAACAGTTTATCTGTTCTTTGTTAAACTAAACTTAGTTTTATTGCAGCTTAAAAGTACAACAGCTCTCCAAGATGGTCAGTTCTAGAAAGATTTAAATATTATTTTTTTTACTCCCTTAAAGAAAAAGAAAGAAAAAGCTTTTAAGTGACTCAGCTTTTCTTTTTCCTTTGTGTTTCACCAGTTGAAAAGATACAGAGCCAGTGGGATGAAGTGCATGGACACCTCCAAAGCCGGAGACAGCAGCTTCATGACATGCTAAAGGATTCAACACAGTGGCTAGAAGCTAAACAAGAAGCTGAGCAGGTTCTTGAAAAAGCAAAAGCTAAGCTTGAGTCGTGGAAAGAAATTTCCTACACTGTGGAAGCTCTGAAAAAGCAGAACACTGAGCTAAAGGTCATTACCGAGAATTAAAATATTTCTGCCTGAGTTAATTAGATTGTTAAAGAAAACATCCTCTATTGGACAGTCAACACTGAGAACAACATCTTTGTCCCTTATTTCCCACAAAAAAATTAGAAAGAAATTAATTTACAAAGTCTAAAATATGTGTCACATAATCCTTGAATGAATTTGGTCTTAATTTATCAGTCATAATGAATAGCTGGCTGATCTGGCAGGAAGGATACCTACCTTTTCAGCGCAAGTATTTTTCATCTTTTCTGTACAACAGCCTCAGCTGCACTGGTACTGCAGACTGGGAAATTCTGTGGTATTGATATGTCTGTCTGCACTGATAATGAAGCTGTATAGCTTGTCTGGAACCACTTAAGGAAAAAAACCAAAACCGAAACCAAACCGTAACAAACTATGTGGAGATATTTTGAAAATCAAACATTTTAGATTTGCCACAAGATAATTTCACTGGGTTCAGCCTTGGCAGGGTTGTTAACTGCAAAAAACCTGAAATGTCTGCTCTTGTGATTTCAGCACACATGTTATGTTCTAGGTGCTAAAATGCACCCCTCAGTTAACTTATGTAGGTAGCTGAGCTATACCTCAAGTAGCAATGTAAATATGCCCTAACTGTTGCATCAGTTTTTAAGTTTCTTGTTATGGAAATAGTCATACTTTGGTGGCATTCTTCATGAATAAATTCTGAGAACAGCTGTTTCAGATTAATAATATCTCATTTTCTGGTTGGAGAAAAACAAGATTGAAACCAACCAGTTGATCAGCCTTTTAAAGTGAGTCCTGCCTCCACATTAATGGAATGTTACATTTTAGTTATTTGGGAGAATAGTTACACAAGTATTTTCTGATATGTTTTCCTCTCCTGCTCACCAGATTTTTTTTTTTTTTTAACTCCTACCACTCAGCTGTTTGGTTAAAGTTTGCAGACTTAGAACAGTCTTATTTGCATAGCTTAATGGTAATGAACTGCAGTGGAGAATAGGGGGGTGAGGTCGGGTTTTGCCACCAGAGGAAGTATCTGTATAACTTGTTTGTTATTTATTGCATGTTTGGTCTTCAGCTATCTCCATCATCAGTTAGTCATTGCCTTTCTGATACTCAGATGTAGAGAACAAAATCTGTTGGGCTTTTCACTTCCTTTTCCCCCCACCCCCCACCCCCCGCTTGCCTGTGAAACGCATAAAAACGTTCATCAACCCATTGTTTTAAGGCTGAGATGTGGTTAAGTTTTCTCATTTAAGATTATACTGTAAGGGTCATTGCTTGAGAAGGGGGGATTATAGTAAACAAGGGCAATCACTCACTAATGTATTAGAAAGAGTTATAGATTATGCATACTACTGGCGTTCAGCATAGAAGACACCCATTTGTCACTGTCTTTCTGCAGAGAGAGTTCTGGCTTCTGCCCAGTGTTTGGTTTAAAAAAACCCACAAAACAACTTCAACAAAGTCAATGTTCCAGCTCTGCAAAGACTCAATTAACAAAAAAAAACCACTCTGTGCAAACACAGTCTTATGTCATTGTGTTAGAGTGTCTTATCTCTTGAACACAAATTACTTAACTAGGAAAATAATTGCAAATATAGTTTTAGAAATGGATTTTATGTCCACTTTTTTACAAGAATGTATGAGGTTTAGATGAGGTTCATCTAAGAGTGAATGCTTTTTGGAAAAAAAATGGGCTTTTTGGGTCAACATGCTCCAAGGAGAGAAATAAGAATATCCCCTTCTCCTCCTCCATCCAAGTTATAGAGAAAGCATACTAGTGTACTTATTCATAGAAGGTATCTCTATGTAAAAGCAGAAGTTTTGAAAGGATACCTGCAAATTCTTTTTACTCCCTTAAAAGAGATGAAGCAATTGGGCTGCCAGTATCTTCAGCCGTCCCCATTGCAGTCTGGATTCAAAGTGACATATTGTGTCGAGTTACAAACATTGGTCTGTAACTATAATTTCAGTGTCACAGCTAGTCCATCTGAATTTGCTGTGCCCTCATGATATGAACATCAACAAGCTCTAGTGTTCCAGGGCTGTTTACTTTCATTTGGTTGGGTTTGCCTAGCCTTTCTTCCTCAAGTCCAGAAGAAATTCACCTCTGTCTTAAAGAATGGGAGGGAATGTGTGTCTTTTCCTTTTTCCTTCTTCTTTTTTTTTTTCCTCTTTCTTTTGTGCCAGCCTTCCTAGAGGAATTATCTTTGTCTGCCAGTAATTCCTATTGTGTCAAATCCCTCATGAAAGCTTCTCAGATGTGACAGCACCAGCTGTTGTGTTCATGCTTGAGATAAGGGGTCGTGAATCCTAAGGAAAATGGAAATCTTCTTTGAGTTTAGAAGCTTTTTATTTCTTCTGTATAGCATTATCTAAACTGAAGGACCTAGAAATACATCAGGTCCTCAAAATAAATGCTTTCTAGGCTTCTGTGCCAAACACATATTTTGATGTTGTCCCGTGAATATGCAGAATAAGTACGCTGTCTGTTGGCTTGCTGTAACACTGATGAAAATAAAGCTGTCATTTCTATTCATTTGTGTTGAGGGAAAGAGAGGTCAGTCTGAGTCTTAAATAAGTTCTTCAAACATACTCATTTTGCCAGCTTTGTATCTCAACACAGCTTGGTGTGAGAAAGTAGTCACCAAGTATTCTGATTTGTTTGTTAAACGTTATAGGTTTACCTAAAGACAGCTGAGTCAATGCAAAAGTTCCCCTCTGCTCTAAGTGAACTTTTAATCAGTGCTCGTGTTAATGCTTTTCTGATAATGCATCCTTACACACAAGCAAATGGTAAGCTCAGCAACACCGGTCTTTTGATTATTTATTTTGTTACAATGTCAGCATAAAACAAAAACCTGTAACAGGCTTGTATTTGGCCAATGATGTTTTTAATAGAATTTGACACACTTGTTTCTGACATTTAAAAGAAAAGTAACCAGGTACCATACAGCTGATAATTAAAAATATTATTCCTTTGAATCAGATGTTAATTCAGAGCTAATTTGCTAAGGATTAAAGCATTTTGTCATACCTTTTTTTTTAGTTTGGTATTTGAGAACTGAATTTTAAGTACTGGGTCAGGTATGGAGAATCAGAATATGGCATTCTGGCCAATGAGAGCCTTTGCCCTTTAAAGCCCTGTTTGTTTTTGTTTATTAAGTGATGACTGCAGATGGTTACCTCAGCAGGCTGAAGGTTAAAGGTGTATAAATAGTACATACTCACACTTTGGCTCCTTTTTGTCCTCAGGTCATCTGAACATAAGGTTGTGTAAAACTGGTCTCTTTTTAACATGATACTGAGCTTACATTAAAAAAACTGAACCTGCTGGGATTGTCCATTCATTCCTTGGCTCCTTGTTTTGGTAAGAGCTAGTGAGGCATCTCTTCCTCTGTACCAGTTTAGCTGGTGTGGCCAAAATGAAGAGGAGGAAGGATGGAGACAAGGTTTCTTTCCTTTCCTTCATTGACCACCTATTTCTGATCATCTAAACAGGAAATGAAATAGCAGCCGGATTACATCTCCTGGGTCTCAAAAGGCCAGGAAACCTTCCAGTGGCATAACCTGGGGGGTGAACTTAATGCTGTGGATTTGTGGATAAGACTGAGGCTAGCTAGCTTGCCTTTGTCATCTTCTGGAAGGGGGTAAGCTTACTAGGTAGTCTGTTGCCACTCCCTGTGTACCAATATAGGATGAAGTACAGTCTCAGCATTTTGTGGATTTTTATTATTCCAGGGATGACAGCGTACTGCTTTGATTTTAGCAAAGCAATTAATAATTAAGTTAATGCTATTGACTATGGTGCAGACACTGAAACAGAATTCCTTGATAAAAAAAATTAAATAATTATTTAAGTATATCAATAAAACATGCTCTAGACATACAATAAAAGGAAAGTAAGCCTGATTTCCCAGATTTGTAATATATACACCTGCTCAGTGTGGGAATTTGCATGCTCAGAATTAGATGATACTGTACATACATGTTGCTTGCTATATTTGAGCTTCTGTGCATCATTTATTTTGTTCCACTGGGCAATCCTGGGATAGAAGAAAGCCCAGCTCTAATTTTCGTACTTGTTTTTAATCAAGGATCCTTAATTACAAAGACTTTCTTCTTAGTAACATCAACTAGTGTTTTCTAATTAAAAATTAAAAATAAATGTATACCTAAGTAACATGATAAATGCACAGCCTTAATTCTTTAAGTCTTTTAATAAACTCAGCAAATCCCAGTGATGACACAGACAAAACAAAGAGAATGCTTAATAAAATGTCAAAATGAAATTAATGAAGCATTTTCCTTTGAAAAAATAATACTGAATGTGTTCTTAAGTAGTTAAAAGATAAATGAGAGCTAAAAATATGAAAAGGAAAAGAGAAAAAAAAAAAAACCACCAATGCCAAGGATTTAATTCTAAAATATTCATTATAGTCATGCAAAATAGGACTTAATGGGCCTGTGGTAGGACAGACAGTTAAAACATCTACCACAATACTTTGTTCTTGGTGTCTGTGCACAAAGCAAAGTTGAAGGCAGGCATGCACTCCTTAAAACTGTTGAAAAATTACATACCGATTTCCAATAAAGTATACAATACGGATTGTTTCTGTTGGCAAAGCTTTCTCTAGTCATCATTTTTTCCCCAAGTGATGATCCAGTGTTGTAATGTCAGGAAGTTAATGGATTAATGATGAAGTTAATGGTGAGAACACCACTTTTGGAAATAACCTTGTAATGGATCTTTCACATTTTTGTTATAGAAGTGGGTTTGGAAGGTTTTATAAGGTTATTTATGTTCACTTAGGAGTGAGCAACAATAACTTATTTTCAAAGTAAAGTTTACAGGCTATTAATTTATAATACAGACAAAATGTTATGGTAACTTTTCTATGTAATGCAGTGAGCAGTCGGTCTGCTGTGATTCTTTGGCTGGAAAAAAGTAGCTGTATGCATGCATAATGTTAAACAAAAAGAAAGGTAAAGTATAATAAAGATGGATAGACTTAAATGTAGAATGGATACTTGCTATAAAAGATCTACAAAACTGGAATGATAATTGCTGCATAATTTATACATTTCTGGGTTTATATATTTTATTTTATTTGTTTAAAGATTAACATTTATATATTTATTGTATATTATTGCATATAATTCCGGCAGGAAAGAATCCTGCTTGTATCTTCTTCAAAGTAACAGTAGTGGTTTTCCACAAAATTATCACCTCTCCTGACTATATCTCCATACTTAACACAGGAGAATGACTAAAAAATTGTTTAGGCAGCTTAACCGTAAGTGAGCTTAACTATAACATGTTCAGATGGTTTTCAGGAGCATGGGTTGGTAGCATCTTCCTAATGTTTGATTGGTAAAAATAGGATCCCTTGTTCAAAACAGATAATCAGGTTGCTGTCTGAGTACCTGAGGTTATCTGCTGCATGGTAATCAAGTGATCTGCCCTGTCATGAAGGAATAACCTAGGAAAGAGGAAAAACATGCTTTCAGTTTTAAATTATGGAGAGGACCTAGAAATGCTGAAGCATCTTTTTAACAGGTAAAGAGTTTGGGGGAAAAATCAAAACCCAAAAAAACTCCACCTGGACTCTATTCATGTACATTTCAGTCCTAATTTTAACCAAAATTAGCTTACAGACTTACTGAGATAAAAGCGTAAGTGCACAAAATAGTCAAAATGTATTTTTTTTTACTTAGTATTTAGACTGTTTAATCAGAGATTACATATTTAAGTTTAGCTTTGCATGAAGAATTCCTTATCTGAAGTCATAACAAGATTTCAAAAGGAATACTGCTTTGGGAGAATGAGAGGGGAAAGTCCCTATTTTTTCTTCACAGACATTTCCCAATTTGTGTATTAAAGCACAATAATAAATATAGGGAAACCTTGCTGTTTGTTTTCTGTTGGTAGCTTCTAATGTTTACATGCAATTTACTGTTTCTATTTGCAAATACAAACTTTTTTTCTACTTGCATTGTTCATTTGATTGAGTAGTTGTAGTCTTTGCCTAGCACAAAAGTACAAGCAGACCATCGATTATCTTTGCTCTTTCATTTTGTTGTTACACATAATGGATTAAATATACAACTTCAGTGCATTTATATGGAAATTTGCTCCAAGAAACAGATGAACAGGAAAGATGCATGGAAGCTGGTTGCTGGTTGAATGAGTGTTGTGCATTTCCTGGTTTGCTTCTGTAGCAAGACAGCTGGCGGAGAGGAGAGGAGCGGAGAAAGAGGTTATGAAAGAGGGGAAAAAAAGAAAAAAAGGATGACCAAAATTCAAAAACCTTTCTTAATACCAAGAAGCAAAAATTATCATTATAAAGATATCGATAGGTTTACTAGTAGTATTTTGCTGTATTGCAGATTTAGGCTGTTCCAGTAGATGGCACTAATTACATAAACAATTTGCTAAAACAAAGCACATTTATAAAAAGTCAAAGCACAGGTATTAGTTGTCCAAGTCTCAGTATTATTTCACAATATAATAAAGAAAATTAGACAGAACATATTATTTAACGGTATTTTCCATCTCAGTGTAATTCGACATCACAAATAGTGGTAGTTTACATAATGCATAATAATGCATCCATCTCCTCCTGTCTTAGAAAAGAATAATCAACAATCTAAACAGTGTTTATCAATTTGAGATGTTATGTTTTATCCAGCATTTAGGATTTGTTTGCTTGGTCCTCGCAAAGATTAGAATTAGTCCTATGGTCTGATGACTAAAAGAATTTAAACATTTAGAAAGACCCTGACCTTAGTTACAAGTAAATCTGAGGAATTACTTTTGTTTTTTTTTTTTTTTTTAATTGATGCCATAATTTGTTCATCTCCTCCTCTAATAATCATACAATGTGCATGATCATTTTATGGTGATCTGAGGTTTATTCTTTTTGTTTCTCTTTTTGCTTCAGCAATTTTCAAAAGAAATACGACAATGGCAAATAAATGTAGATGTGGCAAATGACATGGCACTTAAGCTGCTCCGTGATTATTCAGCAGATGACACCAGAAAAGTAGAACTGATGACAGATAACATTAATGCGACATGGGCTGCCATTAATAAGAGGTATGATATAAATTCTGCTATTAGATTTGTTGTTAAACTTCATTAACATTCATTGTCCAGCTTTGGTTGGAGATTATAGAACATGTAACTTTTGAAAATGACATGATTATAATGAGAAAGGAAAGAATGATGACAACTCTTCTGTCATATTTTTTGGAAATATATCTCTGGAATGCCATTTAATTCTCTCAAATAAAATTTTGCTTCCTGCCAATTTTTCTCTGCTGTAACCAGTTGCCAACTAACTTCAGTTCTTAGGTTTTATATTTTATATATTTAAAATGAAACGGTTTATATTTCTGTGTACTGTCTCCGCATCACAATCACTATAGTGATTTTGAGTCATAAACTGAATCTGAAAATGACAGACATACCCTACTGAAGTAGGTTCAAAGTAGAAATGTTATCCCGTACCTTTTAAACAAATCTCTAGTCAAGAAAGTTTTCATTAGATCCTTGATCACATTCTTGATTACATTTCACAGTCTTGCAGTGCTTGGTTTAGATACCAATTTCCATACTAAAAGTAATTTGTGCATCTTGCCACCAAATTGTGAATCATCCAATATGCAATCTATAAGATCAGAACATACTGCAGAACAAAAATTACTTTATAATGGTAAAACAGTTTTAAATCATTGCACATTAGATATGTAAAAATTAAAGTTATTTTAATCAGTATCTTAAATTAAGTTTTATAGCTTATAACTGAAACTAGAACTGAATTAGACCTTAACATGTTTTTAATTAAAGTCTATGAACAAGGCCAGAAAAGTCAGTTTAGTTAAATATACAATAAATTAAAAGTAATTAAAAATGCAATAAACATACAATAAATTCAGGAGATCTTCTTGCATAATGGAAGTTACTTAAATCACCGATGGCTACAGAAATTTATTCACACTTTTAGTTTAATTTTTGCACGAAGTTGATGTTCATATGAATGAGTCACTTTAACAGCATTTTTTTCTGAAGCAGACATGCCACTGACTTAAGATCCTGTTCAAGTGAGAGAAGAGATGCCATGGATGTCCAATAAAAGAAAGCTACATAATAATTTGAAGGCTTTTCTTTTTTTAAAAAAATAGCAATAACTAAACTGAGAAATTAGTATAAACATTCCATTAATATCTGCTTGCGTTTCTCCTGTTACAGTAGTAGACATTTTAGCATTAGGAGCCGCATTTTTAAGAAAAAATATTTTGCTCTCTGTGGTGTGAGAAACAGACCATCTGTTTCTGGATGAGAAAGGCTGGGTGTCTAGTGCTCAAAACTATTCTCAATGAATAGGTAAAATCAATAGCTCAAAACAGCTAGATAAGTGATCTAAAGGAAATTGGTTTTGTCTGTATGTAGAACTACAACCCCCACTTGGTGAGATAGCTTTTTAATCCTGAAGTCCAGGATATGTCTTTAGCTGCTGTGAATGCTCAGGTAGCAATTGTAGCTAAGAGTGGGTCTTTAAATTTGTTAATGCTTCAAGCACAACCCCAGGTGTGTCTAATGTTGCCTAAATGTGAGAATTTCCATCATTACATGGACTCAGCCAAGTACTAGCTAACAGAGAGTACAAAGTCTTCAAGACACACTCCTTGCAGGTTTCTCCAAAACCCGCAAACTTGTTCACAGCTCGTGTTAGATAAATTACTGTAGTAAATGTTTTGTGTCTTAGAGGAGAGCTGTTTAGGTGACTGAGTTGACATTTCCCATTAAGAAGTACAAAAGCATACAATTAATCTTAAACAGGTAACTGTAAAACTGGGATTTCCTACTTTTTGATTGTATGATTTTACTACCCTTCTAATTTATTTTTTTTTTTTTTTTTAATTTAGTGGTTTGTGTAGAATTTTTGTAAGACTCCTCATGATTTGGGAACTTGAAAAAGGAGTGTGCTGTAAACAGTGGTTGATAAGCTTCACTAAGGGCTGTATCACATTTCTCTCTGTCTTTTGTGAGACATTGATAAATACGGATGTACTAAGTCATCAACTCAGCAAAAAACTTGTACTTGGAAGACTTTCTGCACTTGTAGATTTTTCAGGTTTGTTTGAAACAGTAGCCAGGCCTTTTGCTCATGGAGTAACTCCTGAGTAAGGTCTAGAAAGAACCTCCTAGATTTCTTTTGTTGAGCAACTTTGTGGAAAGAGAAGATGAAGTCCATGGGCCTTTCTATGACTTAAATGCCAATTTGTTCTGTTTCTGGGGTGAGGTTTTTTGTTTTGTTTTTCTCTCTCTCTACGCTTCAGCTTTCAGGTTATTGCATAGAGCAAAACAAATGGTTTCTTTATGGTTTTGAATATTTACTCAGTAGAAAGGAGACACATGAACTCTTTGTCACCGGCTCCAAGCAGCCTAGTTCTCCACTGAGACGTGTATGCAATGAATCCAGATACATGTTACTTTGAGTGTTCCTTTCATCTAGACCATGAGTAAGTAGTGCTCTGGTGATTCAGTGACCTCACAGTGATGTAGAAATATATTCCAAATAATGATCTTGTCAAATATTGGTTCAGTATTTTAGAAATAGTTTTATCACTGTGTATATTTGTCTTGATTGCCAAGAGGAAATATTCTGCTAAAGATTTTGGTTTCTTCTCCCATGTCCTCAATTTAAAGGGCCTAATTATTTTGTGGATATTTTCTTTTAAAAAGAAATACATAGAGTGGCTTACATTGTTTTGAACTGGTTTTCATCTAACCTGTCATTTATATCAGAATTGTGCATCAGTGTAAAAAACGTGAAACCTCCTTTTCCATGAACCAGATTAGTAAAACAACAGGCTAGCAAGCAGCAGTAATATTCCACTTTGCCTATTGCTAATAGTTCAGCCAAAGCAAGTATTTCAGTCATTAAGGCAACATCTGCCAGCTTGTGGTTTGTTTTGCTTAAGTAGATTTGCAGCTGATTGCTGTGTGTTTACCCTTTGTCTTACTGTTCTGTTTTATAACGTTGAACTATAACAAATAACATTCTAACTCCTTTAATAGCCACATTGGTGAGTACTTGATGGTTGCTTCACTTTTTTCACTTGCCGCTTTTTAATTTTGACTTTTGTTGTGGATGCTGCAAAGATATGCTAGAAAGCACATGAACTGATCAGCTGGACAAAAGCCAAAGTGACTTGTAAACAGGTCTCTTCCTCTTTTTAGAAACATCGACTTTCCAAGGAATAACTATATTATTTAAGCTGAGGCAAATAAGGAGAAAGTGATCTGTGTTGCTTGCATTAACTAAAATAAATCTAACATGAATTAAATTGCTCTCAAGAGGAAAAAAAATACAATGAAGGAAGCAACCATTAGAAATTTACTATATAGGAAAATGTTTTTTATGGTAGTATTATGTTACTCCCTCCTTTTATGGGCACTCATATTTTATGTGAATTATCATATAAAACATAAACACTTGCTTAAATTTGTTCCTTTTCTGAAAATCCACAAAACATATTTAAATTTCACTAATTTAAGTATTAAGGTAAAAAGGGACTTCGATCTTTCTTAAGTGGAGCATATATTATGACAGTAATTACATAAAGTACGCTGAAAATTGGTTTAGGACTCCAACCCATCACTAACAGATATCTCAAATATTTGCATCGCCCGCCAGTTCTTATGCTTAAGTTCAATGGAACTCAGGCTGCACAACAGGTGCAAAGAGCTTTCACTGCTAAAGAGGCCTTTTTTTTGGCTCATGAGACAAGATACAGGACACATGCATCAGTCAAAAGATAAAAAGTAACATTTTTTTCCCCACTACATGGTATGGGCAGTGAAGAATCCATATATGATTGGATTTATGTTGTTGTTACTCATTTAAGTTGTAGGGAGCTGGAAAGGGTGTGACAAGGAGTTGGGTGTCTAGACAACCTATTTTGAAAGGTCTGAGATAACGTTCTTGGGTAAACATGAGAGCTGATGTTAATTCTCTAATGCAGCCAGTTGTACGAACACATTGATTTTGCATGTCAGCTGGACAATATGAAATACAAATGACCAAACAAACTAATGACTTGAACAGTACAAAAGTATGATGTATACCTGTTTCCTATGCAAATGCATAATGTAACAGTAATTATAAGTCAGATCATAACCTAGGTTTTGTCTCTGAGCAACAAACCTGTCCTTATCAGTGGTTGCTTGTTATAAAAATACAATTGTTAGAATGTAAACTTTATCTGTGCATAATTTTTGTAAGTATAATCTTATTGCCTGCACAGAAAGAGCTCAACCGTTCTGCTGGAGACAGGTTTTCTTAATATACTGTACCTGTCCTAATACTACTTTGCTTTACAGTACTTGTGAAATAATCACATTTGCTTTACAGTTGAATTGCATTCTGGGTGAGAAAAACTACATTTACACATCAGCAACAGCAAGGAGTATGAAGTGTGTTAAGTTATATTGAAGATTCATAGCATGTTTCAGTAGCTAGGCTTTTCTGGGAGCCATGTCTGAAGAGCTTATTTGTTCATTTAGGCTTGGACTGATGAAATTGAGAAGGAAAGAATTCACGGTATGTTTTCCTTTAAAGAACATTGCCACCTTCTAGATTCTCCAGGCAAACTCAGCTTTTTCTTTTCCATTCTATTGCTTTGAATGTTGGTCCTCATTCCTAAAATCGGTATAATTCCATGCATATGAACAGCTATATAGTTCTTTGTGCAGGCACAATTTCTTTGAGCACAGTGAAAAAACTAAATTAAAAACATAAGTGGCCATGGGAACATTGTTTATATGGGAAGCTTGTTTACATGCTGTGCCTGCTGTTGTCCTGGCTATAGAGCTGCGTGTGGGCATGAGCGAGAAATCACTGCAAATGTAACATGTCAGATGAGGATGACAATGGTCATGTGTTATTTTCCAATGTAATATTTTTTTTCCCCCCAAAGAAAACATAGTATGATAATTTTCATTTTTATCATCATGTTATGGTGATTTATTGGTTGTTTTTTGAAATAATTTTGCCAGGCTCAAGAAAGTAAATATGTAGAGTGACTGCTTTTTTACGACCAATATGTCATGCTGAAGTTTCTTATTTACAACAGCTTAACAACAGATGCTAATTTAAAATTGCAAAAACTGATGCAAAACATTGCAATTGTAGAGCAATTATTTTGTTTTATGAGAGATGTTAAGAATACATGTTTATCTTTGTTGCCTCTGTTATTAGAAAACCTAAATTTTCAGTCTAGCTGTTTGTCACACGTTATGTTTGAGAGCTTTGCTTGTTTTGAATTCTATAAGGACTTAAGTACTTTTACTTGATCAGTAGAACTATTCATGTTGAATGAAAATGAGTGTCTGAAGTTTCAGGTGTCACAACCAAGATTATGTTAAGGAGCAAATAATTTTATGTATCAGCATGTTTTTTCTGAAGAACTAATGTGGCTCTATTGACTATCCTTTTGGATACGAGGAGAAACAAAGTTTTCAGAAACGTTTAATCCAGAGCTCTTTGGGAATGTCTGAGATTTATATGGGGTCCTAATGCCTTTCCCATTAGACTAAAGGATACAAGAACCCTTTAATTTTAATGAAATTAATTTGTCTCTCTTCATCAGTAGAGCACTACATGCTTCTCAGAAGCTACTCTCCTACAGAGTTAGTGACATTGGCAAATTAAAAAAACCTGTATATTAGCTGCTTATAGTACAAGAATGTTAAGGCTTGTGTGTTCAAAATACGGGTATCTTTGAAGTTTCCTAAGAGTGGTTTTCAGATAAAGGATTAAAGTATTAGTTGTTTTCTTTGTTCCTCATTCTGGTACAATTATTTTGAACAAAGCAATGCACGTTCAAAAAAAGACTATAAAAAGGGCGTGAATACTACTCTGGCAAGGTTTAGATGCCCTGACTTTAATTTGGGATATTTGTTGGTTTATGTTTTACTTGGTTAAATATCATCACTTAACATATCCATATTAAAAAGTATACCTAAAATGCCATTTGTTACCTGTTTGAAAGACATTCTACCAACTGCCTACCTCTCAAACAAATATTTAGGTACAAAATATAATCTCAAGTTTATGAGCAATGCCATCAGTTAACAATGCTTTGGGGTTTTTTTCTTCCTAGTTCCCCTAAGAATGATGAAATTTCAGCCATAAATAGGAAAAAAAATATAAAAAGACATAAATAAAAATGCCAGACACAGCTCGTATAAATAGGAGATCTTGAAAGTCATCATAGCTGCTTATATTCTAGTTTTCACCTTTGTTCTCCACTCAGCTGACTGTACTTTTTGTGCAGTACTGACACCACTATGCAGATCCAAGATGAGAAGTCAGCTGAGGGTACTGAGTATTTGTAGTGTACTTGGTGAGAGGATAGTCTTGGATGTGCAATGCTTTCAAGATGCTGGTAGGATGAGCTGAAAACGCAGTGTTACCCAGAATATGGTGTGATTCATCATTTCCACCTTTGTGAACATATTCTTGTGATATTTGAAAAAGTCTTTTAGGGTTAGAAAAAGGAAAGAGTTCTTGAGTTATTTCAGGAGAGAATAGCGTCAGGCATACAGTACTTGACTAACAGGATCTGTGGATCCTTGTGACTTCAGGGACATGTTTCTTAAAACTCTTAATATCAGTGTGAATAAGTTAATGTTCTCACTACTTGAATAGATACATCTGTGGGCTAGTACCTTTATTATTTTCAGAAAGGCAATAGGTCATCTGTAGGTCTGCTAAGTCCTCCCAGGGACAAAAGAGAAAAACCCAAAGAGAAAAGTGTTGTTGTTCTTATATTAATTGCGTTTTTTCAACTTGTCTGCCCCACAAGTGGCTTGCTGAGGTTTCTTAAACACCATGAATTCAGCTGATTGACAGTTTAGTGGTTTTAGTTGTTAACTGTTATCTAATGTTAATGATTTCATTATAGACAATTGAAAAGGAGGGCATCACTGGCATTTTGCAAAGAGTTCTTCAGCTTCAAATACTGAGAGCAAGTTAGTAATTAAAACTAAATAGGAAAATTGAAAGTGGAATATCTAGAAGACCATTCCTTACTGCTCAGACAGTTTCTCTTTCCATTTTCATTTTCTCATTCTTGGTTTGTATTTTGGTCTCAAGTGAAATTGAATTCTGCAGCTTTGTTCATATTTACTGTGTGTTAAGTGTTGTTTATTCTGTTCTGATAACAATGAGAACAGTTCTCATGTTATAGTGAAATCCAGCTGGACAAAATAATTAAATAGTTCATGGTGCAGAAGTCTGAAGGGAGTGAGGTTTCATGAACTAACTTGAATCATAATCAGAGCTTAATATGGACATTTCACAGAAAGTCTCCTGTAGAGGGTTAATCAACATTGATTATATACAGTTGTGGGCTTGCTTCAGGGGCGGTGGGTTGGCTGATGTGGATAATGTACAGCTGTGGCT
>JAVJGI010000014.1:85885874-85899993 GCA_035590275.1 Ibycter americanus
TGGCTGGAGGAGAAGCCAGGAACCCAGATGCAGCAGAGGCAAGAGGCAGGGTGGACTGGCCTGAAGAGGATGAAGAACAGCACGGACAGTAGATGAACTTTTGGAGGCTTGTGTGGGAAAGCCTTGTTGCAGCTTAATAATTTTGTAGTGCTGAGACATCTCCATTTGAGAAATCTTATTCTTTTGCATCCACATGAGGTGCAAAGGGAACAAGGTACTAAGGAAGGCATATGTAAGCCATATTTTGTGAGAGAAAGAACAGAAATGTCAATTTTTGTTCTTACTTCATTAGAAGATTAAGACAAATGTGTTGTTCTTTCTCTTAAAGGTGAGATTTTTCTGAAGTAATTAGAGTGTTAGTCTTTCTTTGAACAAGAACAGAAGCTAATGCTCTGTGCCCTGAAAGTCCAACCTTAAATCTATTTCCTATTAGTCTGCAGATAAATTAACAAACTGTAGCAAACACTGCTCTCATCCAAAGCTTACTGCAACAAATGTCTTCCCTTTCCCTTCAATAGACTTCTTATCAGGCCTCATGTCCTTTAAAACAAACAACAAAAATTAATAAAGCTGATGGACTAGCAGTGAGTGCCAGCAAAAAGAAGATCAACCTTAGTTGTCATTTTTTGTTTGCATTATTATTCTTGTGATATCTTGTTTTCTTGCTATTGCAATCTTTGGTTGTTCATGATGGTTTAGCTTCTGATCAGCTCCTGTGCAGACAATGTAAGCTTCCCCCTCAGTGGCTTGTCAGTCATACTTGAAACTGAGAGGATAATTCAGTCTGCCTATTAATTTTTTGTCTCTCTTTGGAAGTTACCACCAAATGTGTCCATTTGACAACAATGGTGCTTGCTTTTTGCTGTGTGGCTGTGTTTTAACTATGAATAAAATGTCAACCATATGTTGTTTTTATATAAATTCACAAAGAAATTGACAAATGACAGCAAGTCATCATCGTTCCAGGTGAGGATCAGTGGTACAAGAGGCTGATGGTCATGACTCTTTACTAAGCAATGCAGAGACCTGGGGAGGTGGCAATGCTGAGGGTAGAGGGGGAAGCAACGGAATTAGCAACGTAATTTTCTTGCATGTCCTAAAAATCATTGAGGAAAGGTGAAATTAAACTGGTAAATATTAAGGACAGAGCTTTTAAGGTGTATTTGGTACAGGTACATAGAAGGAGAAACAGTAAGTAAGCAAGCAAGCAAAGAATTTGTGAAGAGATCAGCAAGTTCATGTTTAGCATCCAGTATCAATCACATCTTCACCAATACCCCAAATTTAACTGTACTGCTCTACAATTCCTGACAAATTTTAAAAATGTAGAGCTCTTCCCCAGCTACTGAGAATTACTTCTCCTGCAAACTATAAAAAATATTATCTTCTGCAAATTATAAGAAATAATAGCTCTTGGAATTATCACTCTAGCTGGCATATCTGTAGATTGTTCATTTGTGCAAGATACATAATCAGTTATGTATCTGATGCATATCTGCTTAAGCACAATAATGCCTTGTGGCAATGAATTATGCAGGTCTGCTTTTTGTTGGTAAAGAAAAAAGTATTATTTTTATTTGTTTAAAATGTGCTACGTGTTTTTGAGATTTTACTTGTTCACTTGACACAAATTTCTTGAAATTACCAAGCTTGCAACACCATTTCCCACTTTCTGCATTTTATCTTATTGGTATCTAATGTTTTCTTTTTTTATTTTCCTTATTTTATCTTTCTTGTTTCCTTTCCTATTATTTATATGTCGTCTTATTTTTTTTTTTTTTTAATTCATGTCAGGTTAGATGAGTCTAATTTAGTGATTGGGTTTTTTGTAAATCTAACTTGGATGCATTTTCTGAACCCCAAAACATGACTTACGTATGCTGATTTTTGTAATTTTTTTTATTTTAAAATCTGAAAGATAGTATTGTATAATTCATACAATTCAATAAAATCTATTATCAGTAATGATAAACAGTTCAGAAATTTCCATGGATTCTTAGTGTTTACAGCATGTCTGAGGCTGGTGCTTCAGCCATGTTTAATTAATTACTAATAGTGTCTATTGCTCTACTATGAACAGTATACCTTTACTGATTCCAAGAGTGTAGATTTATTTTTGTGGTAGTTGACCTGTAAGTTTTGCGTTGTGGATTTACTACAAGGGATGGCAGGCAATTCTTCCAGGGTTGTCCTCTCTCTGTGTTCCTGTGGGAACAGCAGTGGAATAGACTTGTTCAAATAAGCTGGCACCGAGAAGCCATAGATCTGCCTTTGGTGACACCCTTCCTTGTTATACTATGCTGACCCCTTGGAGCTGTGGACACTTGTCACTGTGACTTCTTTTCATGTTAGGGAAAATTAAAGTAGAAGCATGGAACATTTGTATTAAGTTTTGCTTTGGCTAAATTGGTTTTCACATCGTGTTGCTGCTTTAGTCATTTTATATCTGATGTTACTCCCCTTTGTGCTGGTTGGGATGAGGTACCCAAGCCAGCATCAGAAGAGTGACTTAAAGATGGACATAATATTTATTCCTTTTTTCTTTTCACTGGTAGTCTTTCAGGTGCTATTATGTATTCGCATCTTCATTAAGCTGTTGGTCTTGATTCAAAATATTAAATTCCTTCAAGGCTACAGCTAGTTCAGAACCCAGTGGTGTATACTGAGTTTAAAACTTCCTTGTAGTGTTTGGCATTTTGGACACATCTATATTGAATCTTTCTGCTATCACATTTATGATGACTTGTTTTATCTGGAAATATTCACAGCCCTTCCTGGGTTTGACTAATTCAAATAAATTTGCCATCTTGCTCTTCACAACCTTTTCCCAATGGTTAATTAATGCACTGAATATTCAACGCCTAGTGCTGCTCCCTTGGGATAGGCTCCTCATGCTCAGGGTTGAACGTCATTTACATTGACTACATTGTATGTTCTTAATTAAGTTTCATTCAAGCCGTTTCTGTAACAAAACTTTGCACCCCTGGAGTGGTTCCTAAATAGCTCCTGGTTTAGGGCCTTAACTTGTAGATAGTAAGTACTTGCTTTATTGTTAGTTTTCATCTTTTGTTTCAATTAATTCTAAGAAAAAGTTGGCAAATGTATTGTCAAAGACATGGATTTTTATTGATCCATAATACACTTATTAAGGAAATGTAGAATAATACTTACACATGAAAGCAGAAATGTTCTTGAGTAGCCATTCCCAACAGAAGGTTTCACTTCTGTTTGTGATGGAAACACAACTCTTCAGTGTTTGTATAGATGTGTATATAGTCTTTACAGGTGGATTCTCCTTCTATATATATATTTGTTTGGGTACTGTCTGATCATAGAGGGGCAACATCTAGCTAGTCATAAATATTAAAGATTGTTGAACGTAATTATATATTCATGTGGTGTCAGCAATGGTTTAGTACATGTGTAATGTGCTTAGCTTGGAGTAGGTTAAATGAGCTAGTGAAATTTACTAGAATAATGTCACTACTTGATATTTGGAACAACTAAAATTAGTAAGATCTATAAGCTGCTCTTGTTCAGGCTGTCATTCTGAATAAGCTGCAGCACATGAAACAATCATATAGATATCAGATTTGAATGTACAGTTGTTAAATATTTAACAATTTCAAGTTATTGAGACAAACTATTTTGCAGGTATTGGATAGCAGATGACAGCCTTTTTGTAGATCAGAAGTACAGATAATCAAGAAAGTATTACAGAAGTCAATATAAGAAATCAAAGTAGCACATAAATATATGAAAGACCTGTAAAAAAAATGTGTCATGGTAATGCCATGTGGATTGTAAAATACCTATTTTATAATATTTCCTGGACTGTTCTCTATTTTTATCATTTAGATAAACAGAGATTTTACAGTATATATAAATCAGTAAAGTATGGAAATTTAGAGATGTGCGGCTACTGCAAAACCTGGAATTTGTGAGAATGACTATTCTAATACTGCATTTCTGCATAACATTCTTATGACTAATTTATATACAGTCTTGTGTACATAGCTCACACTGCAAGAGTAAAATGAAATAAGGGAGATCAAGTAATGCTACAGGTTTGGAGTGTTTTTACTAATGCACTTACACATTTACTTGTTTGCATTTTTGATAGAAAGGTTAATGAGTTGACTGTAGTCTACATGTGTACACCTAATAAATGTGTTAATATCAGTTGAACCTAATTTTTGTCAATTGCAACACAAGGCAGCCATCTCCAGTGCTTATTTGATGTCAAGAAAGTTAATTTTTTTCTCTTTTGTTTTCTTATGAATCTTCTGAGAGAACCTGTCTCTGCTTTTTAGTAGTATATACTATTTTTCCTTCCATGAACTCTTAACATAATTGCTCTAATTTAAATTCTAGGAGTCCTTTGTAGCACTAGAATAGAACTTGAAAAATTAAGATGACTACTATCTGAAAAAAAGTAATATCCAAGCCAAATAATGGGACATTGTCTGTATGATCTACATCAATACCACCTCTTGCTACTCAATTATTTTCTTGCAATTTCTGTTGTGGATATAGACTGGGTGTCACATCTGTAGTCAACTTTATGCATATAGCTCTCTCTGATAAAAAACTTTTCCCTCTTAGGCTTTGTGCACTGTTCTTATATACCTTCATAGAAAACCTGAGCCATGACTTCTCTGAACAAAGAGGAAAACATAAAATAGGGAATCAGTTAGTGATTCAGATATTCTTGTAGGAAATCATAATGTAATGCTTTTATGGGATGAGGTGACTTTTATTTTAAAGTTTCACATACCCATGTACTCTTGGATGTCTTTGTCCCAGCTGCCTGCCCAGCATGGACACCAAGATGTTTGTATCCAAGTGTTTCATCCATAGGAATTCCTTGGGATCACCCAGACCACAGGGGGCATCACCTAATGATTTGTCATTCACATCCTAGTTACGTTCTTTTCTTGTTAAATAGACAGACTAATTTACTAAATAGATAGTAAAAGTAGAGGCTGGATTTTTTTGAAATTTTCTTTTCAAAAGTATTAATCTGGAAAAATTTCTGTAGTTATGTCTTCACATTTCTGGAGACTTTTCTCTCTCCATGTGATGGATAAGAGATTTCTTGCAAGATCTGTAGAGTATGCATGCTACTTATTTATTCTCTCTCAAATCCTGTTTACCAGAGATGGATACATTAAAAAGAAAATGGATATCAATCTAGTATTTCAGAATGTATTGCCATGTGCTTTCACCTGTGAAAAACTATAATTGTAAACATATTTCCTGGAAGACGAGCTGGGATACAATTTTTCAGCTAATCAGAAAAAGCAGAACTAAGTCAAGGACTGCTAACCAGGTTTTGGTCTTAAGATATGATGATTATTGTGTCAAATCCAATCATGAATGTAAGCCTTGATCTGACAAGAGTTCAAGTTGTTTTTACTAAGGCTTTTATTTAGATTTAGGCCTCTTATTCAGAAATAACAGCAGCTGGGTAGAAATGAATGATATTAGAAGGTAAGCTTAGTTCCTTCTGCAAAAAGAACAGGATTGAAGGACCTTGATGTTTCAAAACCTCGTTCTGTTGCCATATACAATCCGATTCATCTATTTAAACAAGACCATTTAAAATGTATTTTTTTGTTAAGTAACAGAATATATACAGGTATGTTTCCTTTAAGGACCTTATGGTATATTTTATGGATTTATTTGCATGAGCTAAAGTAAAGCTGAATTATTAGTTAAACTGATGAATGCATCAGTTATGCATTCATTTCCATGACTAAGATTTGGAAAGTGATTTGAGAACAGGTAGACATACATTAAGGAAAGGAAATGCATCTCCCCAGACTTTGTGTAAATTATCTAGAATATACAGACGATACTTGCATGACAGTGACTACAAAATGATGTCACAAGCCAAATAAAGTGTCTCTTCAATGTAATCACCTGATAATTATTTCAAAGACTATCAAAGAGGAAGAAAACATTGCAAAATATGCACTATTTGAGTTAGATTTGGATGAGTGCCAGAATTGCACATGAGCTCACAGAATTTCAGGTATATCCACTTTTTTCATAGCTTTTCATAGCAGAATAGTCAGACCTCCTCACTCTCAGACTTGGCATTTCTGTGTATTTACGCGGATCTCCAGTCTGTTATATGGTCCAGAACTGTTGTTTGAATGGTTAAGTTTTCTCCTGCTAAGAATTTTTATCTTTGAAATTTGTCCAAAAATGAACTGTGGTAGAACTATCACAAAACATCTTGTTCCCTTTGAAGTCAATTGAAGGTTAGCCATTCATCACAGTGGAGTTAGGATTCTCTCTGTAAGGCTTTTATATGAAATATATACTGAGTTCTGTTGAATGGAGTGTGAGCTGATCATCATCTGAATTTGCTGAATTTGGCTCTGGAAGTTCATTATTTATTTATTTGTATTTACATAAGCCCAAAGAACAGAACTGGAGTTATAGTTTCTTCCCAATGTTGTTGAAACTCCATAAAAATAATTTATTAATATTATTCTACATTCTCATATTACCTCTGGTTACAGTTTCTGTTGTTTTACAATCTTTCTGCAGTAGATCTATTTTAGTCACATTATCTCCTTACTCTATATTTCAGTTTTCTGTAGGAGTCTGAAACCTCCTGAATAACAAAGAATAACTATATAAGATATGGAGTGGTCCTTTACAACTAATATTACTGTATTAGATTACATAGACGTAAGAAATAGTAGGCAGTCTTCCGTCTCTCTCTCTCAGATGCTAACAGTTTTGGTTACCAGCTGCTTCTGAGCTGAATATTACAGAGCTGGACCTTGACTGCCATCTTTATTTCTTTTTAGCAATTTTATGCTTCTTAAAATATATTGGCATATTGGAATAGTTGTTTTGAAATATTTTGAGTCAATGTGATCTGTCAGCATCTTTGTGTAATGTCCTATTTAAGGCGCATGTTTTAGGAAGTGGGGGGAATAATGTGTGCATTTATCTAAGTGTTTATTTAGTGTTACTCTTACTTAACTTAAGATGATGCATAGTACAATATGAACTGTAGGTGCTGCCAGAGAAGTTTTCCAGTCTGGAAACTGAGGCTTTTTTCTCTTGCATGGTAGCAAATCACTAATATTCTCCTAGGCCACTGAGCTCATCCCTCAGAGGTTGCAGCTTTAAATGAAAACTACACCAACAGTTTAATAGTATCCTTTGTGAGCCCTAATTGATTTCTGTGAAATGTACTGATGGCATTACATGTCTTATTAAATTCAGTTGCTTCTACAGTGTGTACAGGGAAGAAGACAAGTGCCTTTAGAATATAATTATTTTCATAATCAGTTTTAATTACACTGTCTTAAAAAGCAAAGATTTTATCTTAGTAAAATTGTATCTGAGTAATTAATATGCTGTTTGTTACATGTCAGTGTTGACTGCCTTGGAATCTTGGAACAATGATATGTTTTGGAATGCAAGAAAAACTTAATTTTATGTATTATAGACTGTGAAGCGTGAAGAAGACTTAAGCAGAACAATAGTCTTTTTGCTTCTTTAGATAGAATAAGAGACCAGTTTTTTTCCCCGTTTGCTTTTAGTTTTGACTTCAGGATTTCTTCTTTTTCTGATTTCTCTCTGTAATGGGAATACCAGGACTCTTAAATGTTGTTTTCCCATATTTTTGGGGGGCATTACTTGGATAATAAAATGGTTTAGACTGGAATCTGTTCCATGAGTTCAAAGTACTGGGGGTGTGGGAGTGTGTTTGTGGCGTTGCTTGTTGTTTTGTTTTTTTTCCTGTTTGTTTGCTTTGGTTTTTAAGATACTTCTTTTAAGTTTTAACTAAGGGCTATTTGGAAAAGCCTTTTGAGTAAGTCCATCAGAACATTATTCTGTATCTACAAGTCATTTTTAGTGATACTTCGTACGTTTGTGATTTTTGTGTGCTGTTCAGATTCCCTTTTCTTTAACCTGGTAATTCTTCAGATTTACTTTCTGCAAAGTGATTGATTTTAATGAAAATTGATCAGGAGATTAGAAATCTCAAGTAAACATAAAATATTTTCAATAACATAAAATAAACCTGTAATTAGTTTTAATTACAAAGGAATTAAAATGACCTACTCAGTTTCATTATTGATTTTTTTTGTAGTTCACGATGTAAGTGTGATAATCTATGGTTATGATGAACATAGGGAAAATGTACACTTATATTGTGTTTTTATAAATTCTAGACCTATGCCAAGGCAAGAAGGGACAAGGAGACAAAAGCAATGGCAGCAAGAAAAGCCTGTTAGAAAAAAAATCCCTCTAACCCTCTCTATGCTTGCCATCCCATTAATAGGTATCTTTGGAATGTGGGATCCCGTAAGTGAAGAGACAGAACATATAAGAAAAGACAGAAATTATTTTTAAAAAGGTTGACGAGGAATTTTCCTCTGTGCTGATGTTGACAGGTGTTTATTTTAAAAGAGGTTATTTAAAGGTCTTCTACAGAAATCTATGTATGTGATTTTGTGCCCCAGGGTGTGATACTTCCTTTGCTTTTAGCAACCCTTCTCGGTTTGACAAATAACGGTGTGGAAGAGATGGGAGATTGATATCCAAAGCTGATCTGAAACTTCATAGATAAATACAATTTCTTCCTTTTTTCCCACTTTTTCTCATTAAGTATCAATGGTGCTTTAATAAAGAAAATTGAGGAACAAATAGTCTAAATTCAAAGATAGGTTTTAAAATTGCTTTAGTAACAAAGAGAGCACTTCAAAGGAAAATGCTGGGGGTTTTGATGATTTTTGGGTGGGTTTTTTTTTTCATACAGGGTCTGACTATTTTGAGAAGGGCTATGACAGGTATAAGACTAGAAGCAAGCCAGCCAATGAACAATAGCAAAAGAAATAGTTTCTCTCTCTTGCTGCATCCATTTTCCTAAGTACATAAACACTAGTAACATATTTTATTTTATTTTTTTTTAGTACAAGATATTTTCTGGTTTTGCAGTTTTACAATAGAAAAACTGCTCAGGAAAAACCAATTACATCTTGCTTAGCAGAGTGAATAACTGCTTTTTGAAGCATCTCCCCCTTTGTGTCAACAGATTTTTAAGGGAGGACAATTTATATGGGCTTGTTACTATGATCAGGAGATGCTTTAGGATGTTTTAGCTTTAGTATCTGAAGATACTGTCGTCATTTAGGAAACTGTGTGTGATTATCAGGGAAAGAACGATACTGTGTCCGTATCAAGACAGATAGTCAGAGTTCCAATCAGAGGATGGGGGCGTTGAGGGGCTTTGTTCTTCTTTCCTGCAGAAGAAAAGAGAATCAGCAGAGAACTGCCTTTGTGTGTTTATTTTGCGGCAACTGTTGCACTTTGTCTGATTGACAATTACTCCTGCAATTTAAAATCATTTCGCTGGTTATTCATACATAATCAATATAGATCTCTGCAGCCAAGGCAGAGATGCCCTTCAACTTAACTGAAGACACTGAGAGTCAGCTTTCTGCCTGTGGCTTACACTGAAAAATAAATGAAAGGCAGGGAGAGGTAATGCACATCGAAACACAGAAAGAAATACATCACTGATAGGAATCCTGCTCATATGCCTGAATCAGCAAGGCAGTACCTGTATGTTCCCATTGGGGTCCAAAAAAAGGCATTTTTTTCTTGTTTAATCTAAGATGTTTCCATCACTGAAATGAAATCATTCCTTCTTTCAGTTCTCCACATCAGCTGTCTTCAGGGAGATATTAGCAGTGTTAAAGACCAGGCAAAGAGTTCTAGAAAGTTATTGTTGCCTTTTTAAAGGTAGCTTTTCCATCAGGTTTGTCCCTTAGCAGTTATAGGAAGGGACTAAAGCACAAAATGACTGGAAAAAAAACCCTGAAAGCCTGTCTTTCAAGTACAAAATGCTGTACCAGCACACCAAAGATCTCCTGTTTCCTCACTCAGAATAATGGGAGGATAAGGGCCTGCGGGTCACTGTCAGCTACGTCTGAGCACTCATCTCTGGGGTGGCTCAGATGCTGATATTGTAGCTCTGCATTTAGTTGCACTTTGAGGCTTTCTAGTCACTTGCAATATAGAAGTAATTTCAGAGGGAGTCGCACACATGTGAGTAATCTCCATTACTCTAGGATCAACTTGGTGAAGAACGCTTTCCAACAAGCCAGAAAAATAGTGATCGTAGGATACAAGTGTGTATACGTAAAGATTGCTCAAAAAATTCAGATACACACACACAGGCCCATGCTCTATAGCAGAGAAAAGCTAGTAACCTCTCTCAGGATGGTCAAACCAAAAGGAATGTTTAAGCAAGTGTTACTGGAAAAATACTATGTGTCCCTGGGTGAGGTTTAAAGCTGGTTGAGATCCAGAAAACCACATGAAAGCAGTACTTAAATTGCTGTCTCAGCATAGTTTTCCACACTTAATGTGATCAGCTGTTCCAGAGTTAATCTGCAGATTAATCACTTACTGGCATGTATTAGTAACTTTAACTGACACTCTAGAATATAGTCCCTAGATTCTGGAAGAAAGTTCCTCTAAGCAGCGTTTCCAAAATAAATTAGTATGATTTATTTTGAATTTGCATTTCAAAATTCTATCAATAATAGTTGTTTTAAGAATTTAATGTTCATTTGAAGAATTTCATTTTCTTGCCATAACTGTGACATCTCCTAGTGTTCCCACTTTATCTGAGGTTAAACTATTCTGCCTCTTTGGTAGGTTCTTTATAAGTCCAAGTTAAACCAGTTGAAGAAGAGTTACCAGTAAGAGCTTAAATTTATTTAGTAGTAAAAATTAAATGTTCCAATAAAGCTTTGCAATTGTTCCTTTGTCACACTGGCAAAAGGATATGATGCTCGTGAAAAGTGCAAGCTGCTTCCAACATTAGCAGGAAGATGCATATAGTTCAAATTGCCTGTGATAGTTGGCTCCACAAAAGGGAAATTCAGGTAGCCTTCTTTTTTTAATTCTATGGAATTGTAATGTCAGAAAGGGAAAATACAGTTATAAAGAAAGAGCCATGTGAACTGTAGAAGTAAAACCATTTATGATACTTTGTCACCCAGTAGTCACAGATATTTTATTTTACATCTGTGCGATAACATTAAATCATCACAGTCTGCAGATGGAAGTGTGATTTAGTGATCTATTGAACACTGAATGATGCAGAATTTCTCCACTGTTACTGCCCTTAAAGAAATACCTGTGGAACAGAAATTTATTAGTTTATCCATTATGAATATTTTCTGTGCTCACTCTTCAATATATTTCCTTATGTATTATGTATTCTGTATTAATACAGTGTAGTGTACATTGGCATAATGCTCTGCACTTGCTCAGATAACAGGAAGCATTGTATCTAAAAGCATTATTTAAACACTGACCCTTGCAACATATCTTGTAATGTGAATAAGCATTACAATTTCAAATAGACAAACAGATACTTAGAAAGTACTACAGCTGAAGAAAAATATTATTCAGACTCATGGAGCCTCTCCAAACACTCTATTCCTTGTGTTGTATGGGATTGGGGATTGTTAAATGGAGAACTTTTGCAATATGTTTAATGACACCATCACTCCTATACCTCAGCACTTTCTCTTCTTAGATTCCATAACAAGAAGTTCAGTTACATAGATTTTGTTTGGTGTATATTTTTATTTTGTATGTATATCATGGTACAGACTCTGATTTTTAGCTAATAATACAAAAATGGCTTATGAACTTAAAGATCACAGAGATTTCATATACCTTCATTTTCCCTTGCTATCTTCCCAAACATTTGTAAACAGCTACGTTTTAAAAATACCAGCTTTAAAAGTTCTCAGCATCACAGGCAACATCTTGTAGAAGAGGCTTGTACTTTTTCTTTTGTGTTTCTGTTTTTTTCTAAATGCTGAAAAACTTCCTGTGAATGCAAATGTTCACACTTACACACACACTGTGATTCACTTCCTCTGACATGCCTCCATTTTCCATCAACTTGAAGCCTTCAGCTAACATATTCTTAAAAGAGTACCATAATTTCTGTCCTACAACAAAGCTTATATGACAGCTAGAGTTGGTCAGTCCACTGTCACTGATGTCACTAGTTCCTAAAAATCAGTCCATAGACTAGATTGGGGACCATCTTACCATTTAATGGTGCAAAATTTAGGATTGTGTAAAATTAAAATTGTGTAAGCTTTGGGTAAATTACCATGGTAGTCAAGAGAAAAAAATTTGTTCTAACCTTGAATCTGGTTCAACAGATGTATACAGACAAGGGAGGAAGAATTAAATTCCCGAAATCCTTGTCTCCATGTTTTGCAGAGGGAATGTAGTTGCCAAACTTCTGGGTACCTAGATGAAAATAAGATGAATCTCACCCTTTGTGTATCTCCTATGAATAAGAATCTTTTGGTTATACCACTGTGTGCTTATTTTTGTATTATAGTGAAACAGAGAAAAAGAGGATTGTTCCATTTAAAAAAAATGTTATGATTGTTGTTTAATATTTAAGCAGTATTTTGCAGTGTTCCTACTGTGCAGTTTTTCATTTACACTGAAATATTTTTCTGCTTATTTAATGTACTTTTCTTACAGCTTGCACTCACTATGGAGTTAAATGTATTTGGATAATACAGAATAACAAGAAAGCATCTTTACTTTGGTTTTGTGCAATACTTTCTTGTTCAATATGTGCATTTTTGTCTCCCCTATAATTTTGTGCAATTTATCTTATCATATGCTGTATTTGATACCTAGTTTTATTCTTCATTTTTAGACCTTCTTTTCTCTATTCTAACATCATAATTTTGAAGTAATTAGAAAACCAAGTGGAGTGAAGCTTACTGATACACTGCAGAGCTGTCAATGTAGTTGAATGTTCATTGCATGTTAGATGTATAAAAATTTAAAACGTAAAGTACTAGATAATTTCTGGTGGGTGTATTAGTATGCTTATAAGTAAGAAACCTATTTCTGTAGGCTGAAAGAATTATGTGCCGTAAGACTTCTGTGTATCATAGAATAGAAGTGCCAGAAAAGTCTTCATAACTAAAACTTCATTCTTTTTCCAGATTGATAAAAAGTATAAATAAATAAAACCATAAATTCTGATTTTGAGTGATACTTATAATAACTCTCCCTTTGAATATGTTTTTCGTATCTGTCTTTTGTATTCTTATTTTTTATAGATTAAAAATGCACTAATTATTTACACAAGTGGATGAATGCAGCTTTGGGTCCTACTTCTCAGTATACCATGCAAAAAGTTAAATATACACAAATAGACTTAAGCACACACACCCCCACCCACCCCTTTTTTTTTTTCTTTAAATCTCACTATTTTTCAGAATGCTGTTATTTATTAGAGCATTGCTATGTATTTGTAGGCATTCAGGTGGATCTAGTTAAAAACATGCCTTAAATGTTTTGAAGGAATTACACATGAAAAAAAGTGTTATACCTGATTCTGCAAAGGCACTGATATCAGCTATCATGTTGCACACTGAAAATTGAATTAAATAATGTTATAAAGCATACCTTGCAATACAATTGTGCTTTGAAGAACTGGATAAAATATTTTTAGTTTATATAAGTTTATTCCATTTCCAAGTTCTATCTAATCAATGTGATGCTATTTTTGAGCTAAAAATGATAAATAGGTCAATATGGCATTTTCCAGGTAAAAGATTTTCTGTTTCTTATTGTCTTTTTTCTAACTTCATACTGGTTTAATGTATATTGTTAGTATATTTAGATGTGATATCTATGTAATTATTTCTTAGTTTAATAAAAGAACAAAAATTCATTGAAATTTTAAAGAGTGACCTAACCACAAGCCTTGTTTATGTCTATGTAGAATAAAGTTGTGAAGGACATCATGTTTGCTGGTCTAAAGTGTGCTAAGTGTGCCTCACTCTCCTCCTAAGAGGCCCTTGGGGACACATTCTAATACAGGCTAAGCAATGCCATGATGTGGAGAATTCTTGTAAATGGCAACAAGCGCATCTGAGATAAAAATCTAGTCCACTCCTAAGTTTTAAATAATTGGTGTATGACTTTGCAATGAGGCATTCATAGCTTTCTCAGCTTTTTAATCAAAACAGGATACAAGAATAAATGTCATGTCCTATTCCCGTCTTGTCCCGGG
>JAVJGI010000014.1:85900003-85918082 GCA_035590275.1 Ibycter americanus
TGGGCCCGGCCCCCCCCCCCCCCCCCCACCCCCCCCCAAAAAAAAAAAAAAAAAAAAAAGGTTTGGAAAAACAAATAAGATGTTAGAGGATTAAAAATATGATAGAAATATGATAGCTATTGTGAGATTTGACTCTTAGGGAGGATTTTCTTTTTTTGTTTCTGAAATGTTTGTTTCAGGTGTTTGTCCTCACCTCTATTCTGACTGGATTTTTCTGTTCTTACTCTACTGCAATTTACTTATATGCTTGTCAAAAAAACCACGTTAAGTCAGTGCCACTTGGCAATACTTGTGTTAATTTTTGGTTTCTTTTCTTACTTCAACTAGTGTACTAGGTTTTAGGATTACATCATTACTTACTGAGGAGTAAAACCTCTTCATGACAGCAAACAGGATTTGAAATAGAGATTAGCACTTAGAAATTTCATGGCATCATCTGGTAAAGTTATGAAAAATTGCAAGTTGGGAAATTATACCTGCTAAAATCTAGTATCTTAGACTCTGTCTAAATAACTCTAAAACTAGACAAGAAATCTGTCTAGAAATATCCAGATCACCACAGATTTGTAGACTTAACACAGGTGTGCATCAAATTGCACTCATTCCACTTGAAGTTACTCAAATTACCAAACAGCTTTACTACATATTTTCTGAGCTTAAAAATTACTCAGTTATCATGCTAATGTTAAGAACATATGTATGTAATAGAATAGCTAATTAGCCTTAACAGACTCATGTTAATGAACAGTATGTCATACCTACCTGCTCACATTTCTAAATCCATATTTAGTTCAAGTTCAATGCAAAAAATTGGTGAGTATGTGTGACACCTACATCACACGTGAATGTGGATAGAACACAGATATACTGTAATGTTTTTTCAGGACCAGAATTGCTGGAGCCTTTAGTGCTCTTTCCCAATCTATGATTTAGATCTTCCTCAAGGATAATATAGCCTTTATATTTAAAAATTGTATTTTATCTTTTAACTGGTAGAGATCATTCTTGTAACTTATCACATTCATATTAAAAAAAACCCCAAAAACCAGAACAAAACACAAAAAAAATCCCAAACTTCAGTGTTGTTAGAGTTTATAGTGTTGAACGCAATCTTTAAAGGTTTGAAGTCATAAAAACTAGTAATTAAACTCATCATACTGTTCAGTGGCCAGGAACTATTTCATGATTTCTAAAAATAAACAAGTTTTCCCACTGCAGTGTTACTGACAATCAAGAAAAGCATTTTTTATTGAAGAAAAATCAGGGAATTACTTCTGATTTATATTTTTTTAATTGTGTATGTTTCAGGCATAGTACTGTCAAAGAAGTACTTTTGCTTAATTTTTTACCAGATGAATTCCAGTTACTACTTAAGAGAAAAGATAAAAAAGGAACCCTACCTGTCAAATGTACAGGGCAAGTTCTGTAGCTAATCTGCAAACTTGCCTTGATTGGTACATGAAATATATAGTGTGTGTCTTTGTTATACTTTAATTATTAAGATTTCTCTTCTTCCTGAGTGCTGCATTTGACTCTCTGTACCTGCGCAGGGTTACTGAGCGTGAAGCTGCACTGGAATCAGCCCTAAGAATGTTGCAGCAATTCTACCTGGATCTTGAAAAGTTCCTTGCTTGGCTTACAGAAGCTGAAACGACAGCGAATGTCCTGCAGGATGCTACACGCAAAGAAAAAACACTAGAGGATGCCAGAACAGTTCGGGAGCTCATGAAACAGTGGCAGGTAAGTCAAGCACTTCAGTTTAGAGACATGTCAGGTATCCAAAGTGATGGGGTGTTTTCCAGTGTGCCACTACTCAACAAAACTGAAATTGTTTTGAAAAAGAGAACTGGTTCTACTACTAACCTTTAAGTGTTGCTTTGAAAATTGTTGCAGGGATCTGACATGAGTCACACTATGATTCTGTCTGACATCTTTCAGCACGTGGTACATTTGCAAAAGTGTCTTGACATGCAGCTTTAAAATCTGCAGAGAGGCAACTTTGCTGAAATGGAAGTTCAGATTTTTTTATTTTTTTTTTAATTACATAAAAACGAATTACTCTTCCAAGCTACAGTCTTGAATTGAGCACTTGATAGACATTAGAGTTTATTAAGCATTTCTGATATTTGTATAAGTTATATAAATTACATCAGTTTTCTTCTGTGTAGCTTGACTGAATTAGTTTTCCTCCATTGTTTCCAAATACATGAAAAAATGTTAATTTGGTGTTTGGCTGATTATTGTCAACATGCTCTGTTGTGATGATAAAAAGAGGTAATGATTAAAAATTTAATAGTTAATGCTGGACAATTTTCAGACTTTTGTTTTTCTCTTGGAAAATAAATATCTTAAAAAGAGAGAATGTTGTATTTGGTGTTCTGAAGAATCTGGAGGAGAAAGAAAAATAATGAATTGAGATGTGCTATTGAAATATGTTGTTATACTTTCATTGTGTTTTTTTTTTAATACAGTTACTGAGAGGAATACACATATGTCTGTGTGAGGTGTTAGATTTCTTAAATATGAGGTTGGTTGACTGTCTGGAAGGCAGGACCATTACTTCCAATATTCCTTAATAGTGCCTGACTGTTGTGTTGACAGAAAGTTCAAAACTGGAAATTCCAGGCATTAAAAGCTCTATGCCGCCTTATATTTATGAAAAACATACTGTAAAAAATTTTAGTTATAAGTGATTATGTTACCTAAGTACATTGCATGGAAATATTTCTTTTGGCAGTACTGTATTAATACATGGGTTTAACTATTTACTGAAATGCAGCTACATTCCATTATGTTGTGCTCTGAAGTCTACAGTTGTTGCACTGGACAAAAATGAAGTCTGAATCACATTTTTAATAGTGATCTGTCTTTACGCTAATTTTATTTTATAATAATGTACCTTAAGTGCTCATGTGTTTCTCAATTCAGCTGCATGATCCTGGAGAACAGATTTGAATGGAAGATAGTTCTAGACTTAGTGGTTAATTTTCAGAATAGGCTATCCTTTTATACTCTCTAGATTAAGTTTTTGGTTGTAATGGTGCTAAAACAATTGAATTACCAAGTATTTGCAGAAGTTACTTTTGATGTGACCTTTGAAAAATTGATTATTTGACAAAATAGATATACCTACAAATTGAGGTCAAATGCTTCATTTTTAACTGTAATGGAGCTTTGTAGACGTGCTTATCCTTTCAGCTAGTATCTTGGGATTTTCTTTTGTAATTTCCACATAAGAACCATCCAGAGCTATAGATAGAAGGGAAAGTAAATGCATGCAAGTCCTTCCCTCTGTAAATATTTAATGAAGTACATAAAAATATCCAGCATGTGAACAATTGCTTGGAATTGTAAGCTTTCTTCTAAAGATTTTTCTGCACTTCAGTTGAGATGTAAGATTAAATTTTCGATTCTTGTTTCCAGGTATATGGTATTTAAACATCAGATCTTCTAAGGCAGGAAGGGTAAAAACTGTTGTAGACTTTTTATTCATTTCACTTCCAAAAAGCAAACAATATTCCATTCACTAATCTTGGCTGTACAAGAGAAATTATTCTTATATATTAAGAAGAAACAGTATGCAGAGGCAAAAAAAGTGGTTGCTATATTGTCTTTCTGTCCCAAAAGTTTCATACATACCTGTCCAACAACAGCACGATAAGTTTAAACCACTTAGAGTTGATGATGGAAGGAAGAAATATTTTGATAGTGCGGTTTGTTGTGGGCTTTTTTCATTTGCATGCTGATCTGTCTCTATGTAATCAACTTGGTTTTCTTCCTGGGTCCATCACTGTTTGTCAGCCCCTTTATGCTATTTTTAAACCTCAAAAAGAAATCTTATAATACAACAAGCACAAGTGGATTTTCAAATGCGCTTGTCCTGAAGGGAATCTGATGGATGTCTTTGTAAAAGCTGGTAGAAGTTTTGGGGTTTTTTTACTTCCCCAAGTAGAAGAAAATTTCCTTATTTCCACTAGAATAAGGAAAGTTCTGTTTAAGTAAACAAAATGGGGCTTTTTCTAGAAATCATAATTGGGAAAGACTTCCCCCCCCCTGCCCCGCCCTGTATTTTTTAAGAACCACAGTAAAGTGGTCATTCAAGATTTGCATCTTCTTCCTTTTCATTAAATTATCACTGACTTGAGCCATTAACTGCTAATTTAAAAGGATGTATCTTTTTAGTAATGTGTGTTCTTAGTAATTAAAGCATTAGATTATCAGTTCTCTTATTAGAATAGGGATTTCAGTAACAGCAAAAGTTTTAGGTTCAGGCAAGTTAACTGTAAATTATTTGAACCAAGCTGTGCGTTTCTTTACTCAGTAACAAAATTTGTTAATATGTGTGAAGCTGTTGTAGTGACCACAGGTTTTCTGGAGACACTGAATTACTCTCAAATGATAAATGGTGCTTTTGTAGCAATTCACCACTACTAGAAGATTGTATGTGCAGATGAAAACACAAACTTATATAAGCTCTTTTTACTCCACTAGTACCTGATACATATTTATGGTGATGTGTATCTGAATTTCATATAAAGTGAACACACAATGCAAGTAAAAGTCAATTGGAAACAAAGTATGGGAATAAATTAGTGGAGGCTATGGCTACAGATATACTAGTAAGTTAAATATGTCCTTGATCCTTCCCTGGCACTGAGGCCAGCTATAATCAAAAAACCATAACCATGTTTATGAACTCTTCTACAGTTCACGAAGTCAAATATTATTCTACGGTTCTTATAGGGAACTTTTTATTTCATTAAAAAATAAATAATCTGAATGATTAAGAATAAAATAAGGAAATTACTCAAAAGCAAAAAAAAATTATAAATTTATATAATAATCTTAGAGTGCTTAGCTGTAAAATTACCTATTTTAATGAATTAGTTCATATTTGCAATAGTCGTAACATAGTGCTTCATATCAAGTTTTCATTATAAAAAGGTTTTTGTCCAAATAGGTACTGTTTCCCAGTTGTGGTGCAAATATTGTCTATCTATGTTGCCGCAAAACTGAATAATGGAGCAAATATTAAGGACTTCTATTTCTTAAAACACAATTTTGTCAATAAACAATTTTATTTATTTCAGCTGAATGTTCAGGAAAGAGAGTATGGCTTTTCATCTGTTCCTCAGTTATTGCTGAATTGATTCTTCTGTCTTCAAACCCTGCTTGTAAGAGTTCCCTCTCACAATTCCCTTTGCATAAGGATGAAAAGGAAGAACATGACAAAAGTGTGGTCATTTGCACACAGCTTATGCATATGAAAGACTCAAAGAAAAAGGAGCCTTAAGTCACCGAAGTCTCAGAAATATGCATTTATGTACTTTGTGGAAAGGTGTTATTGCTCACTAACCCATATCATCAGCTCCATAAACCATAAATAGTGATAAGCCTGTTTTTCAGTCTGTACTGCGGGCCATAAATACGCTTTACCTCACTTTACCCTATGGAACACATCAAGCAATGACTTACACAATTTACATAGCAAGTTTCTTGGGATACATGTATAAAACCAGACACATTCATTATATGTAGTATATCCACAAGACCTCCTCCAGCATAGAAAAGATCCTTAATGCTTTCAGCCAGGATTACAGTTTTTGCAATATTTTTTTTTTCCACATGAAGGTTAGTTGGTTGGTTTTTTTTCTGTTATCAACCACGCTGAATCCAGATCCTAGGAGGTAAAACAAAACTGTAGTTTCTAATTAAAGATCATTGTCTCATGAGTCTTTTGAAAGAAACTTCAACTAGTTAGGTTTATAGAATTCATAGAAGTTAAGGTTAAATATGACATACGGGTTTAGAACTGCAGTCTCTGTCTTGTTCTTCATGCAGTTGCATGGACTTGGATAATGTGAAAAGTCATTAGGAGTCCTAAAATTTTATGACAATGTTCTAATCTGCTATTTTTAGACAATAGGTATAAAGCAGTGTTTTGATAAGGAATTCTCTACACAAATAATGAAAAACCTAAATTTCTGAATCCAGTAGTAGCTTTACCTCCTCGTCATTAAATATTTTTCTCTCACCTATAGTGATCCAGCAGTTTTCTACTTTACATTCTCAAGCTTGAATATATAATTTTTTTTTTAACAACTAGGAAAATAATGTCCTGCTGTGCAGAAAGTGGTTTATATAGCAGAAGTTGCTTGTCTAGGAAAATCTCACACTTTTGGGCATTTCGTTTGTTTTTCGTGTTCAGAAACCATTAGCGCAAATGTCACTAATAAAGATTAATCTTACCCTAGTACTTAGTAGTTCATTCAGTAGCAGAAGGAGAAGGGTGAGACTTAGGTAACTGCACAATCTAATCACCTGATGATGTAATTATAGTAAACCATTGCATTACAAACATGCTGTTTGTTTATATAAACATGTATTTGCATGCATAATTTGTCTGAACTGACAACAATGTAATAATTGAGGTAATTCACACAGCTAGAATACTTTCTGGAGAATTTTCAGGGATACAAATGAGTTACTCCAAGGAGCTGTGTCATTATGTGTTGTTTTTTATTGTCTAGTTGAAATACATCATGTGTCCCCATGAGGTCTCATTTGATAAGTAGCCATATGAGAGAGATTAAAATAATTAACTTTACTTTCTGCTTTTGTACTTCGAGTGATATGAACTCTCAGCTGTGTTAATTATAATCATGACCTGGTTTGCAAGACAGCAGGCGTGCTGGCAACAGGCAGGGTACAGCTGTCTCAGAGGGGGAAAAGGAACTTTGCACAGGAGTTTGCAGGGCTCATTGAAAGGGCTTTAAACAAGATTTGAAGGGGGAAAAGGATAGAATGAGGCTTGCTGGAGATAAACCTGGGGACAGCACACCAATGTTTGAGGAATGATGTGTTAGCGGGCTCTTTCAGTCTTCTGTCTCAGTGGAGGTAGGGGATGGAGATCCTTGCAGCAGCAAAGGCGCAAGGGTTATTGATGTGTTATACACCATGGAAGCACCCAAGAACAGTCACATAGCAGTTAAGGCTTCTTCTGCCAAAAAGGTGGCAGGATCAATATTCCTCTTGAGTGCATCTACACCAATGCATGCAGCATGGGCAAAACAGGAGGAGCTGGAAGTCATTGTGCAGCAGGAAAACTATGACATATTTACCATCATGGAAACATGGTGGGATGACTCGCACAACTGGAGTGCTGCAATGGATGGCTATAAACTGTTTAGAAGGGATAGGCAAGGAAGGAGAGGTGGTGGGGTAGCTCTGTGTGTTAGGGAGAGTTTTTATTGTCAAGCACAAAGACCTTGATGATGGTGATGATAGGGTTGAGCGTTCACGGGTAAGAATCTGGGGGAAGGCTAACAAAGCAGATACCACCCAACCAGGATGAAGAGGTAGAAAAAATATTCTATAAGCAGCTGGGAGAAGTCTCACAGTCGCTAGCCTTTGTTCTCGTGGAGGACTTCAACTTACCAGATGTCTGCTGGAAATACAGTACAGTCGAAGGGAAACAGTACAGGAGGTTCCTGGAGTCTGTAGAAGACAACTTCCTGACAGCCAGTGAGTGAGGCAAGTAGGGAAGGTGCTCCACTGGACCTGTTGCTTGTGAACACAGAAGGACTTGTGGCTGATGTGCTGGATGGAGGCTGTCCTGGGCATAGTGATCACAAAAATGATAGACTTCAATTCTCAGAGCAGTAAGGAAGGGGTTCAGCAGAACTGCCGCCTTGGACTTCTGGAGGACAGACTTTGGCCTGTTTAGGAGCTTGGTTGACAGAGTCCCTTGGGAGGCAGTCCTGAAGGCCAGAGGTGTCCAGGAAGGCTGGGAGTTCTTCGAGAAGGGAATTTTCAAGGTGCAGGAGCAGGCCTTCCCATGTGCTGAAAGACAAGCTGGCAGAGAAGACCACCAGCCTGGCTGAACAGGGAGCTTTGGCTGGAACTCAGGGAGAAAAAGAGAGTTTACCACCTTTGGAAAAAGGGACAGGCAGCTCAGGGGGGACAACAAGGATGTTGTGAGGTTATACAGGGAGAAAATTAGAAGGGCCAAAGCCCAAGTAGAACTTCATCTGGCTACTGCTGTAAAAGATCATAAAAAATGTTTCTGTAAGTATATTAGTAACAAAAAGAGGGCTAAGGAGAATCTCCATCCTTTATTGGATGTGAGGGAAGCATAGCGACCCAGGATGAGGAAAAGGCTGAGGTACTTAATGCCTTCTTTGCCTCAGACTTTAATAATAAGACCAGTTGTTCTTGGGGTACCCAGCCCCCTGAGCTGCACGACAGGGATGGAGAGCAAAATGAAGCCCCCATAAGCCAAGGGGAAATACATCCTGGCTTGTATCAGAAATAGTGTGGCCAGCAGGACAAGGGAAGTGATCGTCCCCCTGTACAGGGCACTGGTGAGGCCGCACCTCAAACACGGTGTTCAGTTTTGGGCCCCTCACTGCAAGAAAGACATTGATGTGCTGGAGCGTGTCCAAAGAAGGGCAGCGAAGCTGAGGAAGGGTCTGGAGCACAAGACTTATGACGAGCAGCTGAGGGAACTGGGGCTGTTTAGCCTGGAGAAAAGGAGACTCAGGGCAGACCTCATCGCTCTACACCTATCTGAAAGGAGGCTGTAGCGAGGTGGGTGTTGGTGTCTTGTCCTATTGCTTGTTACTTGGGACAAGAGGAAATGGCCTCAGTTTGTGCCAGTGAAGGTTCAAATTGGATCTTAGGAAGAATTTCTTCACTGAAAGGGTTGTCAAGCATTGGAACAGGCTGCCCAAGAAAGTGGTTGAGTGACCATCCCTGGAGGTATTTAACAAACCTGGCGCTTAGGGACATGGTTTCGTGGTGCACTTGGCAGTGCTAGGTTAACAGTTGGACTTGATGATCTTAAAGGTCCTAAACTTTAGGATCAAAAACAACTTAATTCTATGATTCTGTGAATTACTCCTCTGGTTTGTCTTTTTAGCAATAATTGTATGTGACATTTTATACAGCTTACGTAATATTAGGTGTTTTAAAGCTAGTGTGGAATTATCCTGTTATTTTATGAACACAGTCATTTAGTATTACACCTGTAGATGAATTCAATCACAGGGGGGTTTCCACTGAAATTTGACAAAGAATACTTCATGTGACACCTAGTTAAACAATAACTCCACAATGTTTAACAACTGAAAATATGACAGCGTATGATAAATGAAGCACAGTTAGTAAATTTGTTATGTATTTCATGCCAAAGTTATTTTTATTACCACCTTCATGCTCACTTAGCCTGTAACCTAAGTAGTTTTCCACTGGATGCAGGAGTTTTGCTGCTAATAATATGAAAAATATGCAGTGCCTAAAGTAATACCTAAGAATGTATAGTATGGGCACTACCCATATTTTCTCACAGCATTGTTTTTACCTGAAACAAGGAACATGAACAGGAGGCAAGGCACTCTTATCTCCTCTATTCCTATCAATACTTCAAAGGTGTTCTCTGGGGTTTTAAGGTGTCCAAGCAGCTGGGGTTTTTTCGATAGTAGGAAACTAACAGAGATATATATATGTTCCTGACTCTTCTCAATTATTTAGCAGTATAGGTTCCTTGAGATAATAAAATTATTTTCAACTTTGTTTCAAACATAATTTACATATAATTTCCCAGCACAGTTAATTTTGTGACATGATGTATGGATTAGATGATGAATCTGACTAACAGGGAAGAGAGAAAGTGCCTGTAATATCCTTCCTCAGTTCAATTGAATTTACTAAAAAATATGTAATAGTAATTAATTTTCTAGTACTTCCAATCTCTGTTCTGAAACACTGTCTCACTCACTTCTGCTTGAAATTTTTACCTGAAAGCTTTAAAAATCAAATATGATTTCCTTCCCCCACCTATTTTTTTAAATTTAATCCTCCAAATTTGCCTTTAATTTGTTACCAATTCTGAAATAAGATTTATTCCATAGTACCTGAAATGGAATAACAACTGTCAGAGCCATCTTACTGCATTGAGTAAGAGAAGTTCAAAAATCCAAGTTTTAACACAAATACAATTACAGCCTAGTCTGAGACCGGGCAAGATATTATCTCAAACTGAAAAGTTGCCATATGGATTTTGTGAATATTGAATAATATTACTTTGAAAACACCTGGACAAGAATTTTTCACTATTGTGATTGTGGTCATGAGGGAAGGGAATGACGTTTCATTGTTGTTAACAGCAAGTGCCAGAATGACCCAATGAAACCTCTATGAACCTGCAGTTGCAGTTTTGGCAGGCGTGGAATTCCTGATGGGAGAGAAAACTCCCTTATAGCCAGTGACTGCATTGTGGTTTGCAACCACTCCAGTTGAGACCAAATGCTTGAATTTGGATGTTTTTCATCAGAGCTAAGTTCCTGCTGACCCAGCTAATGCTAGGAAAATTTTTCTTTGTCTTTCTTGGGCTGGTTTAATTTTGTCCTTAAACTCTAATCTGGCAGATTTGTGGCAAAAGCAGCCAAGAGCACCCTGGGGTGCGCTGGGTAAAGTGTTGCCAGCAGACCGAGGGAGGTGATCCTTGCCCTGTGCTCAGCCCTGGTAAGACTCATCTGGAGTGCTGGGTCCAGCGCTGGGCTCCTCAGTATAAGAAAGACACAGATCACCTAGAGCAAGTCCAACAAAGGGCAATAAAGGTGATTAAGAATTTGGAGTATCTTTCATTTGAGGAGAGGCTAAGAGCTGACACTGTTTAGCCTGGAGAAGAGAAGGCTCAGGGGGATCTTATCGAGATGTGTAAATATCTGACAGGGAGCGCGCAGAGAAGACGGAGCCAGGCTTTTCTCAGTAGTGCTCAGTGACAGGACGAGAGGCAGTGGGCACAAGCTGGAACACAGGAGGTTCTAGATTAGCATAAGAGAAAAATAGTGTGAGGGTGGTCAGAGCATGAAACTGACTGTCTGGAGAGGCGGTGGCATGTCCATTACTGGACATCTTCAAACCGTGGCTAGACATGGCCTGCTCTGAGCAGGAGGCTTGGATCAGGTTATTTCCAGAGATGCCTTCCTGCCTGGACTGTTCTGTGATTTTTGTGATCTCTGATCTGATCACATAATTGCTGGTCATATAGTCAGTCATTCTGTAGCCTAATTATTTTTTACTTCAATATACTAATGGAAAAGCTTTAATTCAAGAAGGTAAGAAACTGAAAACTTGTTATTTCTTCAGAAAATTTCATAAGAATCTCCCAAGTAACATGTTTAGCTGAGTGAGGAGGAAAAGTCGTTAGTAGAAAGATGAAGTGAGGAGAAGGGACCACAGAGAAGAAAAATAATTTAAAAAAATTATATATATTTTAAATTACTCTTGTTAGTGGAAACTGATGGGGACGTTGAAAGGTGAAAGCTAAAGGTAAGTGATGAAAGTAGTACAAGTATTTTTCGGAGTACCATAAATTAAAATTAGGATTTTTTTCCTTATGCATGGAATTGAAATCTGTATGTTTTGGCCTCCAAGTGTTCCTTCTCTTAATGGATTACTTTTTCTAAAATAGAGATTTCCTCAAGGGTTATCATTCAAATATGAATGGTGACTTCCTTGAAATAATTATTTTTTCAGTTGGGATATAACTTGATAGCATATTATCAGGTTGGTTGTGTATTATCAGATTGATGCTTTTGCACAAACAGAGTTGGAACTGTTAGCAGAGTTTTAGATTGAGACCTCTTACAGGTTACAGTCCTGGTTAGATCTAGTCACACTGAGTTCCTAGTTTACTGGTAAAATCATGTATTCTGGTAAAAGAATAGGGGGTTTGTGTTAATACCTGTATTTTTAATTGAACACATTGGATGAAGGGGAAAGAACTACTTTACAACATGAAAAGGTAGCTTCTGGTAACTCTGACAAGAAATCAGTGTATAGCGTGTAGAAACGTGCCTGAAGAACAGGACAAAGATGGTATCTGTGTTCAATCAGGTTCCTAGGTGTATTTTTATTTTTATTTTTATTTTATGAACCATAGATAGACATAGATCCAATAATCCAGTAGCACATAGGGCCAAAGACACTTTTTAACATAGTTTATTGTAATACAACTCAATTATATTATGATTAATGTACTGCTTTAAAAGGCACAAAGATAAGGATATTGTTGGTTTAAAGAGTACATAATCTACAGCCCTATTAAAATGGGTAAAACTGGTGAAATCAATTATACTTCTTATGTGTGTAGAAATAAAGGTGTATTTGTTTTTGAAGCTCTAAGTCCTAAAAGATATGCAAATGAATAACTCTTTCAAATGCATTCTAAATATCGAGTCTGAAAATAAATTCAGCTATGTATGTTTATTTATGTCTGGTTTACACTACTGTAGTTTGTCATCTGGATTAGGCTTGCTGGTTTGTGGTTTATTTTTCCTTCTTGAAGAATTAACAGTTTTATTAAAAAACCCTGCTTAACAGCCCAGCGTGTGGTCAAGCAGTATCTTTATAACATTGATATACTAGTATTTCTGCTATCTTTTGAGGCTGTGATTTTGCTCCATTTGAATAACAATGGCAATTTCAGTGTCACGTCCATAAGATGATGTGGTTTGATGTAGGTAAGGATATCAAAAAAGGGAAACAGGAGACTTTCAGTGCAGGGAGGAATAACAGAAGAGGGGAAAAGCTGGGAAATTGAGCAGCTATGTAGAGTTACTGCATATTGCTCTGTTAATGGAGAGCTGAATACTCTCACAGGAAGGTTTAGATGCTGATTCTCAACGGGGAAGGCGATGCCACAGCTGTTCTTAGCTGGATATCAAAAAGAAATGGTCAGGAAATCAGCAATAAAACCGATACATAGATGTTGCTACTTTTTGTCAAATATTTTGTTTCAATTAGTTTAGTTCGGAAAATCTATATCATAAAACCAGAAAATTTATTGGTGCTGCATTTTATCTAGGAGTGGACACATTAATGATGTATTCTGCTTTGCCATTCTTGTTTCTGAATTTACCCTGATCAATGCTAATTTTCTTTTAGAAGGTGGAAGGCTTGTTTTATTAAGTGATCTAGTACATAGTTACTAGAGTGAAATGGAAGTATTCTTGAAACTTATTCTCAGGAAAACAAAGAATTCTCAATGGTCAGAAATCTAACTTGTATGTGGGCGTTTGCAAATAAGAATAAAATGCATTTATTCCTTTAATTTCTTGCTTGCATTTGTTCTAATAATCAAAGCAGAAGAAAAACCCTGTTTGTCAAATGTGCAAAATACCATAGTATGTGCTCACTTGCTTGACTTAAGTTTTTTGTTTTAAAAAGTTTATGCAGCACAGCAGAAGGATGGGCCTGTTTTCACTTGCAGATCAGCATTCAAATCTCACCAGCTTCAAACACAGATTTTTCAAATGCAGATTAGATAGGAAAAGCTTTTGTAGCATTAGATGTGAGGTAGTGTTGTATTAAGATTATTAAATCACAAATGGGAATGGGATAGAATAGATAAGATGGTTTGCCATTATTCCTGAATAGATTCCAATTCCTACATTTTCTCCTGACCCATCATTTCTCTAGGATGCCTCATTCCTGTTTGGGTAGGCTTTTCTAAAATAGGATCTCCCACATCCAAAGAAGTAGATGGATGGGCTCTTTCATAATCTTACTAAGATATGCCATGTTTCACTGTACCACATCAACTTGAAATGATAGGAATGCAATTGAGTGGTTACCAAAACTTTGAAGACTTCTGCCATTTGATCTTCCTGTGATCATCTGTGTTTACTCATACAGTCTATTCTGCCATTTAGTTCTTTCATTTACTGTGGGTTGTTTACAGCAGATTTATTTGAAAAGTGAATAATCCATAAAAATGTTTGCAATAACCCAATAGTAGTAGCTTTTAATATATTCTTCTGATGAGTTTGAATGGGTATCTGTGCCTTTTGCAGTTGTATCTCATACCAGGCTATTCAAAACATACGGCTGAAGTGCACATAATTTTTTGTTACTGAAATCAATGTGTATTTTCCCAAGGCAGATAAAAAGAAAAATGCTTGTATTGTGATTATTAACATGTTAATATAAAAAGGATTAATTATATAGTGCATAACTGAGGAAAAGTATTAGTTTTGGCTTAGGACAGATATCTTCCTGAATATGTAAGAAGGCAATGACTTACAAAGAATACAAATAAGGAATAAAATAAAATCACAAATGCTTTTCAGAGACAAATTCTACTTCTTTTGTCAAAGGTTTTGAGACTACTGAGAAAAATGGTTGTCTTTAAGAAATGCTGCAAACTTTTCTTTTTTATGAGTACATAGCTGCCACAGCACAGGTTTTCTGCATGTGAATTTACACATTTTCACACTAGCTGTTCGGTATTATGCACTGTGCAGCAGTTGTGTACTGTAGCATACCAAATCCCACTACCTAAACTGACAGCATGTTTGACAAGAATAACTTTGTCTATATCATCTCTGAATAAGTGCCCCATTTCATTTTCTGTTAGAAGTTTTAGACTTTATTTCTTTCAACTGCTGAGAAGAAATTGAACCTCTCTGTCAGTACAAAGTTCTACATGTGTATTTATCCTTTTGTACCACATTTTTCAATTGGATAATTTATTTTCATTGGATACCATTTCATTTTGCATGTTTTCACTTGGGTGCCTGATTTCAGTTTTTTGATGGTCACCACATAAACTGCCATTTATTCCCCCATATGAAAAGAAATAATATTTTTTTTACTAGAGTGAGTAGTAGTACAGAGGTATTAGTTCAATCTGTTTTGTAACAATTCCAGTGGGTTCATCACCTGTTACCACTGACAATATGCTGGTACAAGCAGCCACAAGCTCTGCTGTTTGTTTCCAGGTGTCAGTTACGTACTGAGTAACAGTAAGATTATACTAATCTAAGATTATAGAAATACAGTAATGTCATCTCTTCAGTGTTTTGCCTGCCTTTACATTTATTTAGAGGCCATGTAACCAGTCTGTTGTGTATCTGCCACCTGTCCTTACTGGAATGCTGGGTGGAAGCGGGCTGGAAAAGTCAGTTTCTGACACCTATTTTTAGGTGTCAACAGTGTAAGAGTGAAAGCATCTGGACTCTTGATTGAAAATAAATGGCTTCAATTCTGTACTGTCTATATAGTTGAAAAGATAATGCAAAAACAAAAGAGGCCATGAGTACCAAGAAGCATGCATATTAATCAGTTCAGAAGATGAACATTTTTGTGTTCTTACTTTACATATTTTTTTTTCATGTTAGAAGTCTCTATAGCTTATAGAAGCTTGATTGACAAAGTTGCGTCAGTCAGAAAGATCTGTCAGGTTACGCTGATAATTTGTTGTGAAATAACTGAATTAACCCTCAAAAGAGACTATGAGACTTTTATTTTAAACACCAGGTTTTCAATTTCTGGTATCTGGTATCTAAATCAGATATTACAGCTTTTTAGGGGAACATTGCCAGTGGAGCAAATGTGAAAATTAACTTGTAACTAAGCAGATATAAATTATATCATCTCCAGAAATACCATACATTGTCTACTATATTAAACCTATTTAATTTTAATTTCTACCTGAGTCTGCTGGGTTGGACACAATTTTAATGACTTTTTTTTCCTGAAACTACTTCATAGTTCAGCAAAAAAGAATAGTAAGATGCACTTCTTAGGGGACTAAGTACAAAACCTAAAAAATTGACTTACTAAATTTCATTGTTGAACTTCAAAGGTGTTTTGCTGGGGAAAGGTTACAGTTGTCCTGCTATTTTTTTGTACTGTTTACATCAAAGTGTATTTCACTGATCTACAAATGAAGTAGCAAATCTTTTCTTCCCATAAACTGGAAGCCTGCTGGAAGCTCACGGATCAAAGCCATGAAATAAACCTGTTCTCACTTATGTTACGCCTATTACAGACACAACAGTCCATTAACCTCAACACATAGTATCTTGTTTTTAACTGTGGCGTTTTAAGTCCATACCTCATGAGTAAGAGTTGTAACACTGTTTAAATCCCAGCTTTCTGATTGGCTTTAAAATATAAAATTAGCCATTTTATTTTAGCCTTCAGTTTGTGGGACATGACATACTATGGAGGGTTAGCACTGCCTGAAAAATAGTGCCAAGAAATGTTATTTCTACAATGGGAGCTATTACCTGACAGCTTATTATTTCATTATCTCGTGTTACACCCAGGTGTTGCTGGGCTGCATGTTGTCTCAGGTAAAAACAGGATCATTACCTAGTTTTAATCCAGCTCTGTGATCAGGGCACGAAAGAAGAAATGCCACGTGTTGCCCTTAAAGCAAACTTGCAACTGCAGTTACATTTTCACACCTATGAATTCCCTGCATTAAACCTAATCCTGGGAGACTGAGTCCTGTTGATAACAAAAGGAATTTTACAGGTCGCCAACACCTATTGTATCTGGCTCCGTATAGAACCAGGTGTTGAGGTGAGATGGAGGAAAGGGAAAGGAAGCAATGGGTTGGTTGGTTTGGTTTTGGGTTTTTTTAAAGTTATTTTATTTTATGCTATTTTTGAGGATGGTTTACTTAATTTGATTTTTTAAAAAAAAATATAATTTCTAAGATCTTTACAACACCAGATTGGAGGTCAGCATTTTCCATACTAGACAGGGGCAGATATTTAGAATAAAATACACTAATGTGAATCAGGTTTGCTTAAGTTAATTTTTTTCTCCATTTCTTTGTTCTGATGTAGTTTCTGCTTTTTCATTGTTATATAATTTTGACTGTATGTCTGAATACTTGGGACCAAATAGAGACAAGCTGGTCCTGACAGAAATAGAAAAAATTATTTTATGAGTTTAGTTAAAAAACTTTGTAGAAATCTGTCTTTATTAACATGTTGTTTTGCTGATGATTTCTGTTTTCATTATGGCTTATAGCACTGCAAATTAATTTAACATGCAAGGATAAAAATGTTGCTTTTGAAATGTTTCTCATTAAATTATGAAAAAAGTATTACAATAAATAATGGAAAAGAATGCCTAGGGTAGAAGCTTCTGTTTACTCAATTATTGCTGTACCAAGAGTGAATTATTGCAGAGTTAACTTGGAGGCAATATTATTGCAGTTACATTATACAAAACAGATCAGCTCAAAACTTAAAAAAAAAAAAAAAATAAAAGAAAAAAAAGCACACACACACACACACACACAAAAAAGCACAAGCTGGATCCTTTGAAAGTTAAATATTTATATTTCTATGAGAGGCTTGGGCAAAACAGTTACCTGGAATTGAAGCCACTCACATCTTGACTGTTGTGGTAATTAAGTGAAAAGCAAATGTGGTTTAATTTCATTGATACCCCATACACACCAGCTCTAAGTGCCAGCAATTTTCAGTCAGGATATGCTACATACAGGGTGCAGGATGACTGTAAGCACGGTGGAGTATTTTACCTTGAGTCTATAAGGTGTCTGGATAGGTAGAAAATAATTCTTTATGTTACAGCAGAGGGATGCTGATGTTATTGTTAGTTGTTATTGTTAGTCTTAGCAAAATATCTGTCACTTTGCATTACCTGACAAGAGCATCTTTTGTTGCATTTTGGTCTGGGCTTTGTATTTTGGTCTTCATATGGCCAGTACAGGATATTTTCTATATAGCTCTTTCTTGCCTGGGGTGCTAACAACATTCCTTCTGCTTCAGGAGGTATCTCAGTTCCACCCCTTTGCAATGATCTGATTTAGCTTCAAGCCTAGACTGTTCCAACCTTATTCTTCTGTACTCTCTCTTATTATACCTTAAACTAATTTAAAGAGATGTTATACCATACAGGGTGAGTATTACAGGCAGGAGCTGGCCCTGAAATTACTGATGTGTTGTCTGTCTTACCCATCAGGAACAAAATGATAGAACCGAAAATATTTAAAACCATTGACAGTCAGATATCTTGGAAATTAACACAACCTTACTTAATTATGGTAATGGTAATGACTCCTTTGAAACTTAATGTTATGCAAGGGATAATCTATAAAAATATTTTTAAAAGAAATAGTGACAAAATACAGAAGTCATAGAAATGCAATAAAATACAATAGAGAGTGGCTTGGCTTTAGCAATATCATTATGCATATCTTCCCTCCTCTCCCGCCCCGCGCCCCACCCTCCACCCCCCCCCCGAGTCG
>JAVJGI010000014.1:85918182-85932375 GCA_035590275.1 Ibycter americanus
TTTGGTCATTATTTTGAAATTGGCAAGATGCCTTGGGAATGCTGATTTACAAGTGAGAAGTAAAAGACCTAAGAAATTGTTATTTTCCAGGGCATTTCTAGATGATTCAGTAGTCTTGTGATTTCTTAATTTTTTTTCTGCATGACAAAAGTGTTACCTTCTTTCTGTTGTTTGGTATATTAAACAGGTGTCATTTATGAAGCATTTAAGATTATCATCTAGAAAGTGTATATTAAGCATGTAGTTACAATGTGTTAAGATGATCCTCAGTGCGGTGAACCAATGAATTCAAAGTTCTTTTAAAATTCTTTAGACATTGTGTGCCAGAGATATATGTATAATAAACTTGCTGTACATATATATCATTTTAAATGATACATATACTGTGTGTATGTGTGTGTTTACATATATGTGTGTGTGTTTGCCTGTAATTTCCTGTACATTTAGTTTTAGAACAAAGTATTTGCATTTGGCTGTCAGTTTCCAGAATGTATTCTAGGATACACTTATAGGATAGTATTTACAATACAATCCAGCCACTGAGTAAGCTGATTTCAACAACAGATCTATTAGAACATAAAACATCATTTCTTGTGGAACGTTGTTGGTGATATTTACAGTCATGAAGATAAAATGTTCACAAATTTTTCAAAATGTTGGGTTCAGTCATACCTTCCTACAGGCCTGAAGGAATTGCTGGTGCACAGTAGAGAATGGTGAGAAAATACACAGTGCCACAGATGCTACTGGGAGACTTTGAACACTTTCCAGAATTTGCAAGCACAGTGCTCCCACGCCACTTCTTTTCCGCTGTCTTGTAAAAGGTGTTAGTGTAGCAGTTTATGGTTTGGGTTATTCCCAGCCCTTTTTAGGTTTGGGTGTTTTGGGAAATGAGAGAAGTAGAAGAGAGAAATTTGCATTTTCCCAAATGATTGTTATTCTTGCTGACTTACACCTGAACAACCAAACAAATAATGTTTTTATGCTTGGCTATATTTTCTGGAAAGAAATGTTTGAAGTTGTGTTACACTTAGGAAATCTTATTTTAAGAGCCACACACATAGACTTGGGCTAAAAAGAAGCAATGCTATGGGCCCTCTGTATCAAAGTAAGCGATGCTGCTTTTGTTAGAGATAATAAATATTGTTAGTAAATTGCTTCAGCATGTTCTACAGAGCAAAATTATTTTATAATTTAAACACATTATTTTGCAACTATTGTAATTGTCTCATGGAATATTAATGAACAGAGAGAGGCTAAGTTTAAACAATTCCCTTTTCATCACCCTTTCAGACACAGAGAAATACTGTGCTATTTTAAGTTTTGTGCTACACCTATGATATCTATTTTGAGTTAAAACAATGGTAAAAGTAAAATGTTTTCTTCCTATTTTTTGTCTTGGTTCCTTTAAATTTTTCCCTAGCTGTTGCACCACTCAAAGAAAAAAATCTGAGAAACAAATTTCCAAATCTCATTTATTAGTAGTATTTTGCTGAAGAAGATGTAGCTATTATCAGAGTACATTAGTTTTGTAAAAGTAAGCCAGTGCATACCTAGGGATATGTATGCTTGTTATAAATTTCTGATATGAATAGCTGATATTACTCTTTATTTTCTGTGCTGCTGTTAGTGCATTTAGCATCTGGGGGGTATCTGTGGTACGTTAGCATAGGTAATAGATGTGGCAGTGTTGCGGAAAGAAGGTAAAACACCTCAGTATGTATGAGACTTTAAGATCATAAAAATAAGTGTCCTTTTGAGTGAAAAATGTATTAATTTCTTTAAAGGTTGGACTATTTCAAGCTTCAGCTTTCAAATTCAGAACACACTCAGGCCAGGTTCTGTTTAGCTGCAGGGGGTATAACCACAGATATACTTGTTTGTTAGTGGGGTTGGCTTGCAAACCTAGTGATCTTCACAGCTTTACCCGAAGCTGTACTTTTGGAAATTCTGTTGTTATGAAATGCTTAGCACGTAATGGTTTGTAAGGAAGCCATACTTTCATTTTGCTCTGTATGTGCTTCAATAGTTTTGAAGAAAACTCCTGTTAGGAATAGGGTTCTCTGGGCTTAAGCTAAACCATTGCTTGTGCTAAATGACTTTTGACAGTTCTGAAATGGGATTTTTTTAAATTCATTTTACGTTGCGTTCCCAAGCCATCATACTGATTAACTGTATTACCATTTTAAAGAATATACTTAGGCTGCCAGGTGAGGAGGAGAAGCAGAACAAATTGACATTCCATAACCTCCAAACCAGTCTTTGGACATTACCGAGATGCAGTGGAGCTTTCTGCAGAAGTGGTGCTGAGACTTGGACCAGATGGCAGCAGTTATTTTAACATTAATGGGCTGGCAAAGTTGACAGAACCAAGGAAATCAGAAGTTACAGACTCCTCCTGCTGTCCAGAAGGTGTTTGTGTTTCATACCATAGTAATGTTGCTGTCCTGAATCTGTGAATTGCAGAGGTAGTGATAGTCTTAATTGTTTGAATCATTACTGGTTTTGCAGTCAAACAAGTCTTTTATCATGATTGACTTTTCCTATGAATTTAGAGATGCAGTTGGATTAAGGGCTGTTCTGTGCTGTTCCAGCTGAACGTGAAGAGAGATAATTATGATATATTTGTGATTAATATGACAGGAAAATTGTTACAATAAGAGAATGAAGAGGCAGCATAGTATCAATATCATAACTTCTTTTTTAAGCAGTGAGGAAATCTTCCCTAATGAAGATCACATTTGCATGGGACGGCTGCATGGGGTCTATGTGAGCTGTTCAATATTATTCCTGAGGTTTTTTGCTAGATTCTCCTGACTAACTCAGGATTACTTTTTTAAAAAATACAATGAACATGTTACTGAGTTATGGTTTAAGCTAATCAGATAAAATATCAGAAAATTAACTGCTAGAACATGCACTAAAATCAGACCATAGAGAATTACCATTACCTTAGGAAATTGATTCTGAAAACATGTGAAACTCATTGGCTTTAATACTAGGGTTAGATGAAAATTAAGGCTCAGATTTTGACTTTTAGAGACTTCATATGGCTATTTTCTGTCCCAAAATATATCAGTTAGGGCTAGTTTTAGAGCTGGTTGACTTCGTTTGATAGGAATAAATCTTTTCAAAATTAAAATTTTTCAGAGCCATGAATAAATTTTAATGTAGTTTTAATAGGAACATGTTGAATCACTTTGGCTTGTTTCATTACAGTGATTTGTTTTTAGGAAATAAGATATTACTTTTTATGTGCATATTATAGTGAAATAATATTTTATGACACATATACAGTATATTAATATTCTGATTTATGATTCTTAGATGTTATGAAAATAAAAGATCGCATAGTTCTGAGTCATAACTGTCTCCAACAATCAGCGTAATACTGTACTTCCAAGGTTTCAATAATTCAGTATTCAGGCACTCAGAAGTCTTATTCAGAGAGCAGTCATCATCTTGAAAGTCCCAGAATGTGCTTTAAATGGAAGGGTGAAGTCACAACACACCAAGAGTAGTGTTTAATATCGTATTATTTATGTGTTCTTCCAAAAGCTACAGAAAACTAAGGAGGAGTGAAGCAGATGAGTGAAGATGGAATAAATAAAAGTTAACTCAGGCCAGATAAAAGCAGGGCAAATGAAGCAGGTGGTTGGAGATGCAAATAAATAACTAAATAAATTTTCCCCATCTTTCTCTAGCACTTAATCTTTGTGTAATAACTGGAAAAGAAATGTCTTTTATGCTGAATCTGTCTGAAAAAAGGATGTGAAAAACAGCACGTCAGCTGTGGTTTTCCGAACTAAAAATAGGTTTGTATGTGTACACGTAGAAATATGCATGATTTTTTTCTGAAGTTATTAACCTGTCTTTAACACAGTAATAATACAGCAGCTACTATTTTAGTCACTTTTCAATTAAAAATACTTTTGCATAGCAAAGTACTGCACTTACGTAGAGTTAACATGAACACCAATGTGCAATTGTATCCATAAGCGCTGTCTCTAGAGTTCCCAGTGTGTGAGTTCTTCAGTAGGAACACAATTATTTTTGCATCATGAACATCACTCAAACTGTTATTCCTCAATCTAGAATACAAGTGCTAGTTTTTAAGTACACCATAATAGAGTAAATAACTAGAGAATTCAAAGCTGTATATTTGAAAGTATAAGGAAACCATGCCTACTTTCCTCTCCCCACCGCACCACTCCCCCCACCCCACCCTGGATTTCTGGTATATTAGTTCAGGCTGATTGCTGTGAACGATATCCCTATATGCTTCTTTTCCTCAGTTCTGAATTCCAAAGAAGAGACAGCAATAAGCAGAACTTTAAAAAGTGTATTTAGCATTTATTTGCTTTATAAACTCCTGGGGAAACATGACTGTTAAGAGTAATTCCATCAGACCTCACAGTTGGATGTCACGACTTTTTTCTGTGGGAAGTAGTGATTTTTCACCTTGAACTGAATGTAAAAAAATTGCCTCAAGAGTGTTCCAAGTTGTTCTAACATGGGTTTTGGCCTCTATGATTTGTCACTCATTTATGGTTTCTTAATTTCAGTTAGACTCTTCATGATTGCCTTTGTTTACACCATCAGATTTGAAACTGGTGCTATCAAATTGGTGCTATAAGACATAGTTTTTTCATATGTCTGATCAGTTCTTATTTGAATTGCTTGCTTGCCTGCTACACTTTTGCAGGAAAGGAAAGAGAAGATTGAGGCATTTTTATTTCTCTTCCCAAAGGGACACTGCCTGTCTTCAGCACCTGGCAAAACGTTGCAAGGTGTTTTGGTATTGCCTTCACCAAGCCCTTTCTGACTCTCAACAGTTCAGCACTAGGACCTCTTGGTGTGACATCATTCTTTGCTGGCTGGACTGGAATTACAGAATATAACCACAATAGAAGTAAATGGTATTTTGTAATGTTACTATAATGAATACCATTGAAATTAAGAAAGTTTTGACACTTCCTGTAAGGGATAACTATCACACAGGCAATTGGAAAACTGTAACTCTTTACAAGTGGATATTAATTAATTAATATCACAATGTAATTCCTATTGACCTATTTATTATATATCCATTACAGTGAAGCAAAGCTTTTTGGGTTAATGTTACTGCAGTCAATTATAAACAAATTAATAATGGTCACCCATCTTTTAGAATGTAGTTATGATGAGATACTTGCTCTGGTTTATTAAGCTGTATGTAATAACATCACCAGAGGAGAGATTTTAACATGTACATTCTTTGCTGTTGTGAGTTAACATGCATATTTTTCTATCAAAATAACTTCAATACATTAATGTTTCCATTTTGATAGTACAAATCTATTTGCTTCATTTGTGTTTCTTTCCATGTAGAAGAGTTGGTAGAATGTCTAAAAGTTGTCAAGACATACCAACTGATTTTCAGGATAAGAAAAATTTGAACTTCTTTTTGATACTCATAGTCTTAAAATATGGAACTTGATGTTAAGGTACACCTACTTAGAGACTAAAAATTATAGAACCAGAACTAAATCTTTCATATACAGTTTCTAAAGTGTAGTTGAGTATACAAATACCAAGGTGGATAAAAATTCAGGCTCTTCCAATAAAGACAGCTTTCTCAGGAAAACAGTAGATTTGAGAATTGCCATAGCAACCGTGGTGTTTCAGGAAGTAACACTGTATATTTTCTCTATTATACTACCATCTCAATATTTTTTTCTTAAAATCATACATTTTCTGGATTTTCAGGGGGTGTCATACATGTGCATTGGCTGTACGGTCCCTGAAGAAAAATATTTAGCTACAAGGAATTGGTGTGCAAAGCCATCAAATGGCAACTCTAAGCATTTTGGAGACAGCATGTGTCTGAATAAAAACAGTGGTAATGCAGCAGAGAAAAAGCAGAGTAAGATTTTTAGTCTAAGTACCCTAATTATCTGATTTGAAATTATTTAATATAGTTAACCTGCAGGGGTACACTTTTCTGGTTGGAAACAAAAGGAAATCGCTTTTGCCAAGTAGTAATCATTTTGTATTTAAAGAGACAGGGGAAAAAAAGAGATTTTGTCTTTTAATAATCTTGTTTATTTAGCACTTAAAACAAAGAATTACTGACCCTCAGCATCTTTTGAGGATATTCTTTACATAAGTAAAATCTATTTTGGTTTGTGCATCTTATATAGTATAAATAAATGAGTTTTCCTCCAACATCAGGGAGATACGCACCTTATCTTTGTTCTCAAGAAATATTTTCCAAATGCATGCTCTCCAATTTTGCCCCTTTGGCAACCAAAACCTGCTCTTTTGTTCACTGGAAGTTCTTGTTTCTTAGCCACAAAAACCGGTTCCTCCTTTTGAAATCTGTTTTCTATTCTGGTATCTGCTAGACCTTAGCTGTTTGTTAGTGCAAGTTCTTCACTCAGTATTAGATGTGCCTTTTGTTAAAGGCTATGGCCTTCAGACTCATGGTTATCTGACTTAGTGTTCCACAGAGACTTGGCATACAGCTTTACTGAAAATATATGTTCACTTCCATGTTCTGAGCATGAGTTAGCTTGAATTAGGTTTGTGATCAAAAGCCAACACTCCTTTTTGGGGGATGAAAATGAGACATTTCTAGCCAAATAAACTGCCTGTTTCCCCCAACCGATACAACTATTTTAGGGTAAATGGAGAAGCACAGAAGGAAAACATTTGTTTTGGTAGCGTATTTATATTTCCAACGAGGACAACTCATGATCTCTAAGTAACAGGGGCACACACAATGCCTTATCAAACCCAGGAACAGCTTAGGTATCACACCAGAAATGAACTAAATTAAATCCTGAATATGGCAGAAAGTCCTTTTTCCTTTTAAAAGAAAATTCACTGGCCACATACACATGCATGAATGCATGTAGTCGTGCTCATACTAAGAATGTAATAACAGCAAATGAAATGGAGAACTGATAAATCATTTTTAAAGTACTCTCATAAAGCATGTTCATTCCTGCTGTGTCACATGAGACAGTGGAGGTAAGACTCTTATTATTTGTTTGCAGTACTCCTGGTTTCATTATATACAACACAGCACCATTGCAGCTGTTCTAGAATTGGAGATAGGGCTAGTTAATAATAAATCACAGCACCAGCTTAATAGCAGACTTTTACTGTGCCATCGGTTATAGGATCCTGCCACTGTGCTCAGGGCAGTTGCCATCTGGTGCCAGGGCACTGACATGGCCCTGGTGGCGTTTGGAAAGGGCCAGTCAGTTTCAATTTATGGACATGAATCAAGGCTGTTTACAAATGTCTCACCAGTTGCTGCTCTTCTGTGATGCAAGGCTGCTGTTGAGTTGTGTTTGCTCAGTTGACCCAAGGTTAATTGGGTGACTTCTACTCTTTGAGCAGCTTTAAAAGTTTTGTTTGATTGTATCTGTGATACACCAGATGCTTTGCCATCTGTTGTTTGTGTGCCAGGTGCTTATTTTCAGGAAATGCATATAGTGTTTTGAATAAAGGCACTTTTATTAAAAATTGTATTATACTCCTGTTTTCCAAGCACACATTGATAGGGAAGGCTAAGCTAAGTTTTAGCGCTCTTTAACTTTCATTTGAAATTGTTGTGATTACACTAATCTTGGTGGTCAGAAGAAAAACGAACAGTGGCAGATGGATTAGAAATCAGACTTTAGTTTCAATGAGTGTCAAAAAACAGTCTCCATTAATCTTAATGACATCTTAATTCAGTAAGAATGATGGAATGGTTGCAGACTGAGCATTACATTAGTGCTGCACTCATGGATTCAAGGCTAGACAGGCTGCACAGGACTTGGAATTTCAAAGGTATTCTAGGAACATTTAAAGAAATATCCCTCCTGCCATCCATTCCCAGACTGTTGGATGCTCAAGTCTGCAGTACTAATATCATTACTAGTGTTAGATTTTAAAAGACTGTGGGTACATAGCCCCTTTTAACCTGACCATTTAGGGATTTCTTAATGCAAAGCCAGTGAATCTATATCACAGTATACTGCTGCTGTTCATTGTGGGTTTTTTTCCCCTCAGTCTTTGAGTGGTATCTAAGCTGCATTTCTGCTCCTTGTTACCCTTCTGCTTTTCGTTGTTTCTTATGCAACAGCTGCACTACAGTACTCTTTTACACAGAATAAGGATATAATTATTATTAAGTTAATAATAAACTTTTTTCTGTTTTATTTTAGTATTAAAACCTTCCTTTAAAGTAGAAAAAAATGCTTTCCCCTGCCTTTTCCTAGTTTCATGTACTGAAAAAGGCTTAACAATTTTGTCTTTATTTTTTGAAACATAAAATAAGGGAAAAAAAAAAATTGCAGTTTGCATAGCTGATGACAACTCTTCCTACCTATTTGTTCTCTAGTTGAATGTGTAACAAATACTTTTAAATGCAGTCAGTTGAAGTATGAAATATATAGGGTTTAGATTTATTTTTTAGGTATGCATTAAATATTTGGATTAAGCTTCTTTCAAAGGGTTCTCATTACATGCTGCATCATCAGAAGAAAGCTCTTAAAATGTACTCTTGTGACCTGAACTTGCCTTGTTTTTCCTAAATATGCCAGCATGTGCAAGATATGCTTTGAAATTAATAATATTGAAAAACAACTCAGCAGTTGTATTTGCCTTATTTAATTCCTGCTGAGATGATTATGCTTCTATTAGCTGTGCAATTATATTGCACAGCTCACTTGAAGTGTCTCAAGCTGTAGCTTTTTTGATTCTGACTATTTTAGCACTTCACAGAAAACTTCAAAGGTTGAACAACTGTGAATAGATCTTGCCAAACAATTAATATTTCTGACTTTGAATTACTTTGGCTAAGTTCTGTCTTATTTAGTTGTAATAAGCATCATGTTTAAATGTGATATTTTTGCATGTGAAGAAATGCATGCAGAGAAATTTAACACTACAGGGTTTAAATACATGGAAACAGCCATGTCACAACTTAAGGTTTCTATGTATTTCTATATGAAGCTATATTTTGAACAAATATTTCAAGTCTGTATGTGTTTAGGTTTGGATGTATAAAAAATGTATGTAGAAGTAAGAGTCTAAAAACATTGATACTTGAGAAATACATGCACAGAAGTGCGTGTTTAGGACTCTCATTCAAAGCACGGATAATTTGTGGAAATTCAACTTTGAAGTGCTGGTGCATCTTACAATTGTAAATAAGATTCCATTTGTTAATTTTCAAAGTACTAAATTACTCGGATATTGGTTTTGAATTTGTGTTCATTTTAATTTAGATGAATAGTCCATGAGAAAGAACAGTGGTTTGGAGTATGACACCCAATTTGTGTCATAGTAAAATCTGTTTTTACTGTATAAATGTTACAGTCTCTTAACAGAAATATCATTGCTCTTTTGAGGGAGTTTTGGTGGTGGGCTGTTTCCCTTCCACACACACCCTGACACCAGTTGGTGTCTTTTTGTTCATTTCATTCAATACTGGACAAAAAAAAGTGAGTCCAAGCAAGAGGGGAAAAAAAGTATTGAACTCTCCGAGACAGAATCTGTAGAAACTAATGCTTTAGGATAGATTTTAAAAATAGCATCAATGTGACACAGTTCTGTAAAAAAGTAGTCAGACTGGCTTTTAAGAAGTCCGTGTAGGAAGATTTTACTGCTCCATGACACAAGTAGCTAGCTTTCCAGGTTTTGAACTTCTTATAGTGAGAAACAATTTTGATGAAGGCATTTGTTTACTCCATATCGTGTATTAATGTGATCTTAGAGTCAATACCCAAACAGAATCACTTTATAAATAAACTGAAAGTATATTTTTAACATGTTGTTAAAAAGTCTGTTTCAATTGGATTTAACCATTTGAGGCATATGCCTGTCTTGTGAATTATATGTACTTTGCAAATACAAGTTGAAATACAACTTGCATTTTGAATGCATCTCTAAACAATGTGTGGTAAACTAGCAGGAGCTGTTGAGAACTAAGTGGCTTTAAGCAAATGGTGTCAAAGGAATAAGGCAATTATAGGTAATGGAGAATTTCTAGTTTGCAGTTCACATGCATTTTCAGAAATTCTTAGACCTTTCACACATGAACAGAGTAAACTCAGTAGCTTATACATAGTAAATCCTACATTTTCTAGTTGCATCCGACTTACTGTGCATATACCTTGTGACTACACAGCACATGAGCAGAGGTTATTCCAGATTTCTGTCTGTGCTGCTCTTGATGAAAGCACTTAGACAAGCATACTGCTCTGCATGCTACATATATGGTGACATTGCACATTTAATCAAGATTAACACAATTTATCCCTACAAATTGTGGACAAGAAAAGTGGTATTCTCACATTTACAGGGATAGGTTTCACAGTGGAAATAGAGAACACATTGAGGAAAAATGAGTGAGCTGGACTAAACCTACATACCAACTGTCTTTGAATAATGTTTCCTTGAGGCAGCAAAGTTTCTGGAAGCTTCAGGCTTGATATAGTCACTTGAATCTTGTGGGCATAGAAAAGATCAGAGGCTTATTTAAAGAAAGAATACTTCAAATGGAAGTTTGGAGTATTCCTCAGAAGGAGGCTATAATACAATGAGGAGCAAAAGACGCAGAAATTTCTGCCGGGAGTGAAAACTTTGGTGAGGACATGAAGCATAGATTTTATTTTTTGCAGACCCATAAAAAACGCACTCGTACATTCTCTGTCTTCCCTTGTTGGCTGGGATCGGGGGAATGTTGGATCGATTGGGTTATTTTAAAGAGAGTATATTGTGTGTGCAGCAGGGAAACGTGGGTTCTTGGCTTAACTGCCACTTCAGGGTATAAATGAGCTGCTACCTTTGGAAGGGTTCTTGGGGGCACTATGATGGTTTAGGAGCCCTGCTGAACCATTCCCAGGGTATACATGTCTGGATAGCAAAAGCCCTGGTGTGGGCTTTGAAACACCTCAAGGAGGATATCAAAGGGGGAGTCTACATTTGAGAATGTGTGAGAGAGGCTGGACTTCTGAATGGCATCTGTAAGTGTGTTGAAGCCATTCAAGGATATGTGGAAGTCAGGGAATGAATGTAATTGAATTCAGCCCTATTCTGAGGCTAAGACTACAGTGATTTGACAGTAGGCATTGTTTCCAGGTGTAAAAAGATTTTACTGCTCCATGACACAGGTGGCTAAAGGAATAAGGATTTAAAATTTGATATTTTATATATATATATATATAATAGTTTTGTATTGGTAAAGAACTTTTGGGGCAAAAAAGTATTCTACAAATTTATGTAAGAGATTTCTAATGAAACTAAGAGATGAATAAAACTGGAAGGCAAAGCCCAAGCCAACCTGAGTAGTTGTCATTGTTGAGTCTTGATATGATAAAGTGAGGGCAACTAATCTGTGACTAATATATCTGAATAATGATCGGGATCATGAATAATGGTGGAGTAATTTAACACATTGCAAGTGGAAGTATCAAGTAAAATATACCAAGTACTGCTTTTGAGATGTGTCATGTTTTTAGATCAGCCAAATTATGAACTAGCTAGAGGAAAGAAAGCAAAGAAAATATTTTACAATGCTAGATGTGGAAAAGTTTATTGATAAATTTTATGGCAGTGTACCTACTTGCTTCCAACATGCAATTTTGAAGTTACTAGAGTATAACTTATTGGTGATGGTGAAAAGGAATTCATTTTGCAAATCAGTTAAAAAAAATAACCTAATTTTAAATTTTGTTAAAAAAGTAAATTTTATGCTGGGGATTAGATCCAGGAGAGTTGACAGATCGTTATTTGGAAATAATTAAGATATTTGAAAATTTTATATTATGAAAAAAAATTAACATAGGGACATGCACAACCTCAATTAAGAAGGAGACTGAACAAGCTGGAACTGTGTCATGTAATGCAGGGAAACACCACACTGGCCAGTTATAAAGCATTATTTTCCCAGCTGTACATGGCTCTCTTAAACATTCTTTCTGCACACATATATTTTAAAAACTATACTTGCTGAAAGTTAATGTTCTTGTTACAATTTTTTCTGTCCTGTCAGCTATGGTGTATGAAACTCCACAGATTTTTCTGTTTTGTATAAGTAAATAAATGTTTCAAATGGTCTTCAGAACAGATTGCTAAGATTCAACATCAACACTAAATGTTCTTTTGAACATTTTAATCAAGTTTAAAATAAGTCTTGTGTTTCAATAAGTTGTCAATTACTGCAGGGAAGGAGAAATCCAAAAACAAATCTAAGATGAAAATTTTTGCTGAAGCTGGTACATGTCAGTAAATAAAAAAGGCAGTTGGTTGCCTTTACTTTTTTTAAAGGTTAAGAATCCACATGTGCTGTGCAGAGCTCACAGTTCATGCCATGTCTTTTTGTCATCAGTACATTTGCAGTTTCTCATCACTATTCCATACAAGTCTTATGTATGTCCATATACATATGCATACAGACACTGATTTAATTCTTTGAGGCTATTGGAAGAGCACATAAAGCTACAGGGCCAAAGATCTACAGAGATGAAGTATTTTATAAGCAATAATTTCTTTATAATCTTAGTCATATAAAGCTAAGCTTGCCTTAGACAATGATGTAGGCTAAGTGATTTATGTGCTGAACGCCATTTATTATCTGCAACCTCTACTACTATGGTGTAATGATTTTCGAATTCTCGTATCACTTACTGTTTTTCTGTTGTTTATCTTGAGTGAAGTTCCTCTTGTCCATAAATGACAAACCCCAAAGGCAAATAACCAATGCAGTTTCTCGTAACTTCCTTCTTGTTCCTCTTGAACCATCCTAAATAAAATATATTGAATTTATTTTCTGTTTTCCTAATTCTTTTTCAATTTCATCCCCAAAGAGGTATTAAGAAAAAGAAAAAATATTTTTTGCTGTGTTACTTAAGGAACTGTGTATGTAATTGCTCCTTGATTTAGAATGGAGCCGAACAGTAGCAAATAAACTAGTCTAAGTGTGTTTAGAAAATTAAGATCAATAGTGGTAGGCTTTTAAAAGATCAAAACTTGACAAGATAAACTTGGTAATTTGACAGTTACAGAATTGGTAATTAAAAAGAGCACAGTAAGTGTCCTATTTCGGAAGACAGGAATGTGTATTGCTGTTTGATTAAAACCTGTTTGTAGAATTTATACATCATTCAATCTTTGCCACTTTGTATATTAAAGTGCAAAGAGAAATAGCTGTCCACTGAAGTTTGAAGGGTGAAGCAAGAAGGTGGAAGGAAAATTGTTTAAAGTGAAACAGTGAAAGAGGTCAATAGGAGCTAAGTGGTTATATCATGGTGAAAAAAAAAGTTAAATATCAGGAAAAAAATACTGGTCAGGGTCTTACCAAGCTGTAAATAAATATTCTTTCTATAAAGGTGATGACTGTTTGCTTATAACACAGAATTATTCTGGTGGTTCTTATGCTGTGATGTGGCATTGCAAGCTTTCTCTGATTTGCTTTGGTTTTTTTTTTCTCTCTGTCTCTTTCTTTTTTGTGCAGTTTTACTGTTGTGCTGAGTTGTGGATTATATTGTCCAAAGGACTCCATTCGAATGTTTCAGTGTTATGTTTTATTTCTTTCTCTTTTGAGTTCTAAACTGTCTTCCTCCTTCTTCATTCCTGTGGATATAATTTTCTTCAGAATCCTTTTTATTTTCCTGACTTCTGATGTGCACACTACTCTTGCGTAATTCATTTGCATCTGCGACATTCATAAACAAGCTGTTGCCTTTGTCATTTAGATCACTTACATCAGCACGAGTGTCTTTAAGCTCTCGAACACTGGTTTAAAACATAGCTTTTCACTGTTGTATGCTATGTTTCTTTAAGTGTATAGGATATAGGATATAGGTCTCTATCTCCACCATATTTTTTAAGCAAAAGGGCAAAAGACTTTTGACTGTTGTAAATTTCATGCATGTAGTGTAGAACTGTAACAACCAGCTTCATTTTCTGCTTAAAGTGGTTCTCTCAAATGGAGAAGCACACTAGTACCCAACTGCCTTCTATCCCGAGTTACCCATTACAGTTTTTTGCTTTTAAAAAGCATTTTGATTTCAAAGTATTTTTATGTTTGTGTTGGAATGCTCTGGTTTTATTTTATTTACTATTTTTTTTGCAGTGGAAGTATGAAAGGATGGATTCATGTACATATGCAGACAATCTGTGTTTCGGTGTGCACGCATACGTATTAGAGAG
>JAVJGI010000014.1:85935791-85983330 GCA_035590275.1 Ibycter americanus
AGCCCATGGTCTGTCAGTATTATTAAACTCTGAGGCAAAAACCACATTGAGTGCCTCTGCTTTTTCTTCATGTCTATTAGTCAGATGACCATCTTCCCAGTTTCAGCTCTAAATGAGCTTTGGTCTTTTGCATCTTCTCCCTGCATAAATGAACGACAGCTCTGTACTCTTCCAGCGAAGCCTGACCATGCTTCCAGAGAGCATACAGTTTCTCCTTCCTCCTGAGCTCCACAAGGAGTTCCCTGTTCAGCCAAGGTGCTCTGCCCTGCTTGCTTGATTTGTCGTACGCAGTGGAGTTGTCTGTTCCTGTGCTTCTAAAAGGTGGTTATTAAAGACTGACCAGCACTCATGGAGCCCACTGAATAACTTGAAGTTTGTTCTCCTGAAGTCCAGGGTAGCAACTCTGCTGTCCGTTTTTCTTATTACCCTACAAATTTTAAACTTAACGAGTTCATGATCACTGTGGCCAAGACAGTCACCTGCCATCACATCCCCCATGAGTCCTTCTGTATTCACAAACCGCAAGTCTAGGAGGACATCTGTCCTAGTTGACTACTGAGTACTTGTGACAAGAAGTTATCTTATACAAATTTCAAGAATTTCCAAGACTTGCTCATCACAGCAGTATGATATTCCCAGTTGATGCCTGGGAAGTTGAAATTTCCCATAAGGACAGGGGCTACTGATACAGAAATTTCTCCTAGTTGCCTATAGAATAACTCATTAGTGCTTATGTCCTGGCTTGGCAATAGGTAGTAGACACCCGCTACATCTCCTTTGTTTTCTGTTCCCCTAATCCTCACCCAGAGGCTCTTTACCACATCATCACTAACTGTAAGGACTGTGCAATCAAACCTCTCCCTTAGGACATCTTCACAGCAACTTATCAGAAAAGAACCACTCCTATCTGTGCTTGCATCCCTCTGAAGGAATTTTCCTTTTTTAGTGAGACAGAAATGGCCAAACTTCTCTTCCTGAGCAGTTGCCTGAAGGCACACTGGTGAAATAGAAATGTTGCTTGTGTGATGTAATATCTTCAGTGATGTTCACTGTTTTATACATTCCAGAGCATTCTAGTAATCTTCCTCTTTTTTTTTTTTTTTTTTTTTTTTAATTATGTCCTAGCAATGAGTAATAACTTCGGACAACTTCATTTAAAACTCTGCTTGTAAAAAAAAGTAGTAGTAATTTTAATTAGCTTTTTTTTTAGAGAAAGCTGCATAAGCCTAGGCTTTCTTCATAGCATATGACTGAGGCATTGGCTTGCTAGCTGTCAGAATACTCTTTCTGCATTTTATGGAGAGAGTAGAAAAAAACAAACACCTTGGGTTTATTCCAATTCAGAAGTCTAGCTTTTTCATGAAACAAAATTTCTGATTTTTTACAACTAGTTGCCAGAAATGGCTTTAATACTGTAACTGCAGTATTCTGGTTATTGTGTATATATCAACACGACTTCTAGAGAAAGCAGTCATATAAAAAAAGTTTATGTTAATTTTAAATCCCTGAAAAAATGTTATTTAGACTATCTGTACTCTTTAAATAAAGATGAAATGCAAAGTCTGATTACGTAGAGCAACTGAAATACAGGTACAGTAAGCTAAAGTTTTTATTGTCCCCGTTTTGAGAGGACCTGGTATGGAATTCATAGAAGTTTACTTTCCATTTTAAAGGAATTGGACCCAAGACCTTTCTAGGTTACCCAGCAATGAAAGAGATCTCCTTGGTTTACACCTGGCATTGCCCTGCAGGCAGCCTGAAGGATGACTAACGCAAACCCTGACGGTGTTCTGCTATAGCAGGCAGCCTGCAGCTGTCACACTCAGGGAGAGCTCAAGTTTTGGAGTTACTATAAAGGCTGAATAAGATATATTGCAATACGCAGGCAGAGTACTGTATCTCTTCTAAAGCAAGCCTTTTGTGTAGGGGGGGTTGTCAGACTTAACCTGAGGTACTAGTATGAACAGCAGGTAAAAGTTGGTGCATCCAGTTCAAATGATTCAAGTTTCATAATTTCTTCAAGGAACTCTCTTTTTGCTACAGAAGCTTGACTTGACTCTTCAGTGCCCATCAAACATTTTCCTTCCTGCTTTTATATCCTTCTGTGTAGGCTCTTAATCCTGAATAGATAGTTTTAGCAACAGCGATTAAAGCACGACTGCTTGATAGCAGGCTAATCCAGGGCAGTGGTTACTTCTCCATCCCTGAATTTAGGTTGGTGCTGTCTTTGGGTCTTAGGGATCACCTGCTGTTGCTGGTAAATCAGTGCAGGCTGGGATTCAGAGCTCACATCCCTTCTGCATACAGCTTGGTGTTGTGCTGAATAGACTGTGTGTGTCTGATTATTGGAATTAACTGTGACAGCAAGCTCATTTCGGCAGATGGCTGGTGTGGCATGTGTATACCTATATTTGATGATGATGATGATGGTGATATTCAGTTTCCTGTTCATCATGCCTTTGCTTATGGAAGAGACTTTCCCTCCCTCATAGGCTATTTTGATTTTTTAAAATCAAATATGCAAATATGAATTATAATGTCATTTGTTGGTTGTTTGTTGTTGGTTTTTTTTCTTTTTTCACTTCCTTCAATCTAGGATAAATTCTGCATGCTGAGCCTGTCCCTTGGCAAGTAACTGAATGTAAAAAAAGGAAATGTAAAAGGTTTGCCATCATTTCCTTTCTCATCAGCCTCTAAAATTTCCTTCTACAGCCTATTTTATTTCATTTTGTTTCTTATAAGGTTGTATGCTCTTAAGACATTGTTTAAGCGACAACTCATACCTGTCCTCACTTATGCATGCCCTCAGTAGTCGCACGCAATTGCTGAGTAACTGGCATCAGAACTCTGAATGTCATTGTTTGGTTTTTAGGCTTTCACCAAGATTGCAAAAGGAACACAGAGTTCTGCTGGGAAACTGAGCATCAGTATTTCATTTAGTTGTACAGTTAAATTATGAAGCTCTGTATGTGCAAGAGTATTTATTTCAGGAAACTTGGTGATGTGGAAAAAGACTTCTGAATTTTCTCTATTAGCAAGTCAAATGTATAGAAGCTGTTTAAAGAATACAGACAAATTCTCAGATTTAAAATTTAGATCAACTTTTTTTTATTATTATTTTATAAAAAGGACTTTGCTAAAGGAGGTGAGATAAATAAGAAATACTTTTCCAGAAAGTTTTAGATATTTTGTATCTATTAAAGACCTTGTTCTCTTTTATTGACTTGGTCAGTCATCAAGTTTTCTCGTGTTTAAGAGAGGAAAGTAAGCTTTTCACTATACAGCCTAAGTCTTCTTACACTAGTGTTAATCGGGAGGATTTCAATTTAACTCAGTCGGCATTTGAGATAAAAGCAGTGTATGTGAAAGGAAGTTTTAATCTTGATGCAGGTGTACTGTTATCCCTTGCTCAGTGAATGTTTATTGAATAGTGACATTACTCTGTCAGAGTTATGAATAGATCTATGTCATGAGAGTTATTTTTATCCAAAATTGGTTAGATATCAAATGTATGTAGACAGAAGATAATAGGGGTAAGTGGCATTACACTGAATAGCATAACAGTGACTATTGCTATGAGTGCCTTGAGGGATATTGCACTTACCCTGTTTCTGTTAGACTTTGCCTGATATCATCTTTTAAATCTCTGGGATTTAAAATAAAAAGATTCTTATGCTCATTCCACTGGGTTATGATGATGTCCTAAAACTTCAAGAACTACTTCTGGGATATAAGTAATTATTTACCTAGTCTCTGCCTCTTCCCTCACCTCTAGCCTGGAATTCCTGTTATCAGGACTTCATATGCAGATGTTAGCATATAATCATTATGGGATCTTTTTTTGCATCACTTCTAATAAGGGAGGGACTTTTTTCAAATATATTAAACATACTATGTGTTTCTACTTCTCATTTGTGCTTACTCTTCTGGGATTAAAAGCCATACACAGATCTTTTTAATTCTCTGATGAAAGCAATAGTGATGCTTCTAAAAGGATTATAGAAAAAAAGGGACATTACTTCCAGAGGGAAAGTGTAACTCCTGGTTTGGTTTCTGAGAGCAAACTGTACTCGCTGGTGTGAAGGTGGAAGCTCTCCCTCCATGAGCACTCATATTACACAGTAACTCAGATAACCCTGTTATCTTTATATTTTCACCTTCTTCATTTCTTATAAGTAACCCCTCATTCACTTTGTAATATACACAAGTTTTTGGAATCACTGAGTGTTAAAATTCAGTTTTCTACAAATCAGAACATGATATATTACACTTGACAATTTCCTAAAAACACTAATTGCCATGGATGTTGTAGAAAACACAAATATTCAATAATAAGATGATTTCAACATGTGTTGTCAAAAATATCTTTGTACCATGGAAGTCATGAGCCTTTTTACATGCCACTTGTTGCAGCAAGGGTGCAAAGAGGCCAGAAGATCTGCTGAGGACTGCACAGTGATGGTGTTGATGTGTGAAAGGGCAGGACAGCAACACCAGCTGGAGCATCTGTCCTCAGCACATCAGAGGCTTTGACTCAGAAAGAAGTGCCATCAGCCAAGTCTCTAGCCCTTTTGGGGTGTCTGTTGTGTCTCCTGGGGCTGGAGACACTGATGTCCTTACCTGTGAGAGGTATGCTGTGGTTGTAGGAGTGTGCAGCAGGAGGTGAACAGACAGTGTACCACCTAGGGAAGACAAACAGGAGATCAACAGGGTCTTCATGAAGGGATGTGAAGGGCAAAGAAAAACAACCAGACCAAAACACCACCTTCATAAGTATGAGGTGTTATTCATCTGGTTTTACTACTATGAAAAATTTCAAAGTATGTTGCCAAAACATTAACAGCAAGATGAAATGCACGTCTAATTCTGTAGAGAGAGGATGATAAACCAAAATACAATTGGAGAATCTTTATAAAGAAAGGGCTTATAATTTTAACAATTACATTAAATCAGTCTTTTGCGGGTAGCAGCCAATAAGGTCCATGGAAAATATTGAAGACTTTTTGTGGAAAAGGGTAGAAACAGACGAAGGAATCTATGAAGTTGCTTTTTACAGAGTAGGAATAGTGGGTGTTAATCCCCAGGGAGTGCAAAGAAAACTAGGCGCAGAAAGTGAGAACATATCTATTAAGTCCAAAGTAATCTTTTGGTAAAAATTATGCTCCTTCTTTCTCTGACCTTGATACAGATACATGTGAGAACAAATAGGTGGGTGTATTGGGTTTGCATGGCAAGGTTTTGGTAGCAGGGGGGGCTACAGAGGTGGCTTCTGTGAGAAGCTTCTGAAAGCTTCCCCTATGTCTGATGGAGCCAATGCCAGCCAGCTCCAAGATGGACCCAGCGCTGGCCAAGGCTGAGCCCATCAGTGACAGTGGTAGCATTTCGTGATAACATATTTAAGAACAGGAAAAAGAAAACAGCAATTGCAGCTGGAGAGAGGAGTGACAATATGTGAAAGCAACAACTCTGCAGACACCCAGGTCAGTGCAGTAGGAGGGGTGGGAGGTGCTGAGGTGCCAGCGCAGAGTTTCCCCTGCAGCCCGTGATGAAGACCATGGTGAGGCAGGCTGTCCCCCTGCAGCCCATGGAGGTTAGCAGTGGAGCAGATATCCACCTGCAGCCCATGGAGGACCCCATGCCAGAGCCGGTGGATGCCTGAAGGAGATTGTGACCCCATGGGAGGACCACACTGGAGCTGTAACAGGACCTGTGGCCGCATGGAGGGAGGAGCCCAGGCTGGAGCAAGTTTGTTGGCAGGACTTGTGACCCCCTGGGGGACCCACGCTGGAGCAGTCTGTTCCTGAAGGAATTCACCCCATGCAAGGGACCCACGCTGGAGCAGTTCATGAAGAACTGCAGCCCATGGGAAGGACTCACATTGCAGAAAGTGGAGGGCTGTCTCCCATGGGAGGAACCCCATGCTGGAGCAGGGGAAGAGTGTGAGGAGTCCTTCTCCTGAGGAGGAAGGAGCAGCAGAGACAATGTGTGATGAACTGATCGCAATCCCCATTCCCCTTCTCCTTTTCTGCTCGGAGTTGGGGGAGGCAGAGAAAATCAGGAGTGAAGCTGAGCCTGGGAAGAAGGGAGGGATTGGGGGGAAGGTGTTTTTAAGATTTAATTTTTATTTCTTATTATCCTACACTGATTTGATTGGTAATAAATTAAGCTAATTTCCCTGAGTCAAGTCTGTTTTGCCTGTGATGGTAACTGGTGAATGATCTCTCCCTGTCCTTATCCCGACCCATGAGCCTTTTCTTATATTTTCTCTCCCTTGTCCAGCTGAGGAGGGGAGCGATAGAGCAGCTTTGGTGGGCACCTGGTGTCCAGCCAGGGTCAGCCCACCACAGTGTGTATAAACAAAGTGTATTTTGTGCAGAATGAAATAGAATGTGGGGTTGGTTTTGATTTGGGTTGTTGTTGTTGTTGTTGTTGTTTTTAACGTGCATTGGATGCCTTCTGATTGAATCCAAAAAGAATCTGGGAGGACCAGTTTCAGACAGCAGCAGTCCTGTTTAACTCAACTTATACTGCTTCTCCTACCCACTATGGCAGGGTTCATAAAAAGGTAGCTACTGTCAATATCTTTGGGTATGCTATATGAATGCCATTCAGAAACCTTTGGTGTATACAGTTGCTGCAAAAGCTGCTGTAGGAGTCAAACAAGTAGGCTAGCCAGGTTTCCATAAAAATTGCTTTTTAAATTTTTTATTTGTTTCATTGAAACTTTTACTTCCCTTCTTAAGTAGTAACTAGCATTTATTATGAATAATATACTGACAGTCAGTTCCTCTATGTTGCAATCTAGTATGTTGGGTTCCACAGTGTCTTTTCCAAGATTGCCTGTGCAGTGTTCCTCAGAATCTGACTTTTTCAACTTCGGGTGGTATTACTAACGTGGCTGGACTGTATGTCTGAGCAAAGTCTTTAGTTGTCTGAGATATCTGAGTCATGTTTCTGAGTATAATCATATATTTTTTGAGTATGTAGTACATTGGTGTATGTTATGAACTGGTTTCTGAAACAGTATCAGATGTGTTTATGTCACATTTAGTGTATTGTCAAGACTAATGAGAGCAACATATTAAAAAAACTTCTGGATATAAGAGCAACTTTAATGTTATTAACATTGAAATCAAGTATTTGCACTGTCATATGTCACCAATTTATAAAATGTTTGACAAGTAATCTTGACTGAAGCACTACAAAAGCAATTCCAGGGTATAAACTTTGGCCTGGATGGCTTACTTTGGAGTGACAGTAGAAGATGCAATATTTGATCTCTACAGGAACATAAGTGGGAACATATGACTTTCTTACAGTATTTAAGGTCTGTCTCATATATTGACTTACTGTCAATACACTCTGACTTACTGACAAGTACTCTGTCTTCTGAGAACATATCTAAACTCTGAGTTCTTTTTTTAAGTTTAAAGAGAAGGAGTCTGATGCTAGGAAGGGTTTGGGGTTTTTTAATTCTGTAGATATTTGCTACATGACTTCTATTACTGTACGCTCATCAGACCCAACTCAGTTCCTCCTTTAGTACTAAGTACATTTTAATTTTAAAAGTGTGTATGCCGCTTTGCTTTTTGGCTTTGTTTTTGGTTGGGTTTTTTTGAGACAGAAAACTAGATTGGTTAATGTATCAGCTACTTTTATCTTTATTTCTGTAATGGTATCTCTATTTGTCTCTCTGTCTATGATCTTTCTTTTGTTAGTGTTAGAAGTCTTTATTTCGGGCAAAATTCAGGTAGGCTTTCATTTTTCCTCCAACAAAATATAAACAAGCCTTGAAAAGGCATGAATAAGGATTTCAGGTGGCTGCCTCAATGCGCAGATCTCAGAGCTCATTGTTCCCATCCAAAACTAGATAAAAACTTACATGTCTTTACCAATACAGCCTCTAAATTAAAATTATGTAATTTTTATTATGATAATGGAATTATTTCTCTTTTACCAGAATTGAAGGGAAGGTAGAGGGAACAAATGCGGGGGTTTTTCAGTTGGTGAATTTGAAAAAGTCCGTGATACAAATTAATTGACTTTTTTAATGACAAACAGAAAAACATGAACAGAAGTTGATTTTCTCCCCAAAATAGCATTTCTCTTAAAAAATATAATGAAAAGGTTAAGATTAAAAAACAATTTTATCTACGTGTCAGAGTTTGATGGTGAACTCATTATTTTTTCAGTGATATTTATAATTTTAACCTGAAACTGTATTTGATGTGGGATTGCTTGCATCTTGCTAGGAAATCTATGAAAATACCAAATAATTATTTTCAGGGTGTAAATATTATTGAGAGACCCCTTGATAAAGGAGTCCTTTTTACCTTTGCTTTTGGTTTTTAGATGCAACAGAACATGATTAGACTTTGCCACAGAGACACCAATCAATACAGTAGATAAAAGGGACTATTTTGAAGAATTTTGTTACAAATGTCTCCCTTTTATAGATTCTGAACTTTTGCCACTTATTTGCTTATTTTGATGCGGTCAACATACATTAATACGTCATCTGAAGTAACTCACAGCAGAACATATTTCTGGGTGTCGCTGCCTCTGTGGTTCAGGTTGTTTTAGAAGAACCTAAAGTGATGGAAATTGTTTGAACTGAAAACTGATGAGGATGAAACTTTTCCTTTTACATCGAATTCCCCACAAATGCAGTTCTCCAATGTGATAGCATACTGAATGCTTAAACATCTCGGTGTGCAGGTTAACAATAGCACATTAATAGACCAGAAGAAATGCTATGCATTTTAATTTGGCTGCTGGGATTTGAGTATTCACAGAAGCACAGTACTGGTTGAAAATGGAAGTCCTGTTGTTGTGATGGTATTGGTGTGAGCAGGCAGCTGAGGATTTGGGGTCAGAGGGTCAGAAGGAAAAGCCCACTGAGGGAGGCTGTAGCACTGTGCTCCCCTCAAGACCTTGCAGTGGACTACAGCTGGCAGCAGCTCCTTTCTGCAGCCACCCTGGTCCTGAGCCTGACAGGTTTCATTGCCATATCAGCCCTTTTGGCAACAGCTGTTCAGGGCTACCCGAGCCTCTGTGGCTTTGCCCATCGTGGCATTTAGAGAGGGGTCCATTCACACAGGGAGGTACCATCATCCCACAGATGGTAGCCTGGGCCTGTTGGCTTCTCACTGGGTACCTGAACATGTGGTACCCCTTATACTGAGCAGGGTTGTGGTGAGAACATCAGCAGGATAAAACTAACTTGTCTCATGGCAGTCCGAACCCAGCTCGTGTTCATTGTTAATGGGTAAACTGACCAACACTTGGTGAATTCTGTTCTGTGGTGACCAGAAAAGCTGACATCAGGGGACTGAAGTAACTTTGCTAAGAGTTGGCTGCCACAGGGTGGTTTTCTCTCTAGCAACTTTTCTGGCATCTCTTGCTTAAAACCTAGAAAGTCAGAAGATTCTGAGGCCACACTAACATGGCCTGTGTTCCCACTGAAAATCAAAATTAAATGTACTTTGCCCTTTATGCTGCCCAAATTTCTGTCCTCCCTGGGCTTGCCTCAGGACACCTCCAATAGAGAGAATTTGACACACATGTGAAGAAGCACCAGAGCTTTTTTAGCATTCCCTCTTGCATGACGCCCACTCTCCCACTTAACCTGCCCTTGATTAAGAACAATTACCTGTGGTGGGTCTTGCACTTTAGTAGAGAGTAACACCTGAAATAGTATAAATTCCTAACTGAAATTTCACTATCTTTGGGACCATGCTAAATTCTAAAAGGAGCCCTAAAACCATTACAGTCATGGTTCTGCTTGAAACAGTTTTAATCATGTGTAATGTATGAGGCCCTCTAGTTTCTGCTTAATGTTCTGCATTGTTCTCTTTAGAGTTTTAATAAGATTTTATGTTGTTTTAATTGAACATCATGTTATGAAACTGATGTACCAATTATTTTTCCCCAGGCATCAAAGATGTTACCAACAAAAAAATGCAATGTCGGAATTTATTTTAAAGAGAAAAAAGATTGCAAAAATTATTTGTGACAGAAAGAATTAGGATAATGTATAGAAGTCAAATAGCTTCTTTTAATTATAAAATACTCTTAGATTTTATTTTAAAAGGGTTTGAAAGAGGATTGCATATGATTGTGTATTTGAGGAAGGGTGAAAGTATATATGAATTCTGAGGTGGTAAAATATGAAATGTCTTCTTGTTACACGTTGGTGCATTGAAACCTTAGATCCTTTTCTGTGAAACAAATATACAGGCTTATATATACAAATAATTTTTCTTCTAGGAATGGTAATTTATAAATAACAAATTTCAGGTATATTTCACTACGGACTGGTGGCAGAGAAAAAAAACATTGTCCTTTTTCGTAAGATATTTTTTTTCTCCAGGCTTTGAAACAGTTATGCAGTTGAGCTTTTCTGGCTGCTTGTTGTAAGAGAAAATCAGTATTAATTTGAAGTACCAGGATGTCAGTGGAACTAATAGAGGGAGCTGCTCTCCAAACTATCCAGCAGGACTTTTAGATCTTGTCTGAGTAACTGAGTGGAAGTAAATGTTCTTGTACAGGATGGTGCTGCCTTTGTGCTGCTACTCCTTCTCTGGAAAATGGGGAGGAGGGAAAACTGGACATGTTGAAAGTAGCAGCATAATTCTTTTGCTGCAGAAAGTTTGCTGAAAGATTGATAGGGTGAGTGTGCTGGCAGGTAGGTGTAATGGGATTAGACATTCATTGAAGTATGGGGGTAAGGATCTGCATATTTGTTGGGAGCAGACTACCTTCTAAAATCTAGAAAACTGTGCTAGTTTGTAATGGGCTTAGTGGTTTTACTTTCAGAAAATTCTGTGTATGATTACATGCACATTTATGCTATTTCCCTCCTACTCACCCAACCCTCAAATACAGTTTTCAAAGGCAGATATCTAAGGCCATTCTTAGACCTCTCAGTAGAGGTGCCTGGTTTTCTGACATACAGAACACTCGCATTTCCCACTTTAATACATGTTTTCTTTGCTTTGCTGCATTTGCTTACCTGAAAGGTAGTACAAGCCATGGTAGTAAAATAAGTGTCATATACTTACACCATACAGTAAAAGTTCCTCATTGCTGTGGCTACTAGGGACTTCTCTGTGTTAGTGTAACCTCAAATGAACATGCTGTTTCTTTCTAATTAGGGATTCCATCCTAGATATAATGACAAGACAAATAGATTAACGATGAAAACAACAATTTTTTTTTAAAGTTACTACTACCACAATAGTTTATACCTCTCTAATCTAATGGCAAGGATTTGACTGGATCAAATCCTGAAGTGAAACTATCTCCATAAATGTAGAAAGCTGGGTATGTTTAAACATTGCTTCCTTTATTTATTGGTATTTTCAGTACATGTAAATGAAAGTAGCCATTCAGGGTTTTTCCTCAGTCTTCCAAGAAACACACCAAGAAATCCATAAACTCCCCCAAAACGTGGAATTATATAATAATTTATACTTAATTTTAATTGAATACAAATTAATTGCTAGAGGTCTCATGAAAATTTGTTTTCCCTGTGAACAAGGGAGAAATATAAGGCCTTGTTTTATGTCTGAAAAGCCAGTCCTGTGAACGGCAATCTGCACAATAAAGACTTGAATGTGTCCAAATGATTGGGTTGGTGCTGTTAAGAGTTACGGCTCCACAGCTGAGGCAGCTCACTCTTAATGAAATGAAGCAGCCCTTGCCATGTTTTCACAGTTACTGTCTGACAGCAAGAGATGGCTACATCCTTAGATGCACCATGTAATGTCTTGCAATCTGAATATAACCTAAATTGAATGCTGTTTTGCCTGTTTATAAAGACAATCTTTTCGGAAGACAGGGCCCAATGCGCTAAGGAAAGCTTTTGTGTCTTCTTTTAGATGAAAGAATCTTCTGAATATGAATTTTGGTCCCTTCTTAGTTCTGGGACTTGTGGAATTTAAAACTGTAACAGTGGTAGATGCAACTTAAACAGATTGTTTTCTGCTAGAAAGTTATACTTCTAGCTTCCACTCATCAACATTTGATTCCCTCTTAGAGGACTAACTTATCCTTTATTTTTAAAAAATGTCCTGGGAACCTAGAAACGCTTTAATGATATTCATAAGCTTATCTTCCCAATAGAAAAAAACTTTTTATCTTTCTTCTTAATCAAGTCATTAGCATGAAACTCAGAGATGTAATCATACCAGACTGGAATTGGGGTCATGCTATAGGCTAGCTGAATAGGAGGCTTCATGGCATGATGATGTATAGCCATTTCACAACAATGATTTTAAGTCAATAAGTCTGCCCTTTAATTACATTTTTAATCTCGTTTGTTAAGTTTTTAGTATTATGTAAATAAATTGCTCAGTAAATGCTCTTATTCTAAGACCCAATAAAAGTTTTGCTTATGGACTGGGAAAGCAAATGATTTAAAAGCCTGATGGAAGGGCCAAAAGTTTCTTTCCCATGTTGTGACAGAGCTTGGTTGTGTTAGCTACGGTGGTCTATATGACAATAAAACATCATACTCATCACTGTTCAATTCTCACTGTTAGATTGTTTGGAAACAAAATAGGTCCCAAAATTTTATCTAAATTAGTTATATTTTGATATGAAAAAAAAAAACAAAACAAAAAAGCCCAAACCCAACAACAAGTTCTTAGAAGAACTATGACTTCTGGAAGAGGGAACTCCAGTCGGATCAATAGTGTCTTACAAAGCAAGAAATACTTCAGAGGTTTGTTCCATCATTAATCTAAATCATAGTCTTTTCAGTCTAGAACAAATGATCTCTTTTGTTTCAAACAAAAATATACATTTCTTTCCATTCAAATACTTTGAAGATAATGACTAGTTCACAAGAACAGACTGTCATAAAAAGCAGTGCAAACTGGCCTTCTGTTGCTAGAAGCAAAAGAAGTGGATCACGTCCATCTTGCACTGAATCTACCACTCATGTACCTAAAATGTATTTGGCTTCCTGTGTTGTCACCATTAATTCAACATCTCCAGAACTATAATAACCACAAAACCATTCCTCAGTCTAGCAGACAGAAGAATAAGCTGTGCTCCTGAAAGAGGTGCCATGTGCATGGATCTTTGTGCCTCCAAAAGCTGCTGGAGTCTGCAGGGGCATTGAAAAAGATCTCTCAAACTCTCTGAACCCGCACACAGAGTTTAATGCTTTAGGCAGAATCAGAAATACGCAGGAGTAAAGATGTAATTGAATAAAAATAAGTAGGATGATTAATTTGAAATCCAGTCCCTGAGTTGTGCTGGACAAAGTTGCAAAATACAGACAGTGAGTGCATTTCCTATACTGTAGAATCCATAAGGAGGTTACAAAAAAAAAAACAAACAAAAAACCAATCAAAACTTTTTGGTTATACCAGGTTATAACTGGGAAACTTTTCTAGTTATATCAGCTGAACTCCACTGTTGGCAAAAATTCACAGACTGTGCCAGGCCCTAACAGCTCTCTATTGTCTTCAAGTCCATAGAGAAGAGACCTATTCTTTATAGATGTGCTTTGCTCAGTAGTATTGTTAGAACTAAAAAAATACTGGTTTGAAACAACTTTGTAAGTTCTGCCTTCCCCAGGCACCTGAAATGATGTTTAACCAATGAAAATGCAAAGCAAAAGCAGAAAGAAACACACATACTTGAGAAGTTTGGAGATCACCACAAAAGAATATGAAAATAAGTTTTTTACTCATCTAACTTTACACTTCATGGTAATAAAGGAGGATTTCACTCTGAAATTCTTAGGCAAATCTACGTGTGATGGAGTAGCAGTTCTTTCTAAGCAGTTCAGCTCACTCTAAGCAGTAACTTTTGATCAAAAAGATGTTTTTCATTTTGCTATCTGCTCATTTTAAGGGAATCTATTTCCACACAGCCTCAGTACTAACCACTACAGCAAAAATGCAGCGTACAGAGTCAACTTAAGTCCAACTGTAACCCAGTAGAATCATATCAGGATTAATTTTTCATCCTCTGCAGCTCCTCCATGTGTTTGAACACACTGGAAAATACAAAAATGCAATAAATAGTCTATATTTAGTTTATATTCTGTGCTTCTTGGTATGATGTGTAATGACAGCATACTTTTGCAAATATCTTGGCAGTTTATGAGATTAAATAGATCTTCCTGCTTTATTCTTGTCAAGAAAAAGAATCTAGTTCATATTGATCTTTCACTTTTATTTTTGAAACATGGAAATTACTTATTTCAGAAAGCAAATAAAAGGTGTATAGATCTTTTTCTTATATGTACTCTGCTTCTCTTGGAATGTGAAGGAGCCACAAAGAAAGGATCTGAAATGCACCAAACAAAATGGACTAAATATATTTGTTGCTGTCTTGCTTTTTTGTCAGCGTAGGCTTCCTGCATAGGTGGAATAAACTAGTTTTTGACGCATTAGAAGAAGTGCAATATACAGAGGTAATTTGGAATAAGGAAAATCAGATCTTGAATACTAAGCTTTTGATAAGAGTACATCACTTTTCATGTTTGTTACTCATTGAACTAATCATCTAGATTTATTGTGATAGGATGTGATATTCTGAAATAAAAAGGCTATGGCTTGATTTTATTTTTAGAAATATGTATGTTTCAGGAGAAAAGCATGAAATGCATTAACTATGAGACACTTTTTCTAAAAGAAAAATCTGGAAGTGGTTTTTTTTTTTTTCTTTTCTAATTTTTTGTTATGAAATGCTATGAATATATGTGTGGTAAAAAACACCAAGAGGACATAGATTGGACAGCTTCCTACTGTGAACAGCTATTCAACATACAAGTTTCATGGCACATGTTCTTGCTGAGGAAAAGGCAGCTGTTTCTATCACCACCCTAAAAACTAATAATTTTGTGCAACAGGTAGTGCATAGGATAATTCTTTCATTCAGCAATAGATTTATAAATTTTTAAATGTGGAACGACCTTAGAAGTATACAAGCATTAAAAGTTAACTTTTTTACTGTGAACTTTATCCTTTCTTATATATTGGTTTGGCTATTTACATCAGGTTTGTGATACTTAACCTAACCTAAATAAAATCTCCAAATGCATAGATGAAGAGCAAGAAATTTGGTAATAAAGTATTCTTCAGTCCAGCAAACAAAAATAAAATATGACAGTTGGAAGCTGAAGCTAGCAACATTCAGATTTGAAATAAAGTACAAATTTTCAAGTAAGACCATTCATACCTGGAATATTATACGTGGTTATGTACCTTAATAATGGCATTTTTTAAAATCTAAATTGTCTTTTTAGCACCAGTAAATAAATACAACGCTTATAATACAGTTGCATTCTTGAGAATTACCTCTGATGTATTCCAAACTCATTCCTAACTACTTTACTGCTAGGATGACCATAGATAAAGTAAAATAGTTGGATAAGAACTTCTATACTGTACCAAAGACAGTTCTAGCCCATCTTAAAATTGCTCCAAATACAGTGCTAGTCATTGCTGTGCAAGAAATAGGTATCCAGTAAAAGACAGCAAATGACATTTGGAACAGCAGTAGGTGAACAAGGACAATCTACTCATGATTCAGTGCAGCTAACATTACACTTAAAATATCAAATAAAACCAATTCAATTAGGAACACACGAAGTAGGCAAGTTGTGTCCTCCCCTCCCTCAAAGTCATTCTTCTAAAGAAAATTACAACAAATTTCCATTGGGGACTACCTGTGATGCTCAGTTAGTGCTGGGTCTTGCTCTCAAATGCCATAAATAATTTCCCCTTCCACACTTCATCCCCACCACTCCCATTTCAGCCAGCAAGAAATCACCACTAGAAATCTCAGAGCCCAAGCACCCTAGGAGAAAATGCAGAGCTTTATTCACTAGGTCATTTTCTTTGTGGGTTTGTGTGCTTCTTTGTTTGAAAGTAAAAGTACTTTTGTGTGTATGTGGCTACCTATAGAGTACCTGTGTGGTTATGTATGTATGTGTTTAAATTATTTTTTTTATTTTTATTTTTAATCTTTTTAAAGAGCTCGATTCAACCGCTGTTCCCTGCGACCGAATCTGACCTTGTGGAGCTGCAGCATGCAAACGTCTTTAGAAGGGCAGCCAACGTACAAAGGCTGCATTGAGTGTGTGGGCAGGCAGGAATGCTGGTACCGGGCAGCTCCCCGCGGAATGTTCTTTTGGCAGAAACAGCCGTGCTAAAAATGAGGGGGGAAAATGAATTCAAAATGTAGAGCTGGCCTGCAGTTAGAGAGTGATAAGAAAAGTTGGCTGTTCAACATGAGCTGCCAGTTGCATATTCTACGTCCTTGCTATTCTCAGGTCCTCCTACAGCCATGGCCCTGACCAGTGTTTTGATATAGCACAAAGTGGCTGTTTATTGCAATTGACTGCTGAGGCCTGTGCTCCGAAATGCGTTCTGTCAACAGAATGTAAGTGAACTTGGCATTTTAAAGCTCAGCTGCTACAGTCGTGTAGTTCCCTCGGAACTGCCATGCAGCAGGACCGGTGTTGCAGTCCCCAGCTCAAACTGAAAATGTTGCACAGGAAGACATATCATGTGAAGGTCAGATTTACCTGAGATCTTGAGGGTTGTGTGGGTTTTTTTTCCCTCATCAGCACAGTAAATATATCTTGTCCTTGCTTTGTTGCCTGTCAAAGGCTAGACTTCTAACTCTCTAAGTTTTGTTCAGTATGCTCTGTATGGAAAAAAGGTGAACATTCAGTGCAAAGGGCCTTCGTGTTAAAGGGAAACATGGCTTGTATACAGTACACGATATTACCGTAAAAAGAGTAATCAAAACCTGTGCTAACTCTGTGTTGCACTGAAGATTTTTACACCAGTTTGAGAAGTGATATTTTCTATGATTTTGCAAGAAATCACATGTATTGTTTTCTATCGCTTCCATAGGAACTACAGGCAGAAATCGATGCTCATACCGACATCTTTCACAACCTGGATGAAAATGGGCAGAAAATCCTGAGGTCCCTGGAAGGCTCTGAGGATGCAGCTCTGTTGCAGAGACGTCTGGATAACATGAACCTCAGATGGAGTGATCTTAGGAGGAAATCCCTAAATATTAGGTAGGACCTGAACGTAAGCGAAAGCCTATAGTTGGTGCATAAGATGGAATGCTGCATTTTGCTGGTAAAAAGGTTTAATTTTGTTTCTGATAGCACTATTTTTGTCTATTTTGAAATGATTCGCACTATTTTGAATGTTGGCTTAACTTTGTAAGAATGATCAGGTTTTTTAGTGTGAAAATGATAGTAGAGGATTAGGATTTAAGGCATATGATGAGGTTTGGTAATTACAGGAGAGATTAGCATGTTTAAACAGCAACTGTACCCCCTTCTAAATACAGGCTTTTTCTAGAGCTGGGGATGACTTATCAATGAGTCGTGAAAGACAACGATTAAACAACCTATATTTATGATAAGCTTTATTTCTAAGGCTGCTATTTCCAGTGCAAAGCTAAGAATAGCCTTGCAAATGAGACACAAAATATTTAAGACTGAATCTGTTGTCTGGAGAGTGGACAGAATTGCCAAATAAAATCCAGGGGTAAAAGACACCCATAGGTAGTGCCATGAGAGGAAAAAATTCTGCTTGCAAGGAAAAATATAATAAATGTTAATGTTACAAATGATGAAGTAGAAATACACAGGCTTCAGTGGGCTGAAGATTGCTTTTCAAAAGGAGGAAGCTTCTCTTCAGAAATACGACTTTTACATAGGCAACCCAGCTCTGTTGCTTTCAGTCTCCTGCATTTTTTGATTTGCTCACTTGCTGTGTGTTGGTGGTAGTTCAGAGGGCAGCAAAAGGCTGAAGTGCTTTTCAAAGTGATTTATGAAGTATTAGCTTTTTTCAGCTCAGGCCCTGAGGGAGGTCTGTCTGTGTAATGACAAAAGTCATCTTCATAACATCAATCATTAAAAATAAATGAGGGATGTAAGGTTGAAAAGATATTAGTAGCTAAAGAAAAGAGAGACACATTCCTCCTTCCTTCCTTCTGAGGAGCAAGAGAAGAGGGATATAACCCTTCAAGGTCTCTCTGAGAATTATCTTTTTTGTCTGCGCACACTTGAACACAGTTATAAATATATGAGTGTATGTATATAATATACACCAGTGTGCACATACATAAACATATATTCCCAAAGGTGAAGAAAGGGCAGAACAAGATGGGTTCTGGGAAAACCTTCACCAGATTGGAGAAGGTTGGAGCACAGCAGCAGTAACAAAACCACTTTGGATCACTCTTTTTGCACTTTTCTCTTGTAAAGCCAGACCTGGGGACACAGGGAAGAAGTGAAGACCCTAGTTTTTGCCTTGGTTGCTGCCTTTCTTTGGAGGAGGTGGCAGCTTGTGTTTGCTGGGATAAGTGTGAGAGACAGGAGTTAACCTGACTCAGAAACCTGGCTCCTTGACTGTGCCCCTTCCAAAAGCCCTGTGGTCCTTGCTCTGGTCGTCACCTCCTGCAACTCCCCATACAACATTCTTGCCTCTCTCCCCCCTCACGCTCTGAGAGACCCCCTGGAGCTTCCCCAGCCCTCGCCACCTGCCAGGCTGGGCTCCCCCCGCCGCACCTGCGGTCAGGCAGTTTCGCCCCAGCCCACAGCTGCCCTGTGAGAGCAGAGATCAAAAGGCAGCACGGTCTGTGTGTGCCCCTCCCACATAGCCTTTAAGTTTGGAAAAAGAGTTTTTCCATCAGCTCACATACCAGAGCAGCTGAGCTTTCTGTCAGCCAGTGGCTAATCTGTCCCTTTCCTTGCCACTCCAGTTACCTGGTGTAAGAGGTCAGAAAGAAAACAGGATCCACAGAGCATTTCAAAGAAATACAGCTGTCCTTACCTTCAGCAGTTCCTTATTTCCATATCCAAACTAAGTAATAAGGTCTGCAAAACAGAGTCCATATTTATCACGTTACTTTATAGACCATTCTATATGAGGTATAGGAGTAGCATTTTCACTGTCAGAAAATACGTGATTCTATGCGCAGTCACTGAAAAAGGAGAGAAATGTTTGAACAAAGCTGGAAGTTAAACAGAAAAAACATGAAAGAAAAGAAAACCTGTCTTTATTTTCCAGTACATTTTATCACCTTACTGTTATGTAATACTGCTTCTGATTTGAATTACTAAAAGAAATTCTTATGTTACCTGGAAGTGATTTAGGAATTTCTTCCCAACCAACAATTAAAAAATGGCATATTCAGAAGTCTAGAGAGACAAAATTTTAGTGTGCTTTATCTATGGTATAAACAAAATTGAAGATTTGATCAGCCCATTGATGTTTCATTCAGGTATTTTCTCTCCACAGAAAATAGTTGCTGAAAATTAGTAGCTCAACACTCTATCCCAGTATTAGAAAAAACACATTTACACATACACAGAGGAAATATTTGGAAGATGTCCTCATGGTGGAGACCTTGTTTGCACATGGTAGTATTCTGTCTCTTAATTTTTCCAGTGATTCAGTTTCATTCACACCTCTGTTCAAAAGGCACAGACATTTGGGTAGTGTAAGGGCATTCTATTGGCTTTAACAATTTCCTCACGACTTTTTTGGGAAAGAATGGCATTGGTTCTCTTATCTTAAAGGTGAGCAACCACATGAATCTTATGTGAGTTCGAACTGTTTGTGTAGCAGTTTAGAGAAATGCTTGCTCTTCTCTGAATTGGAAGACTACTCTCTACATTTTAGTTAATTAATCTCCTAGCAATCCTAAGTGATGACTAAATTACTGTCATCCTAGTCCTGCATAATATTTGTGCACACTTAGTGAGACTGACAATTCAACACAGTTATTACTCACTGCTGAAGAGGAAAACTGGAAAAAAACAACAACCCAAGAGATGGGAAAAGAACGGATGCTTCAGGCCAGGTCTGCAGAAGCAAATTTAAATCAGTGTTGCCAGATCCAATTCAAAGCTACTGAAGCTATTTAAAAATCGTTAAGTTAATGAAACACTAGGGTCTTTCTCAGTAAATAAGCTTGTACAATTTGGGTTTTATTTTCAATGTGCCTGAATATATCTTATATTTAACTCATGCTTTCAGATCCCATTTGGAAGCCAGTACAGACCAGTGGAAGCGTTTACATCTCTCTCTTCAGGAACTTTTGGCATGGCTGCAATTGAAGGAGGATGAACTAAAACAGCAAGCACCCATTGGCGGAGATCTTCCCACTGTGCAGAAACAGAATGATACTCATAGGGTATGATTTTTTTTTTAATTATCTTTTGGTCATTGCTTTTTGTTTTGCAGGTTAGTGCTGCATGAAACAATCCTTCTTGGAAAAATTAAGATACCTTTTAAAACACATTTTAGAGAGAATGAAAACTGAACTTCTTGCATGTGGGTACCAGGTACAATTTTGAAATACTGCTTAGAAAAGCAGCCTTTTGGAGAAGGGAGTGTTTACTATCACTCCTTGGCTTTTTTGAAAAGCTACACAGGATTTTCACAGACCTATCACAGACAGCTAGTTTTCATGGCCAGAAAAAATACTAATCTAATGTTAATTAGGGGTTAAATAAGTAGTTCTGAATTTTTTTCTAGATCAGGCATTTAAATTTCATGTGTACTTTTTGAAACCCTATTTTGTTATTGATTTTGGGGAACATTTGTGAAAAGAGTGGCTGAAACCAGCCCTAATACACAACTGTGTGTATCATGAAACTATTGTGATAAGAGACTGTAACTCTTTGTAACTGATAATAATTTCATCAGAGAATTCTTAAGGAAAAGCAATAGCAAAGCATTGTATGGGGACTGTTCCAGACTAAGCATTGAGTAAAAAGGAACCTAAATCCAACCCTTGTATGGGAAGTTGTTGGGGTTTTTTTTCAAACCCACCAGATGAACAGCCCTCCAAAATAACACAATACTGCTGAAAAATTATCATACAAAGATTCACAGGGGACTTTTTGTGTTAAAAGTATGCTTTAAGTATGTTTCCTGTCTTGAATCAAGTTCACATCTGTTTGATGCTAACCTAATGTCTGCTTTCAGGCAAACAGCTTTTAATTTGTTGTGCCATTGCAGTCTATTCAGGTCTGAATGTGAAATCACAGTTCTAGTACCTCAGCCGTGCTTTTTTTTTGGTAGTGTCATAAGGAAACCCATAAGGAAACTAGTGTTCTGCTAAAATAAAGCTGAAGAATTGCTGAATGAAGCAGTAAATGGGGCAGAACTGTTGCTCTGAGAAGGAATAGGGTACCATGTGAAAGGTAACTTGGATAGCACGCCCAGCTTCAAGAACTATCACTTATGAACTCCATAAAATCCTGTCTAGCCCTTATGATAAGACTTCTGTTTCTTTTGTGTTAGTTTCTGATGAAAACTTTAATCTGGGAAGCACCAGTTAATAACAGATGTCCATAACAGAAACCAGGCCTCAACCCACTAGGACATATCCTTATTCAGTAGGAAGTTGGGAATACGGTGTCAGGGTATTATTTTTTTTTTTTTCAGAGAACAGTATAAGATCAAGGGCAAGGAGCCTTACTGATATATAGAAATTGTCCTTTCATGTTTAAAAGGTAAATGTATGTAGTGATTGGGATGACCCATACAAGTATTTATACTAAGACATTTCTCCACTATACACTATTGCATTTCATGGAATTTACTTGGATGTAGTATTCTAGCTCTCCTCTCCTTCATCCACACGTGTCTTCAGTTAAAATAATGACATTATGGGAAGGTTTTTCCTCCTGTTTGCTGACCAAGTACACTTCAGTGTGACATCTAAAAAGTTATTTCAAACAAATTTATTTAAAATGTATATAAAAAAATTTAAGTTGTCATTGTTAATACCATGAGAAGAGAATATTCCAAAACCAGTGATCATCCTTTCAAAACCATTAAGATACACATATGTAACTTTCAGTGTGTGAAACTTGCCACAAAAAGGTATTGTTTCTGCAGTTCCTAAATCTCTGATTTTATTGCTTAATGGAGAAGTGTGAAATGGTACTATAAAATGAAATTGGATCTGAAATACCTGTGTTTTCTCCATTCATCAGGTAGCTGTATCATAAATATTGCTCTAATAGGTTGTCCTACCTCATGCTGAAGGACACATTTTAGAACAAATAGTGAAAAGATTAAGTTTGGAAAGAGAACGTGACATACCTTACTGCTTCAAGTTATTGGGAACCCTGACTCTGTGAAAATCTGGAAATATCATATACAACCAGGCTTGGCTTTTGGCATAAGCAAACAGGTGTTTGTCTACAGTAGCAGACTGATGGAAGCTAGTGGCAATAAGGCTTTTCAAGGGCCTATCTTTACTTAATGGCTGAGAAAGCCAAAGGGAACAATGAAAAAAAAACAACAACAAAACCCAAAACACCTCACTGTCAGCGCACAATGCTTTTCTAAGATGATATAATGCTTTGCTGCAAGGGGCAGCTTAGTCACATTTCCTAGGTCTTCCTTCTGGAGAGGTGATGTGTAGAATGTGTCTTTCTCACAAAACTTTACTTGGGACTTCAAGCATTATCACAGAAATAGTGAGGCCAAAGCATCCGTGACTTTATGCAACACCACCTTTTTTCCCTCTGGGAAAGGTAAGATACATGAAATGCCTGAGGTCTGTCCTACCCAGCTGGCTGTAGCAACTTTGGTAAAGTAGTTTTAAAGCCCATCCAGAAGATCAGGGTGAGAGAAATAATTTAAATGTTGCTTTAACTCAGCATGACTTTAACTCAAACCCTTTATCTAAAGACAACTCTTGGGCCAAAACAAGACTTAAAGAAGGACCAGTATAGAAGTGTTACAACAAAACTTGTGTTATCTGAATAATATTTGAGTATTCAAAACCATGAACTTTCCTCCTGGATCAAAGAAATATTTTTTTCATCTAGAGAAATGACTTCTCATAACATTTTAATATTGTATATTGTTCTATAAGCTATTAGAAAGTTTCCTAGAATTCATGGTAGAGTTGGCAAGACATTGGTGATGGACTAAGTGATCTCCCTGCCACTCATTAATCAATTGAAGTGTTAAAAACTTTCAGGGATGAGAAGTGCTGCGTGAAAGTAAGTTACCATTAATAGGTGGAAAGTAATTTTACAAAATAGCTCTTCCCACTCCTCCTTTCTGATTATCTTCTCTGCCACATGCAGATACATACAAGACACAAATCTTTGTTCATCATGTCTAGTATCAAAACTAGAACTTTTTAGTTCCTTTTAGAAATATGGCTTCTCTCCTTTCCCCATTCTCTAGTGCTTCTGTAGTTTAATGTGAGGCCTTTTTAGTTCTAGGTATTCTGAAAAAAAGAACAACACATCATCCTTGAAATTAGGTTACCCTGTCTACTCTTCAAAAGTCTCTTACAGACAAAGAGGGAAAAACCGCCAGTGCAGAATAATGCTGACTTCAGGTTGCCTTTGACAAAATCTGTGTTTGCAGCTTGGAGTTTTTCTACTGTATTTTTTTTTTTTTTTCTGTGACACTATGGACTTTCTGTTACTCTAAAAGTTTCTTTTAGAGAAGCAGACATACAAAGCTGTATTTGAATGAACAGCTTAGCTCTTTTCTGAACATAAGAAAAATGCGTTTAAAAAGGCTTGCACCACAGGTGTAGAAGCATCTAGCTTGAAACTGGAGCACAGTACTGAAAAGCTGGTTTTTTTCAAGAGTTTTAGGGCCTCTGCTTAAGAACAAAACTTAGTTCTCAGAGTGTTGGAGGTGAAAGTAAAGAGTAGTTGAATTTTGCTCTTGAGAAAAAGAATCTGCTGATTGTTCATTTTGTTCTCAGCATCAGTTCTGGGAATCAATCTTCAGTAAACAAGCTCAGTCTCTACCTATCTGACCAATCTTTTAAATGACACAAAACTTCCAGCTTTATTTTTCCTGTATCAGTACAATGTCTTTCCTTCTGTGAAAAATTATTTTTGCCAGGTAAAGCCAGAAGTGAACCTAAGGTATGTTCTTCACTGGAGAAGAGAAAAAGCCTCAGCAGGGGAACATTTTTTATAAGCAGGTTAACTGATTGCCATTGAGAAATGGCATGATGAATGCAAACATGATTTTATGCCTGAATCTTTTTTCTAAGACAGTGTTACAAGCTGATTTTTTTTTTCCCCCCTTAAGGATGTAATTTAAAGAAAAACAAACATACTTAACTTCTCTGTTGTTTAGAAGACCATCTGGAATGCCTCAGACATTCATAGCAGAGATGAAAGGAAATTAGTTCTTATCATTAGAATGCTCCTAGTTGACAAGATTGGCTTTAAAAATTTTAAGAGCAGGATTCAGATGAAAATTTCAAATGCTTGAATCTGTGCCAGTGGAGAGCTTGAACTCAACTGAGAAAAGAGATATCTGTGCAGTCAAAATCATTGTTGCATTATAAATGTGAGGTGCTTTTTAGACAAGGCAATTTGGAATTTGTCCCAAATATACTCACATAACCACTATTTCTTTGAACTTAAATATAGTGGGTCATTTTGTTGATTTTTGGCATCTGAAGAAGTTGTGTCTATGCCAAAGTCTTAGAATGGGTATGTGGGGGGATGGGGCGTGGAGTGTGTGTGTGTGTGTGTGTGTGTGAATGATAAAAAATACCGCTGTTCATCAAAATACTATTTCATTATCTTACAGTTTTCTTCGCTTTGCTGTCAAAATAATGTTTTATTGAAATAATATTAATTGCACGTTACAGTTAATCTCATTTAAGTAACTTGGGCATCATGAGATAGTCTGCTTTTTCTTTCATTCTTTAAGAGTTTCCACATCTTCTGTGTAGCGATTGTATTAACAGCATAAATAGTGTTTATGAATATAGAAGGTAATTATTAACAATTCCCTGGAAACCCTTTCACATGAAATGTATAGCAGCAGTGCCTAAGGAGTATAATTCCTGCATCAACACACTAACCTTTTCTGGTGGAACAATTGATACCTGCTTTTTAAAATTGAAGTCAAAACCAATTTCTAAAAAGCATTCTGGTTGGGAAACATCTTGAATTAATTTAATTGTACTCTTTCTCTTTAAAATTCATTAAAAGCAAAAATATCTGCTTTTATAATAACAGATTAATGTTAGTTTTACTAATGCAAGTCTCCTCATATTTTCATCTTTCAAATTAAACAGTCTGTGTTTCTTCATCTAAAGAGATTTAAGGACACTCGTGAAGAGGTAGTGGAGGTCTGAGACAAGCTGATCAATATAGGCATTATTAAAATGGTGGGCAGAATACCACTAGTACTGTAGTGTTGATGACAAATAGAGATGCTTAAATAAAGTAGTTTACTTTTTTTTTTTTTTTTGGTCAGGTCATACATTATGGGCATTCGATTTCCTCTACAGTCACCATGAAGTGTGGAAGAAGTTAAAGAATTCAATGAAATTAGCCTAAAATCATTAGCTGTAAATTAGACATTCATTTAGGCTAATTCTGCTTTCAGTGATGGTCTTCTTGTTATGAAGATGTGTCAGTCAGGGCTCTAGATAAATAAATTCTTTCTTCTTTTTTTCTCAAAAACCCAGAAAATTTAATTTGTTGCTACTTTGGATTTTTATTGGTAGTGTGTACATATTTCACAACAAAACTTTAATCAGAAAAGCTGGCTTTATCTTCATACAGTAAGAACATTTCTTGGAATGAGATAATACAAAATGAGCATTCATTATTTTTAATGCTGTTCTGTGCTTCTGCTTCAGCCTCATGTTTTTTTCATTCTTTCCTTTTTAAATTTCTTATACTGAAACATATTCTAAACCCGCTCGGTAGAAGTCTGCAGATCAAAACTAGGGAAGGCTATGAGAATTGTAAATAGATCTTAACACCATACTGTGAACTGTTCTGAAACAGGATTTACAGACTGTAATCGCATCCACCAGCTCCAACATCCAGAATGGAAAAGTTGGAAAATAAAATATTTAACACATAGGCTCACTGTTTTCCTTTAATAAAAGAGAAAGAGAATCTTCTTGTTTGTGACTAGATACAAAACATACAAAGTCAGAAAGTTCCCATTAGCATTTCTCTATTGTATTAATGAGATAGATACAATGATTCCTGCTCACACGCTTTATGGGATGCAGTACGCATACCTGATTATGTTATCCTTGTTCTGTTGCACAACAGATACTGGGGAATATGGCTTTAAACCTCTTTCGGAAATATAACACCACTAGGTGTATTTGGTTGGTATGGCTTTATGCAAAAGCAGTACGAGCTGAAAGAAAGTATTTTGCATCCTTATTATTTTTTGTGCATGTACATAGCTAGAATTAACCTGGCTACAGCAGCAGCAGTCCATACAGCAGTACTACTGATTCCCAAATACATAGCTTAAAGGCATTTCTGGCTTTCAAATGTGTTATCAGTTGGTGTAGTCCTGTGTTCCCATGGAATTTCTGTGACTCCTTCCTGCTCTTGGTGCGTGTGAGGAGAACAGGCATTTGTGCATGTGCCTCCTGTTAGACTGGTTTTGAGCATGGACATTTCTGAGAAATAATTTTTCTTTGGAGATGTTTATAAAGCATATTATATCTTTAAGCTGTTAGACAATTGTAGTGTTTAAAAACCAGTATGACTGTTGATGTCACTTTTAAAACTATCAGATGAGAGCAAAGCACACAGTCTATGGGGGAACATTTTAAGTTATGCTACCTGCTGCCTTACTTGAGCTGCAGAACTGCCATACTCTGGTGGCACAGAATGATGTAATGTGAGGTGAGCACAAAGGTTAATTAAAGGAATAGACTTTCCTCATTTGGAGGCATGAAAAAGGCTTATTATATTTCCTCTTTCCATTGCACTTCATGCAAGAGTCACGTATGAATTACAAAAATTTCTAAACTTAAGAATGTCTAAGTTAAAGAGTTTTAAGCCTGGAGTAACTCCACTCAGTTTTTATGCAGAGTAATATTGAGTGATAGTTTACTTGTTAATATACAGTACTGTTCTTTATTTGTGAAAATCAGTGTTGGTTCTTAAGGGTCAACATAATTGTTTAAAATATTTATCACAGATATTAATCAAACAATAGATTCCCTTATGATAGCAGATACACCCTGTGGAAGGGTCCCAGTCCAGTTGAGGTACATGACACAAAATGAACATCTTTTACTTTGTTGCTTCCTTCAAGAAAGCACACTTTGTTGAAGGGTTTTCCTGATTCACATTAAAACCTTGTGGTCAGTTCTCGACCACTTCATAAAAAGTTTATTTAAATATTTATAGTAAAATAATGTAGTCATTTCCTTAAGTTTACTTTCCTGAAACGTATGAAGAATTTTTTATCTGTGACTGCTCATATTATAAACTGCAGGTGTGATTCTCATTATTAGTTCTGTTAAGTAGGTCCTGTACAGAGATTTTATATCAAATATAATTCAAAGTGTAATTAACTTTTTAATATTGAATTTATAATCTTTTATTAGTTTGCATAGAAAGCCAAATTTTGTTTAATAATTAATTAAACTGAATTGGTAAATTTATTATGTTAGAAGCCTATAGACTGCCTGTGTCGTAAAAAGAATTTTCTAATCCCTGCAGTAAAATATCTGTTTTCCAGTCATGGCATTTTTTTTCAATATTGTGTTTTGTGCTACACTGCACTACACTATAATTATCTGTATATTTTACCTCTATGCTACTTGAAAACAGTATGCATTCAATATTGTTCCATAAATAGAGAAGAAAATGCTGAAATAAAACAGTGGTAAGGACGAATGCAGCATGCAAAAGACCCAATGCAACGTGCAACCCACAGGCCAGGTTTCATCCACATTTTTGTGTGGTGAACATTTGGATTCAGATTAATGGAATTGTCGTGGTTCAACCCCAGCCAGCAACTACCTACCACACAGCTGCTCACTCACTCCCCACCCCACCTCAGAGGGATGGAGAGGAGAATCAGGAAGGAATGTAAAACATCAGGACTGAGATAAGAAAAATTTAATAATTAAAATAAAATCAGGTAAAAACAATAATAATAACAACTATTATTATTATTATAATGAAAAGGAGGGAGAAGGGGAAAGGAATAAAATCCAGAGGGTAGGGAGAAAAAGAACAAGTGACACACAATACAGTTGCTCACCACCTGCTGACTGATGCCCAGCCAGTCCCTGAGCATCAATTGGCAGTCCCCAGCCAACTCCCGCCAGTTTATATACTCAGCATGATGTTCTGTGGTATGGAATATCCCTTTGGCTAGTTTGGGTCAGCTGTCCTGGCTGTGTCCCCTCCCAATTTCTTGTGAGCCTCCAACCTTCTTGCTGGCAAGGCCTGAGAAACTGAAAAGTTCTTGACTTAGTATAAACATTACCCAGTGACAACGAAAAATTCAGTTATCAACATTATTCTCACACCAAATCCAAAACACAGCACTGCACCAGCTACTAAGAAGAAAATTAACCCTATCCCAGCTGAGACTAGGACAGGAATCAAATTCTCTTTAACAAAACAAACAAACCAACCCCAAATAAACAAAACCAAACCTGAGATTATATATGTATACTTCCAGTAGCCTACCAAAATTTCATATACCAACCTTGAGAATCTTACTCATGGTCATTTTAAAAGCAGGGAATAGAAGAGAGATAGTAAAAGGAGCAGTTGCTGGAGGAACTAAAATGCAAATAGGAAAGAGGAAGAAAAGGCAAGAAAGGAGACAGGTGCCAGAAGTGTGACAGGAAAGAAAGAGATGAAAGGCAGAACTACAGTTAATATGAAAAGCAGCAGAACATACCACCAAGCAACGATAAACATAAAGATATGGAAACTGATAATAAATACTGATTAATGCAACTAGGAATTAACTATTTCATAAGGACTACTTTTTGCGCTTTAATTTTTACTTATGCAGGCTAGGTGGCATTTCTGAATTTTCACTTTGGCCTTGATACTACATTTCAGAAATCTCAGTTCATGTAATTTTGGAAGAGATGCATCTACAGCACTACTAGAAAAGGGCATTATAATTTAATATATTGGAAATTTTTTAAATTTTTTTTTTGTTACAAATTGTTGCAGGTTAACATGTGAATATCCATAGGTCCTTTTTTTGTTTCCTTATGATATAACAGTTGCCAGCAGCAGCAGCAAAGTGATAGCTGTGAGATTTATTGGATTTCCGTTCTCATTCCAGCAATTCTTGCTTTCAAGACCCATTAGCTATGCTGGTGTGGTCCACTACACAGCCAGCCGAAGCCTTGCCCCTTGCAGCTCAGTTCTGGAGCTGACCCTGATGTTAATTAACAAAAGGGATCCCTCTCACAGTGAAAATTTGATCAGCAACCTTGCGTACTTTGCAGCATGCTGGCAGTATGTTTGCTCCTTTGAATACAATGTGATTTCAAGTTAAGCAAAAGCTGATTATCTCCTTTACCTTTTTTTTGTAGCTACTTGTAATACCCACATGGAAGCTGTGGTTGGAAATTTTGTTCTTAAATTGATGAAAACAAGGGCTAGCACTCAGTATTTCATTATATATCCACTTACAATAATTTCGTTTCACCTCTCAGACTTTCAAGAGGGAGCTGAAAACAAAAGAACCTGTTATCAGGAGTGCGCTTGAGACTGTGCGGATCTTCCTAGCAGAGCAGCCTGTGGAGGGACTGGAGAAGCTTTACCCAGAACCCAGAGGTAACTAAAGAAAAAGCAGCATAATGACACGTTGCTGGAAAGATCAGGGATGATCAGCGATGCTTAAATAAATTCTGCCAGCCACTGTGAAAGCGTTCCTTTTACACTCCAAGTTGAATGTCAGTATTCAGAAACTAAGCTAAAAATATAATGAAAGAACCCCTTGGTGATCCTTCTGAACACTATGGCACTAAATAGACATGCATATTTATAGGCAGACTTTGAAACTGGCTTTAACTATGACTGTAGGCCCGTTTGAGGTCTGAAGGTTGCAATTTAACTTAAAATTCAACTTGTAATCTCAGTACTACAGAAGCTCCCAAATCCACTCAATTGCAGCAAAAGATTCACAGTGGTTAATATTTATGTATGTGCAGAAATATTTTGCTGAATCAAGAAACAGCTGATAAACTTTCAGCTACACCTTGCATGTTTAAAAATGCCTTTATGTGCCTAAACACATATTTTGGTCATCTGTATGGTGGCAAGATTTAAATTTGTTAAGAAATTTTCAAATGAAAATACAGTAATAAAATAAATTTCACGGGTGCCTTTGGTTATGAATAGTTCCTCACTGAGCTCTGAACTTAACCAGATGGCAATTATTTTTTTCAAAGACAAGAATATGTCTTAAAAGCCTGACTTTCACATTTAGAACTGTCACCTGAAGAAAGGGCGCACAATGTCACTAAACTTCTCCAAAGGCAAGCAGATGAGGTCAGAACTGAGTGGGACAAGCTGAATCTACAGTCTGCTGATTGGCAAAAGAAGATAGATGATGCCCTTGAAAGACTGCAGGGCCTTCAAGAGGCAATGGATGAACTGGACCTGAAACTACGCCAGGCTGAAGTGTTCAAGGGATCTTGGCAGCCAGTGGGGGATCTGCTAATTGACTCTTTGCAGGATCACTTAGAAAAAGTCAAGGTATGTGTCAGTATTTCAATATTTCTGAGTATGCAATAATTTGCTTGTTCATTGTATGAATCCCCAAATCAGGAATTATCTTTCAAATGAGAAATTGATAACTTTGTATCATAGCGATTTATATTAAAAAAAAAAAAAAGAAAAAAAGAGTACATATAAAGAGTTTTATAATTTCTGCAATTAAAATGGAATTAAATCAACATTGAGAATGTATCTTGCTAACATGGGTAAAAAGCACTACAGGAATGTGTAAATATCCTCAACACACTCACCGTTAACTGAGGAGATGCACAGTTAACAGCAAAGCAAGCAAAAAAGAATAGATAGGAGAATATATGATAAAAGTATATAAAAATAATTCTGTTCTTTATTATAATTTTATAAAAACATGGAGTACATATTTGTGCTTATATATGTAGAGTAGAATTTAAATAATTTAATGTATATGGTTTTGTTGTTGTTTTGCCACGATGGTGGTATCTGCTGTCTGTCTTCTTTGATAACTAGGCCTCATAATGTAAGATAGTTTAAAAAAAAAACAAACCTGGAAAAACTGTCATAATTTTTTATGACAATGCTTATCTGCTTTCAAGGGTTGTTTCATAAAATCTTTGCTTATTGAGAAGCTCACGAGGACTTGTCCTCTTTCAGCGTGACTGCCATGGCCAGACTTTATTAATAATAGAGGATTCCTTCAGCTAGAGCACAATAGAGGCAGTTGCCATTTTGATAAGAACAAAGTGCCTCTGTTCCAGTCACATAAATGGGATTCATCACTCATTTTGAAAGAGACCTGAGCTGACTGTTATTTTCCTTAGTAGAACATTAGGATCTAAGAAACAGGAAATAGAATGACTAATGGCAAGAGAAAATGCCTTTTAAAAATCAAATGTAGTTTATGGAAAGAAAAAAAAATTCCGCAAGTTTTAATCACCCAGAAAGTTTAATGAATGTCGTGTACAAATATTATACAAGACAAATGAAGTACTTGGTGGCTGATGAACAGAGCTGCAAAAATTTGTTTATCTTCATTTAAATTCGTAAATGAACAGGAGACATCTATTTGTAAGTTCTCAGAAAGTGCCTTCTGTTGTAACTATGGATTTTTTTGGTGATTTTGAAGAAGATATTCTGAACAGAAAGACTGAATCCCTATTACTGGAAAACAAAGCAAGTCATTTAATTCTAAAGCTGTGACCGTAACTGTTGACTCCATAATTATAGGTTTGAATGCTGTTATGGTTTAAAAAAAAAATAAAATAAAAAATCCGTCCCCGAGGACGTAATGAAATTCTAATAACAGCCATGACAAAATATAAATCTTAACACTTACAAAAAAACAGGGGTACTATCAATCAGTGAATTTCTGTTTATTCCTTCTGTAGTCTTCGCATTAGGGTCAGGCGGAAACCAAGACTGTTTCAAGATTTAAAATTAGATGCTACCACCTACCCAGTGATTTTCATCCTATTTCCACCATATTTACTTAAAATATTTATGAATATAGGCTATCATAAGACCATTCCATAAGATTATCAGCTAAATGGTAAACAAAAAACCCCATACAGAATATATTCATATCCTTATAAGCTATAACTTTTCATTTCATATATGGCAATTATAGTCTGCTAGATGCACACACATGGCTATTGTGCTTTCAGTACCTTCTAAGTGATCATAATTAGCTTAGGTAATATAAGAACACAATAGGCCAAAAGCTGAATACTATTAACTGTGTGAGTAGTACAATGATTGACCCAAAATGTGCTGTCTAGAATGTATGCACTACTCTAACGAGATGTAATTCCAACATAGATACTAAAGTCAAATGCATGTACTAATCAGGCAATGTAAGAATGCTTGTGAAATTAATAACTACCAAGAAAGCTACAACTGTGTCTGCAATTTGAAGGTCTATTTAAAACTGTATGTTTTCAGGTTTTGTAGGTTTTACCTCAGTTATTCATATTTATGACATTCATATTTTTTCTTAGAGTGAAATCTATTTTAGAAAAGTAAATCAAGACCAATAATTTATGCAACCCTAAAATAGACCATGTAAATCCTTAAAAAGTTTTCAAGTTTGCATTTGTTATATGTGAACTGGCTATACTATAGAAACTATATAGTCTATAGACTATAGAAACTTTGATCTTGATCCTGTATACCCTTAGCATACCTACCTAAAGTATACAAATATTTAAAATACACTCACAACCCTAGCCTTAATAGCTGAGTTTAATTTTTTCAAAACCTAAAAAAAGAGGGTTTAATGTAAATATATTACCAGTGACAGGAGCAGTAAGACATGATTTAGGCCCGTTTTTATGTTGAACATACTTGTTCAATAGTAAGTTCATTTCTGATTTACTCCCCCTCTTTATAAGTTTAGATATAACCATTACTAATACCTCAGTAATAATGACCAAATTTAATCAGTTTTTCTCTTCTCCCTCCCCACACTTTTTTTAAATTAAACCCAAACAATTGGGAAGCTATTTTTTTTTCTGCTTCATTTGAAAAGATGGAAGAGAAAGATTATATTTTGGATACTTTTGTACAAGACATTAAAGCAAACCTAGACCTTTCTGCAAAATGTAACACATTCATTTTCTTCATACAACTTTAACAACTAGATAAACTAAACTTTTGATAACAGTATTATATTCATAGTTGCTGTCCTGGTTTCAGCTACCTGATTTCAACCACAACATTTGCTTGTAAAGAAAATTGTTGCTTTGAGAGGAACTTTGTTACTAAAAGAATTGCTAGTCTAATGCCCAAACGTCTTGATAAGATTAAGAAAGCTAATATGGGAACATTTACAAAAAATTATGTAGAATTTACTCAAAGCATTAGCCAAGTGAGCAGCAGTGTCAAAGTTTGAGTGTGCCACAGAAATTAAGAACATCATTCCTAGTCTAAAGTGGAGGTCCAATGATGGGAAGACTAAATGGGCAAGAGAGATTTCTGGTAGACGGACAGGTGGAGGGAGGGGGAAGCAAGCTCCAGCCTGCTCAGTGCTGAATTGATTCCTGCACAATTTCAAAATGTACCTTATAATCAAGATTGGGAGAATCACTCAGACATTTGACTCAGCTCTGCAGAGTTTGGATGCCTCTGATGTCTGTTATTTAGCCTGTATAGCTGGTTTAACACATGCCTGGTTACTACTGTTTTCTTCTTGTTCCTCTTAGTAATTGATTCACCTAAAGGTTAAATACTTTTCCTTTGAAAATATTTCAATTAAAAAGTAAATTTGTTGAAGAAGACAAAAGTTATATAACCTTCAGTTAAAAGTTATCAGTAAACAATAAGTTTTTATCTTTATAAACTATATTATCGGCCAAATATTATCACATTGATATATTATACATCTCTCATCCTTGCTCTGGTTTTAATGATGTGTGTCATAACGACTAATGATATTACAGTGTGGGGGAGAGTACCTATTTCTCTATTTACACCTAAGCACCCCAAGCACTTTCTGAGCAAATCTTCGAAATATTGGTCACATGTGATTGCATTTCTTGCAAATTCTCCTGCTCAGGATCACAGTAGCCATCCCAAACCTAAGCTGATTAATAGCTTCCTAGGGAATAAGTTTACCTAGTGCCATTTGTCACTATTTTCTTTAGTTATACTTGCTGGAGCTCTTAAGGTCGTGGTATAATGCTGAACTACACAAAATAACTGATCTTTGATCAGTATTAATGGATTATTCTTATTACAGATCCTTGATCCGTATTGATGTACCAATTGGTATTTGTCTCTGATTCTAAGGACAAGAGATAGTTTCACACACCTACCACAAAGAATGCAACCCAGACTACAGATGACCTATAATCAAAATCTTCTTCAGACTTCTGTGCTGTCCAATGTTATTCTCCTTTTTTTCTTCTCTCATATGAGTGATCTTATCTGCAGACTGAAATATAACTTACTTTTTTAATGCCACCCTTTCTTTCTCTCTCTCTTCCAAGCGTACCTTTCTGTCCATTAAAATCCAAACTGTCACTTAATTGTCTTAAATTCAGTTCAAGCCCAAAAGAATGTATTAAATGTCCCCTAATACCCAATGGCTGATCATTTTGATTGTAGTTCAGATCATATTTTAGGCATGGCCTGGGATTTCTACTTCTCTCTGCATATTTAACAGATGCTTTCTTCTTGTAATCATTAACAAAATCTTCTCCTTTTCATCAGAATGCCTGGAACACTTAGGATCATGAGACCACCACTCAGTTGCTATATTAAGCTTTTCCTGGTATGCAACTGATATGCAATCATACCTGCCTCATCCATTCAGCATCTTATTCAAAGACCCATTCCGTGAATTGGCACCATCTTGCTTCTCTTTCTTCCTAAAAGATTCTCTTTTGCTCTGTACCAACCAAAACCTCAATAATGGTTACGCTGCTAGCGGGCAGCAATCATTACATGTCACACTGATACCTTGTCACGGTTTTGTTATCTGTCTGTGGACATCTGCTGAGAAATACTAATAGGAATCAGTACCCTTAGGGAGTTTTAGTCTGTGATACTCTCACATTCTGCAAATATGTTTTTTTAAACTAGAAACCACCTTTTTGGGATGTTGTGCACAGAATTTTGTGACTGAGAAGGCAGTTTTAATGGTGTGGTTTATCTGTTACTAAAGGTAGTTCAGCTACTCCAACATACTTATGAGAGCACAATGCAAAGCACTTTCTTATGCCAGTGATATTCTACCATCTCACTAGTGGCATATAACTGCTTCGGGTTTCTGTCATACACAACACTGCAAGTGAACAGCAGATCCCCTAGACTCCATGGGGGATCTAATTCCTTTCTGATATTTTATTTTAAACTACTGTAAAACAACAACAAAAAAATAATAATATGATAATCAAGAACAGGCAGTAGTGGTTTCTTTACTTTAAAATAGAAGCGTATCTCAAGAACATCTGCCAAATAAAAGCTGAATTGCATAGCCCTATTTTCAATTAACTCCATTCTGTTATAGAATGATTTGTTCTTTACATGACATGTATTGTCATGTAAAGAGGGCACCTTGACTCAATATGATGACTATTAACTTTAACAAGCAGAAAAGAATTTAGTGATACAAATCTTCTATTTTCCTATGAGTGGTTTTCACAGAAGTCTTGCTTCTTAAGAACTGGTTGTTGTTCTTGCAGATTCACTTTTACAGTTATGAATAAAGCAGTTACATGGGAAGACAATGAACTTTGCATATAGATTATGGATTTTAATGTATTTAACGTAACAAGTGTATTCACAAAGGCTGTAAGTATCCTTTTAAATTCTTTTGTCACAGCCTATATACAGTTTTAATACAATTTCTATTAATTATTTTCTATAGAATTGTGAAAGAAAAGGCAAAGAGTGATTCATACAAGTACTACATAAGTAACCCTTTTATTCTGAGATGTCAAGCCTGAATTATATGCTGTTTATTTCAGACTTTCTTCAGCATAATTGACAGTTGTAGCCAATTGTATGTCACTGACAAATGTTCACTGGAAAGTGTCAATCTAAAACTTCTAATTTCTAAACTGAGCAGAGTTTGCAATTATGCATAGGTCAGAAATGAACTTATCTGCTCATCATCTACTTCAGAATGCCTTTCTATGTGCACTTGACCCTTTTGTCCCTAGTCATCTCTTCTCTAAATGAGACAAAAAGTTAAGATAACCCCTTAAGATAATTAGCTAAATTTCAGTTTTGTTCGTATGTGGCCATAGAAAGAAAATATATAGATTTGGCAAGGTTAAAATACCATATTATTACAAACACTCTAACACTAAATCAGCATCCTCAATTACCAGACAATGAATGAGCATAGGCAGTTAATTTAAAGAAAAATAAAAAGCCTTATATATTCTTCTGTACTTCATTTTGGTACTGTTCAGCTACTACTGTGCTGAAAAGAGATGTTTCAGAAAAGTGGACTCTTACAGTGCTATTATGAGGGAACTGGGCTGACAGCTGCCTGCAGTGGAGATTCTGAGAGCAAAGCGAGTTGTTGAATTTCTAATTTGTGTTCTCAATCATAGAAAAAAAAAATTCTTCCAGAATTATTTGAAATGCCTAGGAAATTGATAATTTTCTATCCTTCCTGAAGAAAGAATTATTTTTGTAAATTGGTAGGGATCACATATAGGAAAATTAGTGAATGACATCTAGTAACAAGACAATAGTCCACATTCATCCCCTCCTACCAATGGAGATGTAAACTGGGCGTAAAGAGATCAGTTTTAAATAGGTCTACAGAAACTATGAAAGAAATAATTACCTGGAAGATGTATTGAATAACCAGAATTTCCAACCAACTAGATATCAATAGCAGTACTAGATCCATGTTAAAGCAAATTGTAAGTGGTCCTAAATGTAACATTGTTTCAGCAGTTTCAGTACTTGTAGACTAGAATGTATTTTGGCAATTTACAAGCATTACTCCCTACTATAGCTATACTCCCTATTATTCTTAGATTTAAAACCACCAAAACCACTAAAGCGTTCCATTTTTAGAGTTTTAGAATAGGAACTAAGATTTTATTAAGTATTTTTAAATTGTTTGTACAATTAAAAGATGGCAGCATCTATTGGTTGACAGCTGAATAGGAAACTATTTGCCTGCAGTGTAGAGATGGAAGTATTAATGTTTTCTTCAGAACACAAATGAAGTAATTAGTTACAAATGCTACTCAAATTTACCATTTCATACACATGTTTCTGTGATAGAATCATGCAATAATTATTTATGATGTCTCCTTAGACTACTTGGAAATGCATATACATTTTTTCATTTTAATTTGAAGCCAACTGTCACCACCAAAATCTATAATCAATCTGAATTACATTGCCATATTTCCTTTAGTTAAGTCTCTTAACAAGTTCTGTGCTGGACTCTGTGATTTTTAAAAACTAATTCATACAGAATAGCCATTTGCTTCTAATTCATTTGCCAGCTTTCCACACTCCAAACAATTATCCCTGAGAAAATTAGAGAAGAACCCTGTAAACAGCTTTTGTATGTGTGAAAGATTTGTATACTAGAGTTTGTTCTGAGATACTATAAAAGGAAAAGATGATCTAATGGGATTCTAAAGGACTTTAAGGTTTTAAATATAAATACAGTCAATAAAAATAGAATTTACAAAATGGCAAAAACTTTTCAGTGTCTGTTTTACTGCTAATATAAAATAAAACATGGTTAGAGTATATCAGAACATAATAGACTTTATTTTAAAATAAATCAAAATCTTGTTTAAATTCACTTGAACACTTTGACATCCTACAGATGTCCTTATTATATATAATATTTTTGTTAATTTAAAACTTTGTGGAGTTTGCTATGATGAAAGCAATAGCTGAGGTTTGTTGAATTTGTTAACAGGTCAACTTTCAGGATGTTGTAAAACATCAAAGGCACTTCAGCTAACCACATTACCTAATTGGTTGTACAGCCTGGTGTTTTGATTTTAGCATTTTTAAAATGTAGTTTTATACAACAAAGAATTCAGTAGAGTTGTTTTGTTGTCACTATTGGAGGCAAGTTTAATTTTCTAAGGTTTGTTTTAAATATGAAATAGAGTTAAAAACCATGGAGTGCTTCATCATGTAGGTGTACCCGCTGAAGTTAGTTCTGCTATACTTCTTAGCTTGTAGGAGATGAAAGTTACTCAGTTGTGTCCTGTGGTCTCTTAATCTCAATCTAACAGTTTATTAATCAATTTATTTTCTCACATGAAAAGAAATATATTCACAAGTGGTTATTTAATATGTAATAGTTACAAATTAAATCTAAAAATCTCATCTACCTTATGTTGTTGCTATGTAATCAGTCACATGAGATTGGAGTGTTTGTTATGGCAACGGCCCATGTCTAAGGCCATTTTAAATACCTGAAGCAAACCATCACTCCTTCTGCTGACTCCTTTTGCAATAAGCTACACGTTTCTGATCTTATATTTAGATGCTACGCTTTAATTATAGTGAATGCCTTATGGAGACTAGATTACATATGTTTTTTGTCTATATGATGCTACCTATTTTAAGGGAGAGTACCAAACCTTTTTTACATAGGAATAATAAGAAAATGATGAGCAGGCACAGAAGCGAAATCTTAGAGCAGTCTTTTAAAATTAAGACTGCCCTTAGGCATACTACTTATTGGGAAGCAGTAGCATAACTGAGATACAGAAACATTAATGTTTCTCTGCTAACAAAGAGCAAACAAAAAATGAGTATTCTTTAACTATTTTGGAAATAACAACTAGTGTGAGAAACAACTTCTTGTAGACCATCTTGCAAAAGAACCAGCACCTGGGAAGGAACTGCACCAGATTTCACCTGATTTACACCAGATTTGTGTTAATTGTATTAATACAATTATTAATAGAACAGTTTAATTATTTTATCTTTGATTAAGAGCTTTGGACTAATTAATACGCTTAACTTTTCCCTGACAGTAAGTGCAGAAAAATTCCTGAACTCTAAAGAAGAACAAAAGGTGACCAGTAAAAAGTGGAAATCTTTTCTACCTCCAACCCAGCTTCATAGAACATGCTGTTATTAGATCAACAGATTTCATTTAGAGCCAAATTTTTCCTTGTATGAACTCACCCTGCTGATTTCAGTGGGAGCTCAACATGCATGTCTGCAGGCAGAATTTGACTTTTTAAGTATTGGTAATCTCTGATCTTGGTTTCTGACAGCCTGCTGAGAGAGCAGACTGATACATGTATAAAGACTTGTCTGTCATTTCATGCCTCTGAAGTTCAGAATTTAGGTCAGACCAGAACATTTTTAAGAGATTGCTCTTTATCAGTTTATCAGAAATAAGAATAGGGCTTGAGCTTTTAGAAGGAGAATTAAGCATTAATATTTAAGTTCCTAAATGGCATGGTTATTGCAGGGACTCTAGTATTTAATGTAGCTTTTGTTTTGTTTTAAGTTTGCCATATAAACACAGCACATGTAGATATTATTCTGATGATCAAGTATTAACATTACTGGACATGACATTAAATGAAAGATGCTCTTGAACTGTTGCGAGTCTGTTCAAAAGTCTTCTTTCTCTGATAACCTCGAAATGTAAGTATTTGTCCAAGAAAAAAACCCAACCAACCAAACAAAAAAATCCAACAATGCAGGTAACACTTTTCATTTTACCATGGGACCATTTTATTCGGGCTTTCCTAAGTGAGTGTGAGCTCAGGAGGGTGGGTGGCTAAAGGGAGAAAAAGTATATCCGAGGATTATTTATAACAGAAATATGATCTGCTATATATAGGCTGCTATTGAAACATCACCACGTAAAGCAAAAGGGCATGCAAAAAGTGAATATATAACCAGAGACATGTATGTTCAGTGAGACATGAGAGGAGGGAAAAGGCAGAAGGAGTGCTAGAACTGAATTTTAATGCTGTCTGCATTCTCTGAGGAAGCAGTTTTTTCCCTGATGATAAATCTGCCAGTACTATGTTTTTAATGAAATCTTTTCTTAAAACATTGACTCTTGAATTCCTGGGAATGTATTTTGACGTTCTAGAATGGTAATGTTACTATGGCATGGGCAGATCAATGAGCAAAATAAAATTAATTTATCAAGCTCATATGCTGCTACACAGTAATTATTTAGGGACTGCTTGAAGTAGTGAGTGCAATGAATGTTAGATTGCCTAGGACGTTTATCAGTGACCCATTGTGCTACACTTTTCTCATTTTAATCTTTATATACTTAAAGCCTAATAGAGTTTTATTTCATTTTTTTGTTCAAGGTTAACCCACAGTAAGACCTTATAACTGCTACTTAGCACTTTTATAGTGCTTCTCGTGTTCCAGATAGTATGAGTTAATCTTCTGATCTTCTTTCTGAGACTGCAGTAGAAGTAGTATTATCCCCAATTTACAAATAGGGCAATTGAATCGGTAAAACTAATTTGTCCAGGCAGCAATGCCACTCAAATTATTTTTATTCTCTTTACCTTTTACCTGCAAATTGTTCTGTTTCAGTTGGTTTCGATTATCCAGAGGATTAAGAATGACAGTTTTCATTGGTTTCAGCAAGAGCCACAGCTACTCATTTCCCAAAGCCGCAGCCTGCTCTGCTTCAAGCGGTGGCAGGGCAGCCTGCCACCCAGGCGGCGGGCAGCCTCAGTGTGGGAAGGTGGGCACTGCTCCTGATGCAGTTTTCCAGCCTGTGCCTGGCGCTGCTGTAAAAACACCGGGCCTGTTTCATTTTTTAGGTTTAATTGTGTCCTTTTCAACATTTTATTTTAGTATTCTTTCTTCCTAAATTAGCTTAAAAAGTAGATTCTTCTTGCTTCTGTTCTACTAAAATCTGCTGTTAAATCTGAATTCCTTTATCTGGCATTCTTCAACGATGGTCTTATCAGACCTAAGAAGTTTAGGAATTTCGACCTCAAGATTTTGACTTGGAGTTTCATCCACGCCCACTTCTCATACATCTTACAGGGGTGGTGAAAAGGTGAAGATGGGAGTTATAATATTAATTCCAGAACTGGAAAACATAGCTTTCAACAAAACACTTGAACAATCCATCTGACCTGCAAGTTAGAGACTGGATGGACTGTAATAACTCCTTTTGGCCTTAAGCTTTATGAAAAACTTTGTTCCCCTTCCTAGAGCTAGTGATTATCAACTTTATGAGGCTAAATATTATGAAATGTTTACATGGTTAATTTAAAGACATGTTGACATATTGTAAGCAAACATGATCTTTCATGTTGGAGAGAGGAGAAAATAAAGATTTAAAATTAAAATCAAGGTCTGTATATGCTTTTTGTTAGAAAAGACAGGAGGAGTTCCTGGGGCTTCTTGTCTGAATTGTTTTAATGTTGGTTGAGTGTCAGAATACAATCTGTGCCTTAGTAGTGTCTAAGCTAAGCTTTTGTATGGCCATGCAAAGAACCCGTATTTGTCATCCTGAGCTACAGGGTCTGCCTGCTGATGTCTGGAATTTTGAGGTGTTTTGTAATATCATGATACAGCTGTTGCAATCTTTCTGGCTTAAACTGCTTCCTTTTTTTTTTTTTTTTTGTCAGTGAAATACTACATTTGCCTTTAAAATACCATGCTGCTTTACAACACAACAGTGGTTTACTTTGTAGTAACTATTTTCTGAGGGCAAGGTGAACTCCTGTGAGTTTCTATTACCTGAAAGAGCATTTGGTAAGGAACATGTATTCTATATATTCTATATATTCTATATTATATATATTTTTTCTATATATATATTCTATATATATTCATATATTTCTATATATGTGATATACATTTTTCACAAGTTAATTAATAGGGATAAATAATGTGTTATTAATGGTTTAAAAACAGGTTTGGCTAAGGCTCCCCAACCTAAGCATATTTATATCTTTTCAAAGCTTTTAGCTTAAATAATGCTGAATGAAACCACACTAAAGGAAAAAGTTTCTTGGTAAAAATTCCATTATTTTCTGTGTCCTTCATGCAGTGTGTATTAGACTTTCAGATTGCACTTTGAAATGCTTCAAGTTACTTACAATTCCTAGGCACTTCATGTCTTGATTGCCAGATTGACTTCTTGGTTGCAAAGTAACTTACTGACTTTATGTGGAAAAAGTGGTGCAGAACTGTTTATGAACACTTTAGCAGTGATGGGCTTTGCCATGTCATAGTTATAGTTGTTCTAGTACAGTGAATTACAAGCTAAATTTGCTCATTTACTTTTCCCCCTCCATGGAAGAGAGCATATTTTCAGAATAAATGACAAGGTAGTAGCATAGGTTGTATCTGTTCAGGGATCATAAAACTGCATATCAGCTGTTGATTTTAAAAAAAAATTATCAATAATTCATAGTAACAAAGTGATATGTGTTTCAGGATATGTGCATCTATTTATTAGTGTGCTATTTATTAAATTAGACATCCTAATAATTAAATATTTTTTCTAGATGTAATGTTGCTACAAATCATATCTTTTTCCCCTGATAGTTCAGAAAAGAAGAAAATTTCTACCTGGAATTAGACCATTTTTCATTTGTTCTATTCAAATTTTAATATCATTATTCTTAAGAAAATAGTGAGTTAGTCTTCTGAATTTGTAGGAAATAATCTTTGATAAATGTAATGTTTTATCAGATTCAGAAATGCAGAATTGAGAATGGGATAAGACTTAAAGGGCATTTGATTTTCTTTCTCCCCTGATGTCTTCTATTTGGTCTATTTTTACCCCAGAAGAGGATTTATATTCTACTCTAGTGCATTCTTGCTTGGTCATTTCTGAGTTTATAAAAATATATAGGATGGAAAATCAAATCAGCTGAAATCCATTTTGTTTCAACACTGCCTGTGCCCAGGAGCACTAAAATCAAATAAAAATACAGTGTGAGTTTAAAAGGAAGCTAAGTGTAGCATATTGAGCTAGCAGCTGACAATCCCAGGTTTCAATGAAATTTGAATCAGAATACACTAAATCATCAGAGAAGAGATGGACTCATTTTGAATGAAAAAGATGGAGACTGTGAAACTCTCCTGGGTAGAATATGTCAGTCTGTTCCACCTTGTACAGTTTTAAATATAAACCCTTGAAGATGCACTCCGGCCCGTGAATACTTCTCCACTTGGACACTAAGGGAGCTGAGGTAGAGAAATGTCAGCGCTGGGAACCTGCTGCAGCCCAGATGTAGGATAGCTGCTCACCTTACTCTGCAAATGGATCCTGCTTTCATTAACTGCAGCTACTGCTGGTATAAAAAAACTCCACAACACAAATCCTTCTGACACAGGAGGCTTTTCTCCCTAAACCATGTCATATTTTCATCATGCTACCAGATATCCTTTTCTGGCTCTTTCACTGGTTATCAGAATTGAGGTTTAACATAGACCTGTGCTAATGGGAGACTCTTCTATATGAGGGAATTCTTCAAGGAAACGCCAGGGTGGCATGAGACCACCGCCCTGTCTAAGCGCCACTCACAGACCAGGGAAACAGACTTTCTTGGCAGGCACAGTTGGCCATTTTTTGAAATCTGCTTCATATTGAGTGTCAGAAACATCCATGGTGGAACATATAACGGGATGGACTTTTTATGCTCATAATTCTGGACATAAATTTTTATTTGAGGGTTTTTTCCTTCCTTTTAAAAGGATAATGAGGAATGTTTTAAATTCCTTGGGATGAGGCTTGTAAAAAATGAACTTTAGTGAAAGAGGATACTACTTACCGAAGTCTTGTATTTACTAGCTCTGGGAGAAACTAGCTTTGGGATCAATTTTGTTTTCCCATGTTGTGCTCAAAGCAAACCTATATAGTGTTCAAATCAAAATCTGATGTTGCTATAATTGCTCGTCCAGAAAATCTGAGTAGAGATTTCACCAAACATCTTAGACAGGCATCTGTGCCTGTTTCATCTATAATCAAAAATGTAGAGATTAATTTCCAGAAGCTAGTGTTGAACATTTAAGGTATGTGGTGCTTTGGTGAAATGAACTTTGTCTCCTGTAACTTCTCCTTCTAACAAGAGAAGGGTTTTACTGTGTATGTACTGCTGAGATTCACAGTCCCTCCTTTCATGAGTATGGGAAATGGTAATGAGTCTTGATCTTTACTAAAGTGTTCAAGATGAGGGCAATATAGCTGGGAAGCAATATTACGCTCTAGTTGTAGTATAATTGTTTATACTTGTTCTCACAGAGATTTTTCTAAACTCGTAAACATAAGTCCAACTGTTGTTAAGGCTACGTGAAGAATAAAAGTAACACAAATAATTTATCTGCTCCCAAGCTATTTTTCACTGCAGAAGTATTTCAGATAAGTAGGAGCCAGTAGGAATAGTGACTGTATTTTAAATCATAATTGACAAGCTCAATTACTTGTTTTAACTTTGGGATTGAACAATTGTGTAACAATTGCAAACAATTATTAGATGGTATTTGTTTATTTAATACAATTTTTAAGACAAGTACAGCTAAACTCAGTCTCAGTACTGCTGAGGTGTATATAAGAATAAACAACTTCATATCTGTATGCTATTATTTTCCTTTTATCAATGTGGTGAATGCTAAGCAATGATGATTTCTTGCTCTCAATACAGCTGTATAATTGCTATTTGTTCTGACAAGGCACTGAGGCTGCCTGTTCGGGACTACATCTAAATACGTATGGTAGGTGTTGTGATCAGCAGAAATAAACACAGTAAGAATAAAAAGCAATTGTAATGACCCATTGACATTTTACAGTAGCAAACAATAAATAAAAGCAAGCCTATATTTTAATTTTTCTCTGTGCATAAGAAACAAGTACTGTTCTGAGAATACAATTACTCTTCAGGATGTATTTTCCAAGTGGCATAGTGGGGTTCAGTCACACTATTCCGTTAACTCCAGTGGGCCAGTAGTTACAGGCACTTGGTTTGATTTTGGTTGGATTTCTGAATTCTGTGTTTGACTTGCTAGTGAGCTGTTGCACATGTGATTGAGGGAGAGAGGGATTAAGAAATGGAAAATGTACATTGTAGAGTCAATGTTCCTTCCTGAATTTTCAGTTATGAATTTTAGGATGGAAACTCGCTGAAGTTAGTAAAGTATATATTTTCTTTATTGTTATTGAAATAAGCTTGTTTACTACTTATTTACTCTTCCACTCAAATGAGTCATGAATTTTCTTTCAGATTTCATGTAATTGATTTATGGATTTAAAAAAAAAAACAAAACCCACCTTTCCATGGAATTGACAAAAGCCATCTCCCTTTGGTGAATCTTAAAATATAAAGACCTAGACTTTTTTATTTTATCTCTCTTCTGAAAATTGGGCAGCCTTCCAAAGAGAAAGTTAGTGCTCTTCTATGTGTTAGGGATCACTAAACAAAAGAAAGAAAGGAAAAAAAAATGTAAGTATGGCATGTGAAATGTGGAAGGAAGCACATCTCAAAAAACCCTAATCATATTTAAGCAAATCCTCAAATTTTCATTAATAGAGTTGATATTCTGGAAAGACATGGCTGATACTGCCTTGGAACAGGACAAAAGCACAAGCAAATTTAGTGGAAAATATGCAGAAAATGACCTGCAAATAATGTGAGGGACCTTAGCTGCATATTCTAAAATATGTAAAAACCCAACCTGCAATTACAGACACTAGCCTAAAATCCTTTTGAATATGAATTTACAGCCCTAAATAGAAAATATGTAATGTTAGGAAACACCAAGAGGATAACCGGTAAGGAAGAGATTTGGCTTGGTACTGAGCAGTGCAAGTTCAAAACACAGCTATCATAATAGGGATCATTACGAACTAAAGGTCAGCATCTCTGCAGGGACAAAAAAAAAACCAAAGAAAAATCCACCACAGCAATGTTCAGCTTTCAGAAAGGAAGCTACAAACAAATGAGAAAGTCTGCTGAAAAGGAACTGAAAGGACAAAGTATGTGAAAACAGCATGGAGACACTGCACTGGAAACTGAAAGCAAATCTATGCCATCAAAATGGACTGTTATAAGACCTAGAAAGGCAGGATGGCTAAAGAAAAGAATAAAGCAAGCTATCTGAAGCAAAAATACATTGAACAAATTGTCATGATTAAGAGCATTAAATCATCAGAACCAGATGACTATTTGGTCAAGTGTTCTAATGGAAGTATAAAATAGCTGTAAATATTAACAGTATTTTCTTGTTTAAAATTAGTTTTTTATGAGAACTGAAAGAAGGCAAATGTGATAGTTTTTAAACAGTGCGTCTAGTCAGGCCTATGAAGCTACAGACCAGGAAATTCGGGGAAGAATACACTGTAGAAGAAACAACGACATAGCTTTTGTAAAAGTAAGCATGCCTTCCATCTCCTAGAGTGCCTTGAAGGAAATACGAGCATATTGATAAGGGGGTATAGGCCATTTGGCATTCCACAAGGATTTTAAGACAGTCTTCCAGCAAAGAAACTATATTCCTTTGGGATAACAGAGAAGGTCTTGATGTACATAAATAACCAATTATCTGGCTATTTCCTGTAAAAGATGGAAAACAAAAGGCGGAGGTCAGTTTTCCCAACGAGGGAGGTGATTGTGCTCCAGAAGGTCTGCGCTGTCCAACATGTACATAAATGAACTGGAAAGGAAAATTAATAATGCAGTGGCACAACTTGTTGATGATACAAACCTATTCAAAGTACTTAAAATGAGAACAGATTGCAAACATCTATGGAAAAACCTCACAGTACTGACTAGCAGCAAAGTGATGGCAGATGAAATTGAGTGCTAACAAATATCAGTTAAAGTACATGGATAAAGCTATCCCAACTTTACATGCACAGTAATAAGCACCTTTAGGCCTTTTATATATCCCTTTAGCACTCATGAAAGAGATCTTGGAATCATAACAGCCAGTCCTCTGAAAACATCGTAACAATACTCAAGACCGGTCAGAAAGCCAAATTAAATGCTAGGAATTACTAATAAGCAGAAAATGCCATGATACCATGGTGTAAGTCCCTGTTGTACCCACATCGTGTATATTGTAGGCAGTGTTTTGGATCCCAAATCTAAAAAAGATTATAGCAGATTAGACAAGAAGTATACAAGGACAGAATAAAGGGAGTAGGAGTGGGGTTTGTCTTGTGTAATTTCACATCTGCTGGGTAGCTGTCTGCATGTGAGCTAGTTGCCTAAGCTCTCAATATAGTCAATGAAAACCTGCTCATTTCATTGTTGCAATTCAGAATGTGATTCATGCATCCTGTAGTAAAACCTTACATTATGTCCAACTTCTGTTTTTGATTAACTATTGAATTGTAGAGGAACTGTAGAGGGTTAATTAACATTGATAATGTACAGTGGTGGGCTTGCTTCTGGGGCAGTGTGTTGGCTGATGTGGATAATGTACAGCTGTGGCTTGTTCCTGCTAAGTAACTAAAGAGCACTGAGGAGCCTAGAAGAGAAGGAGCACTGGTGGAAAAGGAGCACTGGGTGAAGAGAGGAGACTGGATGAAGAAGAGCCCAGGGATGTAGGAGAGATGAG
>JAVJGI010000014.1:85992186-86070536 GCA_035590275.1 Ibycter americanus
GAGCAGGGGGGAAGAGAGAGAGATATGTACATATAGAGATATGTACATATACACACACACACACACATATATACACATCTATGGTTGAACTTGATGATCTTAAAGATCTTTTCCAACCTAAATGATTTTATGATTCTATGATTTCTATATACAAAGTGGGACTGTAAGGAAGCATTAGCCCTAATTTCAGTATTGTTCCTAAGTCCTCAGCTCATCTTGCACCAGCAGCGAAGATTCTCCAGCATGTGAGGATTTGAAGATCGATGTGGTGCAAAAGTGTGCTGCCTCTTGCTCAAGGGTCCAGCTGCAACTATTGTTCTGTTCCCTCAAACAACCCTCTCTGCTTGCAGGAGCGGCTGAAGAAGCAGCAGACTTTTAAGACCACTGCAGGCAGTTATCTAAATTTATATCCTAGTTTTATTTGTATTCTGCTGAGGATGGGTTCTTTACTGAGCTGTGTAATGCACACTATTGTAATAAGTATCACTGCAATGAATTCAAAAACAGCATCTTCTGGGTGCTTCACAAGTATTAGCTGGTTCTTTCAATCTGTGGTGAGAAATATGAATGAATTTCACCATCTATGTTTACAGAGGAACTAACATCAAGAATATGAAAGCCAAAAAGGAAATCCCTTCTTTCCTGATCAGTGTGAAACAGTGACTATGCATCAGAATCTTGCTGGCCTCCATATGTAAATGTCCCACCAAATATTAATGATAGGTATTTTCAAATATTTCTTCAGATCCAGTGAATCTCTCAAAAGCTGAGTCACAGGCATTCTGGGCAGTGGTCCTCAGCTCACACCTTGCTTTTGATAGGGGATGAGCACCAGGGCAAATAAGTTGCATCAAAATGTAAGTTGAAATCAGTACTGACCTATTACAGTGGCTTTTAGTTTTGGGGCTTTTTATTTTATTTTACTTCACCTTCTGTCCTCCATGCATTCCCCAAGAAAAAAGTCCTCAGAAAAGAAGTGAAATAACAGCAAAAATACATGTGTAAAAGAAATGTTTTTTTCAGGTCTCTCACAGTTCGATTGAAATAATTTTACCAGATTCTCAGATCCTTTTTTTCTTTCTACATGCTTAGCGTGGTCATAGTTTCGGGAAGTATACTTCAGGTCTAAACCATGTAATTAAGATTTGAGTGAAAGATAGTCTCTTATATCATTTTTCCTAAAGAAAAACAAAAACCTCTTCTGGTTCTTTACAGTTCAGTTGTCCAATTGCTACGGTGTAGGAATCTCATACAGGAAGCGTCCAGTCATATAATTAAATAGAAAATCTGCCTTAACTTTTTGTATATCTTACATTACAATAAAAGTTATTTATTCCAAATTAAACAGTAAGTGTAAACTAAGGGGTATGTTAAAAGTGGATACATTGGCAGATGATGCAACAGTAGCAATAAAGGTGATTCTTTCTCTGCAGGAGACAGAAAATGTCATGTATGTATGAATATGCCACAAAAAAGGCAGTGAGATTTATGTATTTGAGCATTATTACCTTCCTATTACCTTAGCAATTGCTCTTTCTTTCCATTGTGTAATTTCATTAATTTTAATAATTAATTTGTTTGCGTTTGTTTGCTTTTCCACTTTTTAGAACTATATTTTAGCTTATGTCATCTGTAAGTAGCTGACAAAAACAGGAGACAACTTTTCTAAATATACAGAGCCAAAATTCTAGCTCATCTATAATTACACTAATTAAGGCATTACTAAAATCATAATTCTTTTCAACCTTGAAATTTGAAATTATTTCAGTAGTTGCAAATTTCATTTTCCCAGCAGAGGGAGATTTTGATCCTTTTTGGAAAGCTGAGCTTTCCCATCAGACTCATTAGTTAAAATGTTGTTTTGTATATTCCATGAGAACTGGAATTTCTGCCAAAACCACAGTTGTTATGGTTCTTTAATGGTCTCTTATTTATTTAATTGGCTATGCCAGTTGGATGCAGAAGTCATATACCCATATATTTTTCTTCATTTCTGTTAGCTTGAGTCTCGGTTTTGCTCAATGTTTGTCTGCAAAAATATGCATATAGATTCATTTGACAGTCATTTATTCTTTAGAGATTCTATTTATTTATTTCTGTAAGCTAGTGGAGGAAGGCCAGCTATCTGGATCAGGATTCAATTCTTCTAATGAAGTATGTGTCAGAAATTGGAAAGATTCCTTCCTAAATTGGTAGGGCATCTTCATTGTTCTTTGTGGCATGTTTAGGGCAGTCAGGGAAAGAAAATGCGTATAAAGTATAAACAGGCACGGTTATCAACAGCCATGCCAGCAGGAAAACTAATAAAACCATGTTAAAGTTAAAAAGTTCTGTGTGATGAATTTCAGTTTGTTTAAACTGTAAATGCTTTAGTCATTTTTTGCTATAGAAGATACATTCATTTTAGAGTTTTGTTATAGTTTTTTGACTTCCTTTACTTTCCTTTACAATTTTGTCCTCTGTGAAGATTTGCTTTGAAGAACCGTGCAGAATTACAGCAGTTTACCCTACTTCATATTCTCATTTCAATAGGCATATATAGATTTCTTTTGATATATTTTTTCATTTCTCATATATGTGTATGAGTATATAGGATTATAAAAAATGTGAGTTACATTTTTTATAATGTCATGGTTTAACCCCAGCTGGTAACTATGTACCACGCAGCCTCTCGCTTACTTCCCCCTTACCCAGAGGGATGAGGAGGAGAATTGGAATGTAAAACTCGAGAGTTGACATAAGAACAATTTAATAAGTAAAGCAAAAGCCACGCACGCAAGCAAAGCAAGGAATTCATTCACCGCTTTCCATCGGCAGGCAGGTGTTTGGCCATCCCCAGGGAAGCAGGGCTCCATCACGTGTAATAGTTACTTGGCAAGACAAATGCTGTAATGCTGAATGCCTCCCTCCTTTCCTTCTTTTTCCCCCAGTTTATATACTCAACATGACGTCCCATGGTATGGAATACCTCTTTGGCTAGTTCAGGTCACCTGTCCCGGCTGTGTCCCCTCCCAATTTCCCGTGCCCCTCCAGCCCTCCCGCTGGCAGGGCCTGAGAAACTGAAAAGTCCTTCACTTAGTATAAACATCACCCAGCAACAACCAAATCCATCAGTGTGCTGTCAACATTGTTCTTACACCAAATCCAAAACACAGTACTGCACCAGCTGATAAGAAGAAAATTAACTCTATCCCAGCTGAAACCAGGACATATAAGTACAAAGAAAAGCACTTAAAATTTATCAAATGTAACAAAATGTTACACATGCAACTTGAATTTAGCCTGCTGTTTGTACAGTCTTTGCATGTACAATGTATTTTGTAAGACCTCCGATTTATCTGGTTGATAGATAAATGATATAAGAGAATGGGCATATTAGTTGATATATGTCAGTCTTGTTTCCTTATAGAATAAGACCTGAGCAATTTACTTCCACCTGTCAGCAGTTTTGGCAGCACACATCTGTATGAGTCACACCAGACTATATTTAGGATACTGGGGAAAACAGAGGTTACGATACTGTTAAAAGTGTATTCACTGGAAACCAACATCTACTAGTTCTGTCGCTTTTTAGTCAAGCAGTTTTAGCTAAATCCTTCAGTTTATTGCTCTTTAACTTATTTACTAGCCACCATTGAACCTGTACTGAAGATGGGATTATTCACATTCTTTAATGTTCATGATCCGTAATACCTGAGCATCTAAAAAACATTATTTGAAATTATTTCTGAAGTCCCTTTGACATGGAAAGTGGAAGTTACAATTGGAGAATTAAAGCTCTACATTTCAGTCCTACAAAAATGTGTAGATTATGGGAATTGAGTTTTTACCTTCAGTGCTAAAATTGCACAAATAGCTTAATTTTTTATATTTTTTGTTTTCCAAATCAAGAGAATATTGCCTGATTTTTTTCAACACCTTTTTAGGTGTGTGACCTGATTCTAATCAGCTATGGTTAGGCTGTTCATTATGAAAATTAGGGGGTTTTTAAGGTAAGAACGTGTGAGGGTGAAAAGCCGGGAAGTGCACAGTTAGCAGCAGTCAGACTAGTGAAAGCAAACAAGGACAAAACAAAAATGAACCTTGCAATTATAAGTCAATCTCCAATCCTGACTTCCACATCACAGATCCCTTCCCTTGCCAAAATCTAATGAGCTGTCAGAGCTCATAATTCCTGGGTTGGATTTTAAAATGCAATAGACTAGGACAGGATTGCGTAGGGTCAGGTAGGGTAGGATACATTGTCAGCTATCTGCTGACACCAGAAGGATGATGGGCCTTAGCCATTTCTGGTTCTGCTCCATACCCTGGAGGGGATATACACTGCTGACACAAATCATCTGTCCATTCATGCCCGCTTGGTTTGAAGCGAGGTTAAAGCAGATGTAGAAAGTTTGCTTTGAATGTGGAACACATTTGTCGCAGATAGAGCATTCACAGAATTTAAGAGCTGTCCTATAAAGGCGCTCTCTAATGTGATTTTCAGAGGCTTGTAACTCAGTGAAACCTTAATGAATATCCTCAGATTGGAAGCAATATAAAGCCTCTTAGATTCTAAGTGCCAGTGCCAAAGTATTGTTAAAGGTTTTTAGAGGTAGAGAATGTAAAACTGGCAAAAAATATTCCTCTTTCTCCTCATTTTTGCTAATCCTCTCTTCTGAAAGGCTGTGGTTTTTTTTAGAAGAAAGTTCATTTAAATTGATAAAAAGCCCAGGCTAGAGACATAATGTGCAAATTTCCAGTGCAAAAAGTTGTTAACCAACTTTCTTTTTCTTTCTTGAGTCATTTTGTGTCTTTCTGACATTATCAATTACATATTATATCACTGCAGATATTTTTATGTCAGACTGTCTACTTCCAATTACAGAAATCTTTTACAGTCTTTAGGCTAGGCAGTATTTTGTGTTAAATTTCTAAATCTTTTTGCTTCAGTAAGACTTTAAGCCAAGTATGATATTTTTGCCATTTTAGAAAGTACTGTTAACAATAGCATTTAAAATACTACAAATGTCAGTATTAAATTGTGACACAGTTTTAAAACCAGCCTTTGTAGATGCTTATACGTGTCATCTTCAGAATATTTTCACAAGGTGCTTTCTAAAATTGCCATTGTATTTTTCATCACAGCTTGAGTAAAGCTGAATGTTGGGTCCTTATATAGTAAATTCTGGGCAGTGTGAAAGTCAGCTAGTGGTATGTTAACTGTAGAGGAGAGCACCTTATAATTAAAATGGTTCAACTCCTGGTATGTGTTGTGTGTGCAAACATTTTTTACAAAATGTTTCCTAATTTGGATCCACCTGGCACAACACAGGCAAAAGGAGTTATTTCAAGATGCTTATTGCTACCTGTGGCTCATCTAAGCCATTCAGTTCTTGTGCTTGCTGTTACTTTATAAAACACTGATACTGCAATAACCTTGACAAATGCACCCCTTAGTTGCATAACAAACATAGTATAAATTATGGTTCTTGACCCAGAGCTTACAATTTCAGTTTTCATTCATATTAATTTTTTATTTCTTTTGTACTTGGAGAATCATAGCAACATCCAAATCCTATGTTACAGTAATGAATTCTATAGAGTATGCTATTTTGTTTGAGAAGTCTCAAGTAAGTTGATGACTCCATTAGTCTTCCTCTTCCATTCTCTTCAGTGTTCAAAGTTGGTTCTCTGCCATAGCTCAGTTTGTTTTATAACAAAATTAATGGCAAGACTAATTAGCATTAATCAATCTAGAAAAATAAGCCTAAGTCTATGTTTGTAGATAGTATATTTATTGTGCTGGATGTTTTCACTTTCATCTCTCTGATTTCTTATATTGATCTCCAGTGATTTGTGTCCTTTTCCCCCAATACCTTCATTTATGACTCTTTTTCATCTGTAAAAACGATGAAATCTGTCCTACTTATCAGACGCATAGCTGATAATACAGTGCTGTTTCAGCAGTGCAGTGATTTTTTGGGTATTCAGAAGATGTAGAAGAATGTGTCTTCCATAAAATAGCTTTGTGTTTCTTGTATATCCCAGCATTCCAGTTCCTTATCTCAAAACATCACATTTCAAACCCTGAATTGACTTTGTACTTTTGCCAGCCAAAGAGCTAAGATAACTGAATTTGGTTTGCACATCAGTTGTCGTAGCTAGCTGCAAAATATCCCTGAATGTGGTTAGGTTTACCTTTAAGGAGAAAGGGTTTAGCATTTTTCTTACAAAGCCTTCATAATTTTTTTCAGCTGTGAGTGACATGTAAAATACTGTCAGACCAGTATGGTCTGTTGCAGAACTCATGCAGGCTTCCTCTTTTAAAAAGTAAAAATCTAATCCTTTTTTGTCACCAATGAATAGGAGTTCAGGTCCCAGCAAATAAATTTTCTGAAAGACAGGCAAATCCAATTTTTGATCACCACTTTCCTTTGTCAGCACTGTCCCCCCACACTGTTAGATTGTGCTCAGTAATTTCCACAGCTGATGGGATAAGCCTGTGATGCTTAACATTGCCAGGTCATGCTGATTATTTTAGTTTTGCCAATGACACCCTACCTAATTTTTCAAATTATTTTAACCTTATACATGAATTTACATGTTTTTAGATAAGCATCTGATTATGGATTTGAAAGGGATGTTGTGAGACTTAGTTAAATTAGAATGAAACTGTGTTGATTTGGTGTAAATCACAGTAGTCTTTTAACTTTACTGTAGTTCTGATAGTTTAAGGATCTGTCTCATTCCCTAGAAAAGCGGGCCAGAAAAACAAACTCTATTTCATGGAGATTTGTGTTTAAAAGTACTTATTGCTATACAGGCCAAGGCCCCTGAATCACAATTAATAGCGTATTTGCAATGTGAGCTGCACTACAGTATGTGGAACGGGCTTTGGACACAAACTATGATCTTATATTATTCCACTTATATTATTCCATTATGTTTATTAGGAGCATCGTTATATTTAAGGAAAACATGGATGTTGTAAAAACTTCCATTAGGCTGTGAACCTATTCCAGAAAAAAAAATCACAGACTCCTTAACAGAGCATTCACATGCAATTATACGGTATTCAGTGGTAACGCTGCCCCGTTAAATAGAAGGTACGAGGCAGACTTTGGACTGGTATGTTAGAACTTAAGCCACCGTGGACCTTTAGCTTTGTCTGCTCTGCCATCCCTCACAACTGCACTGTTACCCCTGCTGAGCTTGCACAGCTCAGATATCCTTGTATGACCCAAGAACAACATTTGTGCCTTTCTGTGCCAGAAGAAAAACCCTTTTCTGTACAGTTTGTCAAACCACATCCTAGGAAAGAAGTAAAAGCTGAAAGAATAAAAAGCTTGATTTGCTGTTTTTAGAAATCTAATGAATTCTTAAGCCTTTAGATAGGAAATATCATTTGTTCCTGATCATTATAGCTCTTTGGAGGAATAGGTCCAAAAAGTTGTATTCACAGTTGTACACAAAGTAGATTTCATGAGCTCCTGGGCTCTATTATTTACATGATCAGTATATTCAAGCAGCACTGCTACTGCTTAGAAATACTGTATTTCACTGTCTTTCTCATATTCAGACAGGCTCTAGCTTGCCAAAGATTTTTAATTTTTTTTTCCCCTTTTTTTTTTTTCCTGAATGAGCATATTAACTAACAGATGTTTGGTTTTGGCTCCATGTCTACATTCTTTGAAAGCTGGAGAATTAAATTGCTGACGTTCAGACAACACTAATTCACATATCCAGGGAGTCTAATTTGCCATCCCTGAGATCCTGATTCCTGGTGTTCATGGGTTTAAAAACCATTTCAGTGACACAATGTAAGAATAAGCTGGGGAGTTTCAATAGTATGATCCTAAACATAATCACATTTTATAAACATCTGCGTCATTATTGGTGTGATTCATCTCCAAGCTGTATACAGCTGTGTTTCCAGTTTCAATTAACAGTCCCTTAATTGCATATCCATCTCATGTTACTAATTTAGTTAATTTATTCATAATTAAGAGTATTCTATTTTCTACGAAGGTTTGTTGAGCTTAGTACATTGCAAAAAATAAAAAAGAACCCCTAAGGCTGAGGGATTTTGATTCTTACAATAGTCACATCAGAACAAAAATGTCATTCACACTCCTAGAGAGGGAGACAAGATACAAGGGACATTTTTTCTTTTCTCACTGTGGAATGAGAAACCTTTGGAAGGGTTTTGCTTTGTGTTTGAAAGCAAATGACAGTATGAATGTGGTCTTTTCTCCTCTTTTTTGCCTTTCTCCCTTTTGCCCAAAATCTAACGTAATTCTATAGTTTAGACTGATACAGCAGGTTATAATATGTAAGAAGAAATGATAACACTAAAAAGGGTGTTACAAGAACAGAGGTATGTAGGAGACATGAATCATCCTGTCTTATGCATTTTTGTCCTCTAACATTTATATTTTAGAGTACAATGTATTTAAAAGAACCTGTGTGATTTAGGAACTGAGATAACTTAAAAATTAAGCCTAAGACACACTCAGGTGGAAGATGAGGACTGTCTTAGTAATAATATTTATCAAAAGAAGTGTTTGCTTTTTAGGAAAAGTCTTTTGTATATCAGTACAATAATAATGTGTGCAAAACTGTTTAGAAATCCTAGAAATGAACCTTATAGTTGCCCACAATCTAATGATGTTCTTCATTTACCATTTTAGCAGGATTGGTTACAACTCTCCAGTACTTTGTAAATACACAGATACTGTCTTCTCCGTTATCTTTATAAGCCCTACTGGGATATTCATTCTAGGAAATATCTATAATATTAAGGAGTAAGGAGTTGTATGTATAAATGGTCCTCTTTGGGGAAAAAAAGAAGAAAAAAAAAAGAAAGGAAAAAAAAAAAAGGAAAGAAGAAAAAAGAAGAAACCTCATCCTAAGCATGAAGAGTGTTTTGATACTTGTGTGTTAGAGAGCAGGTGAGCAGAACATTGAAAGTTCAGCATCCCTTTCTGGAAAAGAAAGAGGGAGAAATACAGTACAGTCTTCCCTCTTTAAAACCAAAAATATTTGTTCATTATTTGAGATAAGTATTACTTCCTGAGTAGACTATCACATTGCTATAATTTGAGGTAAACAGAGGACTCTCTAAGTTGTACAGAAAACATTGAAATAGTCTGATCAATTTGTCTCAAGCAGAGCTGCAGGTTTTTAATGACAGCTGCTGAATCTCTTGTAGCTGAAAATCACAGCTGTGTGCTGCTTTTTCCTTTAATCTTCCCCTTCCTCCAATCTCCTTGATGCTCTTTTTAGTTTCTCTCATTGCTCTTTTTCTCCTTGAAGCTTTCTTTCTTCCTCTTCATACAAACTTCTCCTTGTCTGTCATACCATCTACAGTCACGCCACTACTTACTAAAAAAGCTAGGAAGAAAATAATTTAACAAACAAATAGAGAACACAGCTAGAAAATTTATAATCTAACATGAGAAGAAAAGAAAGGGACGGAGAGAGGAAAAGTGCAGTGTAAGGTGCAGGTGAGGTAGGCTTATAGTCATTGCAGTTTTACAAATTACAACTTTTTTCGAAAGGAATCTCTTAAGATCAGAGATAGTGAAAGATACTGCCATGCTCTAAGGAGACTTCTAAAGCTCTTCAAAGCAGACAATCTCACAGTTTTCTTTTCTCTTACTTGTCAAATATTAATGCTGGAATGTAATCTTCTGAAGACAATAAAAGTTTGAACCATTTCAACCTTTTAGCAGCATACTCTGTGTATTTAGCAAATAGAATGACAGTTGCAGTGCTAACCTTGTTGTATGAATTCCAGGCTGCCCCACCTTTTCTGATTAAAATGGTGATTAGGGTTAAAGGAGATTATAGCAATTTCCCAGGGTCCTGTTGCGCTGCAAGCCCAGGGTAAGAGAGGGTGATTCAAGTGCCTGCAGAAAGAGAGATTATCACGTGTTGATCAATCTTCAAGTTTCTATGGATTTTTACTGCCTTGATACTTGTGTACATTCTCTAGATTTTACTATGCAAGAAGGGAACTTCATTCAATTTCTGTACACAAAATAACTGAATAATTTTCTCCTTCCGAGGAGAGAAGGGTCTTCAAAATGGAGTGCACAGGCCTTTTAAATTTTATCATATTAATATCATACTCTGGAGGTTTGTTGCTTTTACATTTCCTTTGTCTTATTGTACATAATATGATAGGGTAATTGTACCTTGTACTTCAGATGCCAAGTTTAAACCCTCTGGAAGTCTATATGCATGTAAACCTATGTGAATTTGTGTTTTGAAGAGAATTGCACATGATTTGCTTATCTGTCTAGAGAGATGCCTGAGCCACAAGTTGGAAATAACTATACTGTCCAGATCTCGAACCATATTCCTGCTTAAATAAAGCTTTTCAGATTAAAGTTTTGGGTTCAGATCTTTAAGAAGATCAGACTGAGGTCTGAACCCTCAATTTCATGACATTAGACATGGCTTTCCCGTCTATGTTCTTCCCAGATAGAGGACTTTGTACATGCAGTATTAGGAAAATTTTGGTTGATTTTTATCTTCTGCATACTTTTACTGACAGAGAAGAAGATACCTGTCATGAAAATATTGGTACATTTTTTGTCTGTTTCAGCTTTGTGTTTCTAATCGTAGAGGACAATTTTACTTTTTCCATACTCTCAGTACTCCTGAGGAACTTGGAACAGAAGATACGCCCATATAATGGTAATCTGGGTAGCATATGAGTATTACTCTGCTCACAGTTGCTGCTGCTTACAGAGTAAGCTGTTGAAATGACCAGCTCCAAATTTCAGTTCTGAATTCCCCATTGGTTTAGTCATCGTTTGTTTTACCATAGCATATATCTGTTTTAATAGAGAAATTAGTGTCTTTTGCAATAATAGACATCCCAGCAATCTGGACATGTCTTTCTCTGGATCATTCAATACCTAAAATGTTTGTGTTAAATGTTTACTTGTGTAAAACAAGTGTGGTGATTTTGAATCACTCTCATGTGGGAAATAGAGCTGTATTTAAATGACCACTAAAAAGCCCAGCCTGGGCCTGACCAGGAAATAAACCAGATCAAGAAAGGGAGAGGGATCATTTAGGCCACCAGAAGACCAGAGGTATTCCAGTTATGAGAAAGCAATTTGCCCCTCTGATAGGATGCCCACATCTGCTCCTGAACCTAAGTGCAAGTGCTGTGTGCCTCACCTATGCTGGTCCTGTTCACTTCGGTGGAAAGCACAAGTAAAATCAACGGGATTTATCTCCCTGTTTCCTGGCCGTGTCAATCTCTTATCCTTCACTTGTGGAAAGTCTTCAAAGGTTCTTGGCCTGTTATACTAATGAATAAAACTGTGCAGATGTGAAAACCTAGATTTGTTTCTGAGGGTTTTGTGTGTGCTGTCCTCCCACTCCAAGGATTGTAAAATCCCGTTAAAGCAGCAGCCTCTCAAACTACTTCAGCAGGTTTGGGGGTTGGTTGTGGGGTGGTTTTTCTCAATATTCAGATGCATAGGTGAACTTCTAGAATTTTAATTATGTCTGTATCAGATGAGCTGCAGAAATATAAAAAGGGTTTGGGTGAGATTTAATTTCAGATAGCAGCTTAATTAACTGCATTTGTAAAAACTAGTGCAACTTTAATTAAATGTCTCTCTATTAATTTAGTTACTTAATAGAAAGTTTATTGGGATAGTCCTTACAATTTTAAGTCTTCGTGTCTGAGGATCTTAAATAACAGATCAAAATAATAATTAAAAAAAAAAAAAGACAACAATACCGTATATAAGCTTTTGCTAGATTTCTACCAGCTTTTTTCGAATGGCAGAAAGGGTTTTTTCCTCCTAAATACTTATTCTGGTTTATGAATTTTATAACAGGACTGGACATCTGAAAACTGAACTTATAAAGAAGAAGTATTGAGGAAGCATTTTCCTCTTCTCATACGTGTTGGGGTTGATTGTGGTTTTATCCCACATCAGCTTTTGTCCCTTTTTCAATGTCATATCAATGCTGGCTTGTACCACTACAAAACTACCACTCACAAGACTGTTCAGGGCACAGGTGCGTTGGGGTTATTTGTGATGCACAGGGGGAGCCGTTCCAGTTCTGGGTCTGCAAGATTTTATGCTGTCAGAGGTATAAGAAGTAGGGGAGCAGGTCCGGTAAGGAGAGCAGGGGCATGAGACACTTTAATCCTTTTGTCATCTCCCATAGGAGCCCGCACGTTTCCAGCACAGCATGTAGCTTCTTTCCGGTTCCCCACTCCGCTCTGACATATGTGGGGAGACAGAGAGGCTGGAGCACTATGCATCATTACAGCAGGGTGTGCAGCTATTTAAACGAAACCTGTGTTGTGTGTCCACCTTCTCTCATGACCCAACAACATGAGAAAAGGTTAACTATTTCTTTTCACAGTCAGGCTGCAACTATCTGAAGCAGAAATATATATATAACATATGTTATACTAAACATTATATATAAATTACAATTCATTCTGACTTCCCTTCCATTTCTGAACCTACACCAATGATTGCAATCTTCCAGTGATAGCACTCAGAATGTCCAGTAGTATATGCTTTCCTCTAATTGAAATTATTTCCACTGCCCTACATTTCCCTTAAAATTGAAAACTGAATTCCATTGATACTTTGCCAAAGAGACTGTCCCTAATAATTTTCTTTTTTTTCCCAACACCTATTGTATACATCAGTTGCATAAATGGTAAATTAAAGCCTTTTTAGCACAGCTGGATATTTTCATTGATTCTTTTCATCTGAGCATAATTCATTAGAGTTCCTTCATCTTTTTTGTTTGCGGTGTACTTTATCTACAGAATGGTGGGATCTGTACAACAAAATAGAACAAAATGTACAAGGACTTCAAGTCCTTCCAATGTCGTATCTGTCAGGTTACAAATTTGAGACAGAGCAAACAACTTCATTTGCTTGCCTTCCCTGAGGTACCTATTTATCTTAATTTATTCCATACTAACAAAGAAACTGTGAGAAGTTGCACTTGATTGTTCCAATCCTCCTGCTTGTGATTTGCATTACTACTATCATTCCAAATGTTCTTTAAAGTATATACTTGTATAAATATATGCTGGCATTTAGAAAGGCTCAGGTTTGCTTTTCAGTACAGGCATGAATATTAGGGTCTCTGTCCCACAACTTCACCCTTTCCATCAGGATAATTATATGTATATATAAAACTTTTACTTCTCTCCTGTTCCTTGTTTTAGGAAAAAGCAAGATTGCCATCCTGACCAACACTAATTTTCAAACATTTTGTAATTAAATGTTTTGTAAAAACTGAAATTGTTATTGGGAGAGAACAACTAAGCATTTATTTATTTATTTATTTACTTATTATAAATTTTAGATTATAAAGACTTTTGAAATTACCTAAGTGAAACTACTAACGGTGGGGGGTTTTAAATAATGTTGCTTTCTGTTCCTCTTTTTCTCAATATTTTAATTTTATGTGCCAGGAAATGTAACCACATTTTCTGCTCAGCTTTGCCACTACAAATACAAAAGTGGTGTGTGAGTACTTAACATGCATAAGATAAATAGTTGACATTGTCAAAGAAAATAATACACTTGAAACAGAGTATTCACTGTTCAAGTGAGTATAAAAATTACTTTACTTTGAAGTGTTGGAGTGAATTTTAACTACTAGTCAAACTTTCAGTTATATCTTATTTTCTAAACAGCAAAAAACTAGTTTAGCAGACTTCAAAAAGAACACACACTTCTGAGATGGTCAACATCTCAGATATACTTGTTATTTGGGGAGCATTACCTGATTTCCTTCACCTGATTAACTGATGGAAGTTCTTGACTAAGTGATGGATTTGGGGTAAATGGTGGATAGTCTTTCTGTACTTTTTTATTTGCTGTCATTGAAATGCTTTATCTATGGTACAGCAGGTTGGTTGAAGTGGTTTGATTGCTATGTACTCCTAAATTGCTCAGTGAAACAAACAGTGAAAGAGTAGTTTTCCATGAAGGCATAGTGTAATAAGTAAAACAGAAAGTTGGGCAGGACATTAGGTTTAGGAACTCATGAGCCTTTTTTCTCCGTGGTAGGAAGTGCTTCTAAATGAACCAAAATAACTTATGCAAAAGAAAGCCTGAAGTAATGAACAACATCACTACAATCTCAACCTACTCAGCCAACTTATAAGATGGGTGCTGCCACTGCTAGGACAGTTGCGCTAGTTTCAGTGTCTCTGGTAGCTGATGTAATGTCTGGAGACTGTTAGAGCTATAAAATTACAAATCCAGAAACTGGTGTCGATTGTGCTCCTTCTTAAAAAAATACGCACTTATTTTAAAGGCTCTTTGCTCTAACAAAGAGTTCACATTGAATTATTTTGTATTATTGGTATAGAACATGTCTAGATAGTAATAACAATAGTGTCTTCTACAGTAATATTTTGAAGGACTACATTTCTTCCGTACTATCATATCAAGGATGTTTATCCTAAGTAATTTCATAGTCATTCATTAATTATTGCAATAAAGTCTATGTTTCAGTTCTTTTGGAAGTATTTTGCTTAAGGGCCTCCACACCCAGGCACATTTCAGCCATACCACCTCTTCTTGAGCACAAAGGGAGATGCCCAGGCCCGAATGTTTGTTAAGCTTCAATGTTAACATACTGTTGACCTTCAGAAAGGTCAGGATTCAAAAGACATCAGATCTGCAGCTTATTCTATTCCTTTGAAGCACTGCTGAAGTCAAAGAACTTTGCCTTTCTACCAAGCATGAAGCAGGTGCTCAGTCACAATTAGTTGTGATGTGTATTTTGCTTTGCCTTAAAAATAATAAATAATATTTAAGTCTGATTACCCAGTAATGTGCCTTGGGTTTACAAAATTATACAGTCTCATTCTGATTTACAAAAGGTGGTCTGATCAACAAGATTTTCAAAAGAAAATCTCTGTGCTTAGTGCTACTCCATTCAATCTTGTTAATTCTCACTGTTTAATAATAAGTATTTAACTGGAGATTTATTCCCTCATTCTTTACTTCTAAGACCATAGTCTGGCCAACAGCCAGACCTAACAAGATCTTACGAAGAGAAGTGTCTTGGTATCCTAAGAGTAAGTTCATAGTGTATGAAATACAATTTTTAGAACATGACTTCCACTGTTCCTAGTATTCTCTAGTTAATATATCCTGGTAATGCAATGAACCTGTAAACAGATCATTCAGTCTGCATTTATAGATATAAACAGTAGAACTCTTAAAGATTAGGGCCAGAACGTTTTGAATATAGATATTCTAGCTAATATGAATCTATCAGGGAAGAAATGTTAGCTGCCAGTATAGGAGCTGGTGAATGGTTTCCCAATTAATAAGAAAATCCCACTTCTGCCATTAAACTATTTCAAGTACTCATACCAGTGACAGAAAATTAGCAGTCAAAATGGTTTTGGTGATATAGGAGTTGAGACTAGTAAAACATTTTCTCAAGGGAACAATGTTTGAACAAGTCCAAGATTTAATCTGAGAACTTTTAAAACTAGAAAAAAAAGGGCTATATTAAAATTAATCTTTTTGACAGCCTGACTTGCAGCCTGACAGCTGCTCCTCACATTTCCAGTGTTACTGATTCTATCTTGAGCCATAATGCAGACAAATGAGTGATTATAACTCTCTGGATATATCTCACTTCTGTAGCTTTAGAGGTAGTCATGACTATGTAGTGCAAAAATGCATAGTCCATGATGCTGAACCTGTACTGCATCAGAGACAGGAGAAAATGTTGGTCCTGGGGTGGGTTAGTACACTGGTATTGAATTTGCTTGCACCTCCTTAACTCAGTGTATTAAACCTTGTGCAGCTGGATGTTAAAAACAAACACAAAACTCCCTGACTGCTTTAAAAATGTGATATTTCATCAGTTGTTTTCCAGAAGGCCTTCAGAGGTCTTCAGGCATTTCAAATTTTTGGTACTTAGAAAATGGCTTCACAAGAATGGTTTGGAATTTCTGGTAGTCTTATTGAAGCAAGCACAGCTGATTTAATTTTTCTCTTGCTTATTGTACTTCTTAGATATTATTGTATACTTAAGCAGACTATATTTTTATTAAAGTTTTCTAATCATAGTCAGAATAATTGATGTTCTGGGATGATTTTAGAAGGAAAGAATTTGTTGTATACATATACTCCTACACAGCTGTTTATGCACACATATCAAACCTGATTTTCTGACAACATGGGAAATAATAATATGTTTGAGAGCTGACAAACAGGTGTATAAATCATTCTTGCAGTACTAGGCTATCACAAGAGACACACAGATGGATAGCTGAAAAAAAACCACTCTGATAAATTATTTTAAATCCAGCAAGTACCTCTGTATAGACTTTGAAGGTGCTACCAGTTTCAGTGGAAAGTGTTCCAGATTGCCATCAAAAAATCACAAGTTGCTATCATTTTTATTTCCAAGCAGCACAGAAACCATTCCAATTGTTCTGTAGTATAAGTTTGGTTGGTAGGTACTGCAGTCAAAATATTGAATCATGTGGACTTCATGAAACAGAAACACAAGATGTCCTTCTTGCTGAGCCACAAATGGCACTGATCAGAAATGAAGCATCCTATTATCCAAAAGAAAGTGAATTGGAGTGGGCAGAAAAATAAATCTTTTAAGAAGCCTAACCTATAAGTTGCTCTCATAAAAGGGATTATAGTAATTTTTTTCAACTTTACTTTTGGCCACTGTTTAAAGAACATAGGGGAGAAGCTGGCTTGCTATAAGGCAGTGCAGGCAGTGCATTTTTGAAATCTGGAGGTTATAGAATCAGAGAATCATAGAACAGTTTGGGTTGGAAGGGACCTTTAAAGGTCATCTAGTCCAACCCCCCTGCGATGAGCAGGGACAACTTTAACTACATGTGGTTGCTCAGAGCTCTGACCAACCTGACCTTGAACATTTCCAGGAATCGGGGGGTGACTGCTTGGGAAGAAAGAAAGCAAACACAGAAGGTAGGGCAAGAAAAAATAGAAGAACACTGAAACTCTGAAGAATAACTTAAAACAGGTGGAACGTGATAGTATGAAGCAAATGACAGGAGTCCAAGCAGAATCTAATTGGAAATGGATAGTCATGAGGAGAGGGAGCCGAATGAGAAGATCAGGTGAGGGAGCTTCTTGTTGGCATTGGAAGTGGGAATAACAGGAGAAAGGATTTGTCTCTTTCTTAAGTATTACATTCATAGCTTTACAAATTTACCTTTCAAAAGAATCTGAAATATTATGAAATCAGTACACTTTACTCACATGAGCCTATAAATTCTGCACACTTCAGCTACGTGATCCTGCCAGTTGTTCTCTCATATGATGGACATTAACAGTACAAGAGTTGTGTTCCAGGTTTCTCAGCTGTTGGTTTTTTCCCTCTTTTTCTCCCTGATTGTCATGATTGTTTTCCCTTGTACAAGGCAAATGCTAAATAATAAGACAGTGTAATGGTGTGGGCAGCTGAATTAGAAACTCACTGATAGTGTGGATGTCCTTAGGGAAATGCCATGGAATGATCTACAAGGACATGTATTTCAAAATCGAATGCAACCCCAGTGTCATTGAGGATGGTTTTTCCTAAAACACATGTAGGCTTGGAAATTTTTCCCTTGTGGGTTTCCTACCAAATTTTTCAGTCTCACTGCATCCTGTTTAGTTCATCAAATCTCCTATTGGTTTTTCAAACTGTAGTTTTGAAAATTCACTTTGGGATTTGTAGTTACCTTACAGCCTCGTGTCTGCCACTGCTGGCAATGCTAAAGGATAAAAATTATCCTTTAGCAAAAGCAATTACAGATCATCAGAGTGGAATCTGGCTTCTGCAGCCAAAAAGCAGTTGTGGACATGTAAGTGTAGGCCAGCATTGCTATTCCAGCAGTACGTAATCAAAGCGCTTGTTTGTTCAGAGGAATCTTACTGTATGGTGGAGTTATTGATGGAATAGACTGTCTAAATAATGGCTTCTGTCTTAGGTTTGGTTGCCTAAGGGTTTTGGGGTTTTTCCTGAAGCTGTGGGGGTAGACTATGGAGGCTGTGAAAAGACCTGAGGCTAGAAAAAACAAGACATAAAAGGACCTGCAGAAAGCAGAGCGAGTTCTAATGAGAGAAAGAGAAAAGGAAAACCAGTGAGGGTTTACTTTTTTTTTTTACAGATAAATTGCAAAAGGCATGAAAAATTCATGTATGTGACTAAACGATATTAAAAGACAAACAGAATAAGTAAAACAATAAATGGATTGACAAAAATGTCAGTCGTATAGTCATGTTTTTATCATAACAGAAACAAAATTTCATCTACATAGTACTAAAAATAAGGACTTCCATTACTGGTTCAGAATGGACAAAGAAAAGCTAACACACTAGGACAGAAAGGTTTCAAAGTTAAATGACTTCACATGCACAGTTTTATTCTTGGGATTTTCATTAAATTAATAAAGTAAGTATGAACACACAAAAAAACCCCAGTTAAATCTTTGTATTTTCTGTTTGTAAAATTCTGCTTGTAAGATAATAATTCTAAATAAAGTTATGCAAGACTCAGCGCTGCATGAAATTCCTTTGCATATCTCATTCAAATGTATAAACTCATTGCAGCAAATAATATATTGTACAAACATGATTTCATTTGCTTTTTACAGATGATCTGATTATTTATATTTCACATAATTTGTCATAAACTTCTTTCTGCCTTCAGATTTCTTTAGAAACTCTAACCATCCTGATGTATTGTGTTATGCAATTTAATTACTTAAAAACATTAATACAAGTGCAGATGCCAGATGCCCACCAAAGGCACTCTCTCACCTCCCTCCTCAATGGGACAGGGGATAGAAAATATAACGAAAAGCTCGTGGGTTGAGATAAGGACAGGGAGAGATCATTCACCAGTTACCATCACAGGCAAAACAGATGACTTGGGGGAAAAAAGTAATTGAAATTATTAACAATCAAATCAGAGTAGGATAATGAGAAATAAAAACTAAATCTTAAAAACCCCTTCCCCCCACACCTCCGTTCTTGCCGGGCTCAACTTCACTCCCGTTTACCTCCTCTCCCCTGAGCAGGAGGGGGACAGGGAATGGGGGTTGCGATCAGTTCATCACACGTTGTCTCTCCTGCTCCTTCCTCCTCAGGAGAAGGACTCCTCAAGCTCTTCCCCTGCTCCAGTGTGGGGTTCCTCCCATAGAAGACAGCTCTGCATGAACTTCTCCAACATGAGCCCTTCCCATGGGCTGCAGTTCTTTGTGAACTGCTCCACACCCACGGGGTCACAGCCTCCTTCAGGCACCCACCTGTTCCAGTGTGGGGACCTCCACAGGCTGCAGGTGGATATCTGCTCCACCGCTAACCTCCATGGGCTGCAGGGGGACAGCCTGCCTCACCGTGGTCTTCATCACGGGCTGCAGGAGAACCTCTGCTCTGGCACCTCAGCACCTCCCACCCCTCCTACTGCACTGACCTGGGTGTCTGCAAAGTTTTTTCTCTCACATATTCTCACTCCTCTCTCCAGCTGCAATTGCTATTTTTCCCCTTCTTAAATACATTATCACGGGATGCTACCGCTGTCACTGATGGGCTCAGCCTTGGCCAGCAGTGGGTCCATCTTGGAGCTGGCTGGCAGTGGCTCCATCAGACATAGAGGAAGCTTCCAGCAGCTTCTCACAGAAGCCACCTCTGTAGCCCTCCCTGCTACCAAAACCTTGCCATGCAAACCTAATATATGTACTAACCCTGTTTGCCATTTGGACAATGGGATTTCTCACCTAATTTGAAAGGCATCCATTTGCTTTTGTGATTAGATGATCCTACATTACCTAGTTGGCTACTGACCATTTCTGTTGTCATATATTGGTGGTGTTTTGGGTGTGTTTTTTTTTAATTTCTGTAATCCCTGAGAATAAATTTTAATCTCAGAAATTTTATATAAAAATATGGCATTTGATCTTGTAGCATTAAAGCAAATAGCAGCTTCATTGCTGGTTTTACTAAAAGTAGAGTGAATTCCATCCTTGTGTCTTAAACTGTATGCATGGTTTTAAGATGCTTTCACTGTTTTTTAAAAGCATTACATAGAAATAATGAAGACCTTTTCATAGAGATCACTTTTAAGTTTTATGCGTTATAAGAATGGTTTTACTTTTTTTCTTTGTCTTGTGGAATCCTTTCATGAGCAAGCCCTTCATAATTAAGCCTTTCATAAACAGATTATTTTCAAGAGAATGCTCATTAGTTTCCTTTATTTTCCTAACTAGAAGGCCACGTGACAACTGGTCACTGTGATAACAATAGCTTGTAAGTTACATATTCAGATAGGGTTTCTGACTTAGTAAATCAAAGTTTTGCAATTGCCAATTAAACTGCCTGTCAGTGTATTGTATGGTGCCACTACACATATACTGCAAATTCAGGTTTTGAAGGTGGCTTCAGACTGTGTTTGAAACCTTGTCTTTGCTTCTCTCCTGTCATCACTCTCTTTCACACACAGTTGTACTGCACTCCCCTTCTGTGGCACTTCACCTCAGGATCTCCATCTTTCTTACTGTCTTCATTCTCTAAGATCTCTTCTATTCTTAGAATTTCGCAATTCTCTGCTTTTAGAAATAAATGAGTAATAAGACAGTAAGACAAGCCTAAACAGAAACAGATTATTGGGGGGAAAGTAATAAAATACAGACAGCTGTGAAAATAAGGTAGTAAATTAAAGAAAGTTTTTGATGGCATTTGATAATAAGGAAAAAAGGCATTTTTCAAATTATAACTTATTATCTGGAGGTTAAAGTTTATTTTTCATATGTGAAGCTGTGCAGACAATAAATGCATTTTAACAACTCTACCAAGATATTTATGCTCCAGAGTTTGTTGCATTCATTGTTGAACTCATATGCAAAAAGGTATGTTTAATGTTTGCACTAATATGAAGTCTGTGAAATGTCAATGGTCAGTGCAGACCAGTTACAGTTTTCCTGGAAGCACAATATATCATAGCTTTAGGCCCACCGCTTCCTTCAGGGCTGCAGCTTGGAGCTTTGTTCCACTGGGAAGGAAGAACCCTCCCTCAGTTCATGGGAGGATCTGAATCTGTGAAGTGGATAGATCTGGGGATTGAACAAAGCCATTTTCAAAGATTTTAGTTTCATCTGAGACCTTTACAGATTGACAGTGGTAAATAGGGTATTCAGCTTTACACAGAGAGGGCTAATAACAGATTTAAGAAGAAAACTGCATGTAATGTTACTGGAATTACTTGCATAAAATTTATGGCACTTACCAAGTGCACTATATGGTAATGGGTTTTTTTCACACACATGAAGTGATGGTTGTCTTGAATGCATACACACACTGTGATCCTTCATTGCCAGTATAAGCCTTAACCTTCGCTATATACCATTTTGTATTCTCTGTAAATGTGGTATAACATTATTTATTCTTTTTAAGTTATAAACACCTTTTCTTCTCAAATAGATTAAACTGTGGAAATAAGAGACTGTATCTTCCAATTTAAATTAGAAAGAGTTTTGAATCATTGTGGTTTAGCGGTATGTGCTATATATAACTTAGGTTTTGCTTTCATGTCACTTGAATTTAACTCACAGATTAGAAAATATAAATATATAGACTGACCAGCTGTGGGATGAAGACAGCTCCTCTCACAAGTCATGATACACTATTACAGGAGTTTTTTCATTATCTTCATTCAGTGTAGTATCAATCCTATCAGCAATTGTTTCTATTTGAACTGTTATTTGCCTAGAGTCATTTTATTATCTTTCAGTGTGCTATATGCATGTCTTCCCCAGCGAACAAAAAAAGGCTTTTGTGCAAAATCAGGAGCTGTAGTTGTATACAAAGAAGTGTCAGATAACAGGGAGTATTAAGCACTGATCATATGGATGCTTCCAAGCTTGAGCAGCTGCTGGGATATAGAACACTCTGCAGAAGTCGTTGAGACTGAGAGGCCATCTTCAAAAGGTTCATTGGACAAGAATAATAAACAAAAGTTTGTATAATCCATCCAGTCAGTAACCTCATGAAATGAAGCTTCTCTTTTCATGTTGTGTCAGCACTTGATTGAGCAAGTAGTTTTAATATATCTTGAAAGAGAATATATACTCCTGAGATTGTCAGTTGTAAGTTTATGGATGAAACAAGCAAATAATGTGAATAGATCATGCTGTAATGAAACTGTCCCTACTGACATCATCTTACTGGTTACACCCTGTGCAGCGAAAAACCAAAACCACATAGGGGATTTGTTTTGGGGAAGTTTGGGAACTAAGGATCATTTAGAGTGAAGATTTATCACTATTGGTGTAACTCTCTTAAAGAGGGAAAGGAGGAGAGAGCAGAAAATATGAAGGAGAAGAAATAAGGGGTTGATACAACTGCTGCTGCATGTAGAATCCTTTATTATGCTTTATTGCCCTATAGTGTCCCCCAGTAAAAAAAGTTTGTCTTACCTTACACCTCCTCCTATGCTTTCCTATACTTCTCTTCCTTGATGTATTCCATCAATCTTCCCAAGAATCCTCCTTCTTTGCATGCTAACTCACTTAGGAGAATTAAACTTTATAAATATTATATTTATACATATATTTAAAAGATTATTCTGAGGTGTCTTAGTATGGCTGGGATTGTCTCAGGAGATACATGGGAAGGCTGATTTAGCTGTCTCACCTTAGGACTCCTGAATTAGGACAGATAAATCTCACTTCCACAGTCTGCCCTGTATAGTGTTTTGCATGGTATTACATATGTAGCAGCATACTCAGTCCAAGTAATTCTTCACTGCTTATTTATAAACATTATGAGATAAAATTGAGAGTATCAGTATATATGTATGAAAAATGTATTTTCACTGCATTTGGGGTAGCAACATGGGTTTTGAGGTGTGAATTGAAATGATAAAAGAGAATGAAGATACTCAACAACAAATTAACAAGACAAGAAAGAGAAAACAGTGAGAAAGACAGACTGAAAATTGAAGTCTCTTGAATACTGATGCAATGATAATCCCAGAGGCATCAGAGGGCAATACAAGTGGAAGGGAACTGAAGGTGGTGAAAGCAAAAACTTCAAAATGTAATCAGCTAAAAGTAGTGCTGAGCAAAGACACTGAATGAAGCCTCTGTTTCTTTTAGAAGTAGCCTGTATAAAATACAGGTCTGGGCTATGATCTTGTTACCTGCAGTGATGAGCAGTTATTCCCAAAACTAATGCTAGTAATGGCACTGAGGATTCAGAAATGTGGGGGAAAGGAGCAATAAAACTAGTATGATAAAAGATCAATGAAAGTGAGAGAATGCAGCTAGAACTATAAAAGAATAATCTTCACTGGTGATGCTCAACTGATGCAGGAAATTGTAGGCATATGTTCTGGGCAGCTATAAAATAAAACATTTCTTGCATGACATTCTACCTGCAGTTCCCTAAGTCACCAAAGATACATTCCCCTTGGCACAAAAACTGTGTATATTACCTGACCTTTCAGAAACAAATGGCATTTTCAGTGCAACATGACCTTTTGTTTGTTTGTTTGTTTAATGAGAGAAAAAAATGAGAGAGGGAAAAAGAAAAGCAAAAAAAATCACTTTAAAATCTTGTTAAGAGACAGTAAGTTGTTACCTTAACGATGGATTATGAAACATTGATAAGAGCATTTTCAAAGAAAGTACAAAAAAGAAGAATGGATTTTAAACTGCTTAGAAATATTTTTAAACAAAACAGAAAGGAGTCAGTTCTATTTAAAAAATGTAAAAAGTGTAATGAAGAGAAATAACTGTATTTTAGCAGAGAAGCAAAAGAAATAAAAAAGGCCACAAAAAGGTGTAGTTCATTTATGTCTTTAATTTGTATATTAAGGAGACCTAACGATGGTACACTTGATGTTACTTTCCATGCATGCCCCAAAAGTGAAGAGGCAATGCCTAAAAGAAACACATCTATCAAACAACCATGTTAGGGCAGGAACAGTAGATCATTGAAGCCTAAAAAGACTAATGTTTCAGCAACAACAGTATCATAATGGTTCGACCTTTTCCTATTACAAAATGTTTAAATATATATTTAGACTGAGGGTAACAAAATAATCAGATAACAGAAGCTCTGTAAGAAAAAATGCAGGGGAAGGGTGGGGACAATGTCAGTATAGCCCTGCAACACTTTTCCCTGCCTCTGAGATGCCTGTATACTATTTTAAGAACCATCACAAGAGTGTAAATGTGTTCTAATGTGATGTACCTGAAATCTAAATGTACCACTTTTTTTCTTAATTGATGGGAGATGTTAAGGGTCTAAAGACAGGTTTTGCAGATCAATGACCCGTACTGCTCTGCTGCAAGTTACTTTTCTATAAGCATTTGACAGGGAAAATGTAATCCTCAGCATATCATTTATAAAGACTTCTCACTGGAGCTGATACTTTCTATTGTTTCCTGTCCCAATCCAGATGCCTTCACTCATGCAAAACAGTAACTTTTTCCATTAATAGTCAGTGAATTCTGTAAGACTTTCTGTGGAGAAAGATGCTACTTAGTATGAATATGGCTAAAGAAATAAGAATGCACCCCTTGAAACTCACCTAAGCTAGAAATGGGAGAGAAAAAAGTATCAAGTTTGTGCAATCAATCACAGAAAGCACAGAATCAAGTTATTTTATATTTGATATTTTGAGGACAGGCTATCTTACAACTTTTTTCCTTTTCTTAAGGTGCTGAAACTTTCTTGATTTAAAATAGTTGAGGAATTATCTATATGTAGAATTGATGAGATTGTGTGGGGATTAAGAGGGAATGAGGGATGAAAAGGGTGGAACTGAGCTTCTATCAAATCACCTGTGTTTCCATTGCCCTCAGTGGAGGCGACAATCACCTTAGATTTGCAGAAAAGATGGGAGATGCTTATGAGTGTAACATGCTAATGACATTTTACAATTCTGGAAACATGAACTTTATGTGTGAAATACTAGGTGTCTTCAGTTTTAGGAATAATTTGTATTAGACTGCATTCCATCTCCTCTAATAATCTGAATTTCTGTTTTGGGGAGCTAGCATTTCCCCTAGATTTGGTACAAGAACACATTGCATAGGAGGTGAAAAACTGGGGTTTGTACTTGAAGCAATTCCCCTTCTGTTCCACCCAAGGTCTGAAAAATAAGTTTCTCTTAATTTTCTCTTTTTCCCAACAGAATAATTAAAGAGCATATATCTTCATATATAGGCTGCTTATGATATTTAACATAAATAACATGCAAAGCACATGGCAGATTTTTTTCTTATAAGTAACACTCATCATAGTTTATAATCCAGAACCCTCCAAATACCCTGTGTTTTTAGCACAATTAGATCTAATACTACTGACTCAGCAGAAATGTATATCTTCACAGTAGGAAAAGAGAGGACGAGCTATCATATTAATTTGTCCATTTCCCGATTTCCTAAGACTTCTGTTTCTCAGTTTTAAGTGCAGTTGCTCACTCAACCCTTTGTCGTAGGTCACCATCTGCCTTGTTAATTTCTCCAGGCTCTCTGCAGTTGATGCAGATGTCTCTTGGTTATGGTGCCTAGAGATGATCACAGTATACTACCTAAAAGTCTTATGGATGATGAGTAATCCTGAAGGTTAGGTAGACTGTTATAAAAAATAAAAAAACAATTATCTGTAAACATTTCAAAGCCTATAGTGTGCAAGTGCCTTGATCTCAAAAGTAAGATTTGATCTCAGAAAGAATATATGCCATGCTGAGCTCCATACTAGATGTCTCTACTTACTACAGACCACATTCCGTCCCTAGTTGCAGGTGCCCAGTTCCCACTGACTTTGAAAACGTCAGACTGCATCGAAGTTAGATGCATTTTAAGACGAAGAACCTTCCAGAGGTTCAGGGTAGCATATAAATTTTTGTTTCTCTTTTTCCCCAGCTTGCAATACAGAACTAAGAGTATATATAGTTTCAGCTTTATGCTGAAGGCAGAACAGAAACCACTGAACCTGTAGGCCCGCATAGTCAGAGCCCTAAGGAGTATGTTTTATGGGGCTGTATAGAAGATACATAAAGAGCTTCAAACTAGGAATGGTGGGATTGGAAAAGGAGCTGACTGAGAACTTACGGGTGAGGATTAAAGAGCAGACCAGTGTGGGTGACATTGTAGTGATATGGGCCACCTGACCAGGAAGAACAATTGCTTGAGGTCTTTTACAGACAGCTAGAAAATTAGCCTCATGTTCACAGGCCTGGGTCAAGACCCCATGGGGGGCCAGCCTGATCCTCTGCTGGAAGGACAACAAGCAGGTTGTAGGCAACGCAGTAACTTTCTGGATAGCATTGGTGAAAGCTTCCTGACACAACTGATAGAGAAGCCACTGAAGGCAGATGCTCTGCTGGACCTCATGCTCACAAGCAAGGAAGGGCCATTGGGGAGGTGAAGGTCAAAGGCAGTCTTGGCTGCAGTGACCACGAGTCCACAGCATGGACTTCAGGAGAGCAGACTTTGGCGTCTTCAAGGGTCTGCCTGGAAGAATCCTATGGCCTAAAGCCCTGGAAGGAAGAGAGGTCCAAGAAAGTTGGTTGGTATGCAAGGATCATTTTCTGCAAGCTGAAAACTGGTCCATCTTGAAGAGCAGAAAGTCAGGCAAAAATGCCAGGAGCCTGTATGGATGAACAAGGAGCTCCTGGCAAAACTCACACATAAAAACAGACTATACAGAAAGTGGAAGCATGGACAGGTAACCTGCAAGGAATATGGAGGCACCGTCCAAATGTACAGAGATGTATTTTGGCAAACCACAGCCCACTTGGAGTGGAATCTAGTGAGGGATGTCAATGGGTATTTATATATTTGAAGCTAATGTAAATTGTGAATTGAAAACTTTTTAATTGGTGCAGTGCTGTTTTGTGAAAAAACAGTTGCTAATTGTCATCATTTGTAAAATTACTTTCTTGGTACACTATAAAATTCTGCAAGGAATTTGGCAGAAAAATCTCAGAATGGTTAAATTATATACAAAAAGCAGTGTTAAAAGAGAATTAATGTGGCTGGAAAGTCAGGAACATGAGACCTTTGTTCATAAAATGCTCAAGAATGGAGGACTGCACAGCAGTTTCTTTTTGTTTTAAAAGGCCAAGTCCATCCTCAGCTCATATCAGTTTCATAAAATATTTTATACCTAACGTAAGTGCATGAATAGAAATGAGGAGCATCCAGTGATGTAAAAGCCAATTTCCTTGCAGAACCCCCACCAGCATGTGTGATGGCTTTTACAGGAATAGTGGAGGTGTCAAATGCTAGGTGTCTCTGACAGAATATCTTTTATCCAAAACAAAGCAAGTAAGTTTTACTAAAACAACTGTTTCTTAAAGATGTTTGTTCTTAAGATTTCACAGGGTTTACAACTGTTTAAAACCCTCTAAATTCGAATGTTTTTGTTATTCAAACCATAAGACCTAACTTTCTCTCCTTAGGCATAGAGATACACAAACCCTGAAGTTCACTGATTTAGGATTACAAAACAGAAGCCTAAGATGCAATGGCTGGTTATTCACAGTAGACATATTAAGTCAAGGAGATTGTTCTTTTATTTACTGTTTTCTAAGGCTCTATGCCCAGGACTTTAAGATGTTTCCTGAATTTTTATTAAATTTTGCTCTCTTGTTCCACCTGAAGATTAAAAAAAGCAGTCAAGGTACAATCATAGATGGTTTGGGTTGGAAGGGACCTTAAAGATCATCTACTTTCAAACCCTCTGCCATGGGCAGGGACACCTTCCACTAGACCGGGTTGCTCAAAGTCCTATCCAGCCTGGCCTTGAACACTTCCAATATCCTACTAGATTTTGAGATTTTTGTCTGCTGAAATGAGAATTGCACGAGGACACCCAGGTTTCAGTTTGCTGAAGTATACAGTTCTACCATGATCCAGAAATCTTGGAATTTGAATGTAGTCTGTAACAACTGCAAATGCATGCGAATAACATTACATTTATCTATTTTTTTCTTTCACGTGGAAAATAAGGACACGTCATGTTAATTTTCACACTCTTGCAATATTTCAGATTACAGAAATTTTCACCAGGAAACTAATTGTTCTTTGCTGTGCTTTCAATTCAAATCAAGACTTAAACCTGAAGTTTAGCAGCTGAGAACATTGACTATCAATTGCTTTTTCCCCAGCTGTTCCTCATTAACAGCACAAAGTGTGCTTGTTTAAATCCATTCTTATCTCCTAATATACAAGGAATAGTGAGTGGCTAAATTCGGTAGCTATTAGAAGTACTGTGGATTAGATCTTTCTGTTTATTGATTTGTAAAGAACAGCCTCGTACTGCTTTGGCAGCTCTGTGTCAGTGAGAGAAAAGAAAGAAGCTTTTCAGCTCTTGGGAGGAGAATTGCTAGGTAACATTAAAGAGGGTCTTGCAGAAGCCAGTTTGTTTTGATGTGCAGTTAAATTGGATGTGATTGGAGTCAAGGTCAGGAAGCTGTGGAAGTGCTATGAATATGGTTGGGGAATTTAAGGAGTGTTATTTTAATAAGTATTGTGTGTATGCATGCTTATTAATACAGAAAGCTGCCCTCTGTTCATGAGAACAGCCTTTGGTGAAGCAAATTTTGAAAAAGGAGATTGTTATTTTGCTTCTGCACCAAACATAGTTGTTTAAATGAGAATCTTCTTTTCCTTTTTTCTTGCTATTTCTCCTCAGAATCTTAGGCATATTCAGCCATTCAACAACTGTATTAACTCTTAGATTTTGCTTTTTTTTTTTTTTTTTTAAACTGGTGATCACACTTCTATTGTCTCATGTTAATAAGTGGTGAAAACTGCTACTCATGCACCTTCATATAATTTGCCTGTATTTGGGGCAGCATAATAATGTAATAAGTGTCTATATATTTTGTTGCATGTGCCTTTAGGTGCCATTACAAAAAGGATATTATTCTGACCTCAGAAGAGTTTATGCTGTTGCTGTTATTTCAAATGAATAGTAATTTAAAGAAGTTAAGCTCGTATGTAAATGTGTTACTTCACTGAGTGGGATAGGTGATATCTACCTGACCTCCTCACTCTTCCATCAATGATCTTAACATAGAAAGTGAAGTAATTTGACACAATAGAATTTAACAAAACCTATTTCTCCTTCCCTATTTGAAGCTGTGTTCTGTGTGGATTGAGAGATGTTCTAATATTTGCCTGTATTTGGTATATTTTATTCAAAAGCAAGAACATCCAGAGAAATCTGGTAAGGAAAAGTTTCATTTTCTTTTAAGGAAAAATAAGAAAACATTTTTCTCTTCACTTCATGTTGGGATTCTAACACTTAGCTAGCATGTCAGTAGACCTAGCAATGGTGAATCAGGAAGAGGGAGAATTGAAATATTTTTTCCATTATAGTATTAATAACTCCCTATCAAAATAGCACATGACACTATTAAGTCTCGTCAATGACAGCATGATTTGGCTTAGAAATAGGGGTAGCAGCAACTGCTGTTCGTTTCTACGAGCATCAAAGACAAAAAGGTCTTTTTTTTTCCTAGAAAGAATAAAAGTCAACTTAGAAATCGCAGACATATAACAAATTGTGCAGGGCAAGCATAGAAAGAAAAAAGCACTACTTATTGCCTTACTTTGCTTGACAAATTAAGATATTTAAAGAGATCCACCTAGAAATAAACCAGGGTGAGCCCCAAGAGATGAAACTTGCAAAGATAGGGGATATGCAGTCATACAGACTTCTCATTTGCTAGTTTCGTGCTTTCAACTCCACTGACTTGTCAGGTAATGTCACTGTTGTCATATATAGAATCATTTTGGTTTTTGTGCGGTGCTGTATGTAGTGTGCATTTGCACGTTTACCATTCACGTCGGCTAGGAAAGCCAAACGCAGTTGCATATCAGATCTCTTTAAGGAGCACTGCAAGAGGTACTATTTGAATATATCAAGAAGGGAGATACGAAAATACTAAAATATTGGATATGCTTTGTTCTTCATCTTTACAAAAAGGTGTGTCCAAACAAAGGACAGTGATAGAGAAGTGAATTGACTTATAATTCAGGTGTGATTCTTGAGTTAGTTGAGAACCCACAAAAGTCCCTTTCCGAGTTGCCTCAATGCTAACAAGGGTGGAGGCATTCATATATTCACCTGTGACATTCCCTGCTTGCCTGATGTTTTCTCACTACACATGATCACTAGCTTCATTGGCTGTTTGTCTGTGACCGTTTAAGATTCAAAAATAAGAGGTTCTTAAATTCCTTGTGTAGTTAGTTGGATGTGAGTTCTCTAAGTGTGCTGACCACAGACAAGAATTCAGCCAGTCGCCTTCACTCATACAGCATTGGAGCCACTCATTTTGCAGAGTACTTTTTAGCCTAGTGATCAGAGATCACCTGTTAGGGAGGTAAGCACCCCAGGGGTAGCTTTCTCTACTCAGTTTGTCCCGTTGAACATTAAAGCTATGCAGAAGACTGAGGTAGGATTAAGACACGGTGCTAGACCTAGGCTGAGTGTTATGTTGTCCCAGTATGAAATTTGTACGTCCAAGAATACAAGATTCATGGATTGAGAGAGACACACCATTTTTATAGCTCTTTGTTGAGGCCACTTGTTATTTGTAGGTGTGACTAACAACAGGATGGGGCATACCTCCTTCCTCCATCACATTTTTCTGAATAGCTCAGCAACTGCAGCACATCTTAACAGTCGGTGTTAGGTACTTTTTGAGAACACGGAAAACATTGAGAATCAAACAACTTAATTTTCCTGCCTGATCTAGGCTTGTTTTGCAGTGTGGACATAAACACAAAAGAATGCTTTAGATGTTATAAAAATGTTCTCAGTTAAAACCCAGCAAAATTAAAAAAAAAAAAAGATAATTTAGTAGTTGAACCAAGTCAAATCTATCAAACCCTTATCCTGATTTTAGCAGAGCTGTTATAACAAGTGTTTTCTGGGTTGAACCCCTACATTATGGAAAATCCTTACAAACTATTCCTAACCACATGACATAGCTTTGCTTTTGTTATTGTCATAATTGGCTTATCTGAACCTGATTATGTATTCAGTTGATATGCTACACTCAAATGATGGGAAACAGAGCTTGTTTCATCAAATGTTTTCACAGTCTTTAAAGGAGAGGAACTTTAAATAACATTTTTTTAATTTGTTCATTTGTTTAGTAGAAGTGTTTGTTCCATGTCAATATCACTTTAAAACAGTATAGCATTTTTAATATTACCATCTTCACCTTCAAGTATAATGTTTATTGCACTACCGTGGCTCTTTCACTTGTTATGACAGAAAGAAGATAAATGTTATGTAAAACAGTGAATTAAATAAATAATGAAAATGTATGTCTCTTCAGTGAAGAAAAGCAACAGTTCAAGTATCCTGATTACAGAAAATCATGATGTGTGTTTTAAATTAAAATCAGATATAAAAAGATTTTGGTCAGTTAAAATGAAATTCTCGTATCTTGATTCAAATAAAGCAATAGCTGACTTGTTAGAAATCCACCTGTTGATATTTTAGTAACATTACTTGTGGAGGAATACTGTAGAGACTTTTACCTAAAAGATATCCAAATCCAATCCATAGTCCCATCTTGCATGTCATGTAGTGGTAATAGTACTTTTTAAATGATTGTTTTTTGCATACTAGCCTGGCTAAGCTCATACTAGGAGGAAGAGACTACTGAAGCGACAAGACACATTTTTTCCTTTGGCTACTGAGACATGGTGGGGTGGGGTGGGCTGTTTGCACAACTTCATTAATAGCATATATGCTTTTTTTTTTCCATTTAAAGCAAGAAAAATGAACACTTGAATTGGGTTGAAAACTTTCACATGCAGCTCCAGCTTTTCACAACATCATTTTGTTCTAAGGGAAACTGCACTTGGTTCAGAGCATGGCATACAAAAATACATAGGATACTGTTTGTGCTTATATTGGAGCAACCTACCTCACTTGGCTTGGAAGAAAACCAGACAAAATTAAAAATCTGGGAATTACCTATGACTTTTATTTGAAAATTAATAAAAAAATATTTACGTGCCAGTGAGAATTTTTTTCAAGAATTACAAATCAATTATGAAGTCTTAGGTGGATATAATTCTCCTTCTCTAGGTAGTTAGGGTGTAAGCCACAATGCCAAATCCAACTCCGATTTTATTGGATCAGAGACACGTTCTTCTGTAACTTTAAGTAATCATTGTTTGGTCAGATAGGGGTTTTTTTTTATTGCTCACAATAATCCCAGTTATTGTGGGTTCAAATTCTGTGATCTTATCATTTACATCTTAGTAAAATTCATAGAGACTGACTGCAATTATCTTCCTTGCTCTATGATCAACAGTGAGTTCATCTTTTGGTGCCTAAAAGGTAGTATGCCAATACATCAATAAATTGTATTTCCTGACAGCCAAATGGAATAACTTTTTGTGTTCCTAGGTGATATTTCCTAGAGAATACTCAAGATTTCCCAATAACTTACTCATCTCTGACAAAATCTAACTCTAGCAGAGGTATTTCCTGGCTCACATCCAAGGCTGTTCAGTTTGAAAGTTTACCCTGAATTGTGCAAGGCATTTTATTTTGCTGGATAAAAATCTGTTTAATAAATTTGTGCAGCTCAGAGCTCACCTGGATATTTTTAAGTGATGGAAGTTCTCAGCTTTAGCACACTTAAAGAAGTTGTATGGGCTGTGAGCTGGCAGTAGTCACACCTCCTAGAGTTCCCATACTCTATTCTGACTGCAAGCTGGCTGTTATCATTTTCTTATATTAAACACTGTTCCCTGCTGTGTATTTGTAGAGCTCTCACTCGCTTTAGATATTCTGCATGCCAAAAAGTACTTTTTCAGTCCTAGCTGACTTACTGAAAAGTACTCATATAAAGGAGGAGCCTTATGTTTCTTTACTAACCAATAATGATCTGACAAAATATGTATGTTGTGACTTTTATTTTAAGAGGATTCCAAATCCATCAACATTTTTTCCAGTATTTTTAGTTTAGTTTATGCATGTTTAAGACTATCTTTCTAGTCTTCATTGAAAGGGCATTTCTTGATTAAAAATAATATGACATTAGTTTATGCTTCTATACTTAAGCTAATTATATTGATGACCAGAAGCAGCCCTATCATTGTTTTCTACGCACTTACAGACTTCCCTAGCTTATATCTATGCTGTGAATTAGGTGTGAACTCAAGCCTGAAGCCAGTCCCTAGTAGGAAGCATTGCTTTACAGAGCATCTGTCTATGCAATTCACTTTAGCTTTAAATTGTCCTTTACTCAGCCACCTTCTACCCACAGTTTCAGAAGTTATCCAGAGTTCAACCTCTTCCTAGGCTTAGTTTTGTCTAGCTGAGCAATCAGCAAGATTAAACAGAAAAAGCACAGGTCACAGGATGGAGCCAGCATGTGCCTGCTTTAAACCTACCAGTATAAATGTTGTGTGAGCAATTCTGGATTCAAGAAAACAGTAGAAATAAGAACTGGACCTATGTGGTGATATGCTAGCAGCTGAGATGTGTGGGGAGATGCTGGTTAACAGGCACTAACAAAAAAAATCACATTGATCATGTCTGCGTATAGGAAGCCAGAAAAGAAAAGAAGGCATAGAAATAGAGGAAGCTGCAGGAAAAGCATCTGAAAAATGGCTTAAGGAAAGGGGGCTTCTTGGTCATAGTGTCAGTTTTGAAACTGTAAGCAAAGAAATCATGTCCTGATGTTAAATTTCTGTTGTGTTTAGTGAAACAAGATTTTGGGAGCTAGAGGCTATTTGGCAAACACACACAGCTATTTCAAAGGGCTAGTAAATTCTATCATTATTTTTCCCTTCTAACTGAACCATGCCCAGTTATTACACAATTGCTCCTTCCTACCACCAACCAGCAAAATCCCTGAAAGTTTTAAAATGTGGATTGCTTTTTTACTTATGCAACCGATTTGTTTCCTTGTTATGTATGTCACAATTAGGACAGTAAAAACAGACCAATCATTTTTACCTTCTGCTTTGCCAGTGTTGATACAACACTTTTTCTTACAGGCAATATTTAAGTGAAATGTGCTTCCTATCCGTTATTTTAATTAACAAATTTCTAAAATACTCTATAATTACTTTCAAACTTTTTTTTTTCCTTGCTTTACCTGATCCTATGCTTAGGCCTAACTTAATTATGGTATTCTTTTAGCATATAGGCTATAAAGCTGCTGGTAGATGTCATTCACACACTATGGAATCTTACAGCAACCACTCCCTCTTGACTGCTTGCTTGCTACTTAACTCTAATGGGATTTTCAAGGGTAAAGATAAAACCAATCTTACAACCAGCATCTGTGTTTTCATGCAGTAAACCAACCCAATAAGACATTAGGAACAACATGTTCTTCAAAGGACCCTTCCAAGGAGAGGATCAAGGGACTAGGATTTGACTATTTAAAAGAACAGAGAAATGTTTGTATCAGATGCTCTTTGGTTGCTCTCATTTCAGCACTCAGCTAAAATATGGTTATGTCCACATTAAAATAGATTACTTTTCACATGCTGATTTATAATAGTATACTCTCAAAAAGTACTTTTGAGGTAGTTCTGTAAAAGTATTAACATAGAAGATCTTTTCTGACTTAAATATTGGCCAGCAACAGTCATATTCTCTTCAGGTACATAAAGTCAGGCCAATTTGCTATACCTTTTTTTCTCACCGTTTTCATTTTCAACTTGTTCTAGCATCAGTTGAAGGGGGGGGGCGCTTGGAAAAAAGCACTAAACACCAAAACCCAAACCCAAACCTCTTTTGATGTCCTTTCTTTCAGCTAAAACACGTAAAATCTCAGTTAAGCCCTGAGGAGTAATGATTTTTGCAGGAGCCTGCTTAATTTTAAACAGGATGTTCTCTAACGAAAAAAGTATCTGACTATAACTGCTACTTGTTTAGAAGAGTAATATTTTTCTCCTCTCTTAACAGGTGGCCATTGATGAGCGCATCAGGCAACTGCATGAAGCTCACAGGGATTTTGGCCCTACTTCCCAGCATTTTCTTACCAGTGAGTAATTTCCCATTTTTCTGGCTCAGCTGGCATACACAGTTGGTAGCCATATGCCGGTTACCATCACGATGAGTTTCTATTTTAGACTGTATTATAAAGTTATTTATTTTTTTCATTACTGGGAGTGGAAGACTTAAATAAGTTCATATAGGCCAGACTAAAATGAAAATATCTGCCAGTACCAAGTCTGTTTCTCCTGTCAATGCAAGGCTGGTCTTCATTGTTTGAATATTCCCTGTTAGAACTAGCAAATTAAAATGATGTTTAAAATTGTAAGAGTTTCTGATTATTGTAATGCAGAAAGGATGAAAAAAAATAAATTTTGTTTATCTGTTCAAAGAACTATTCAGCTCCAAAAAGGGGCAAAATAAGACCTGCAAGAAAAATATTTTGCAGGATTTGATCACTTAGCAGAGCAGTGAGAGGATCAAAACATACTGGAAAGGTTGGCAGAAGGATGGCAGTTAAGTAAACTTATTACAATTCTGCATAAAATATAATTGCCAGTAATATTCCCACTCCACCTCCACACACACTCTTTTATCAAGGATGTTTTGAAGTACACTGAAAGACAACTTGAAATACCTTCAAAGCTCCAAGGCAATGACTAAAGTGAAGCTTCTCTAAAGGCCATGCCTTTTCTATTGTACTTCAATTAAGGAAAGTAAACAGTAAAACTTTATTTAAGATATTATATCAGCAGAACAGAACACAGTCACAGGATAATGGTCTCCTACATGCAGAGGGACAAGCGATCCAGATATCGGAAATAGATGTTACTATTACTGCACAGCTATGTTCACAGTGGGGTAGAGGACAAACTTTTCTTCAGCTGTTACTGCATTGTAATTTTAATTGGTTAACCATTTTTTCACTGAAAATCTCAATGAGAAACTGGAAATTCTCAGTGGGGTGAACTGCAAATTCAAAACCAGAGTCAATATTGTGCCATATAAGCATAATGCAGGCTCACAATGATTCAACCCTGCATCTTATTTTATGAAATCATTTTCCTGTGAAGAAATAAGCCTTATTTTTATAATTTCCACTACTTCTTCAAAATCACTTTTAATTAACTCTTAATCATTGGGAGTAATTTGTCAGCTCAATATATATAACTACAAATCAGACTCGTCAAGATTGAATGTGCAAGAGTTGTTACGGGTATATGATATGAATGCGATATGAAGCTCTCACAGTTATAGTGGGTACTATTAAAGTATCATTTCCACACACAGACTTGGTATAAATTAGGTGTCAATGACTGTTAGCAAAGGAACAGATAACAACACCAAGCCACTGTGAAAGTCTTTCTGCATCCTTATCTTCAATATGTAAGCCTGTTTGTCTTATGACACACAGTGTATTGCTGGTGAAAGAATAAATGTGAAGGGTAAATTAAGCAAGCCTGTATTGCACTCTGGAAGAGACTAGAGTGACCTGAACTACGTTATTACACTGAGGAGCACACCACTGTTCTCTGTGCTGGTGCTGAGAGCAGCCAAGCAACCTGGGGGACATTTATGCCCTAGACCCTTTCTGCGTTATTACTGATACACTAGATCAATCTAAAAGCTGCTCAGAGTTATGACAGTCATATTATTCTGTGTACTAACGAGGGCCAGCGAAGAGTGGAAATCATTCTGGACACTTCTCATCACTCGAGAATTGCTTTAGGAAAAAGAGCCAGGTGAAAACGTGTTGACTTTGGAAACAGCCAAATCACTGAGAAAAAAAATGCACAGTGTATTTGTTTTCTCTTTCTTAGATGTGTGTGCAAATACATATTTTTACATGTGCATGCAGAAGTTAGGTATTTGAAGCACTGAAAATATCTACAGAATCCTTCCCAAGCATAAGTGTTCAGTCACTGAAAAATACCACTGCACCTATCAGTCCCATCTTTCATAAGCATCAAATTCCAAAAGCATCAAGTTTCTCAGTATCATGTACTATTACTTCACCTGAAGAAAATATCATGTTTTTACATGTTTTTCATGTACTACCTCTGCTGCAATGATGGAAGCACATCTGTTGGAGAGGTAGTGCTGTAGGAGAGAGAGTGCCAAAGTCTTTGTCATCTAGCACTAGTTTTGTTTATGTATCTGTACTTCTGGGGATGAACAAGTTAAACTTAAGCGTTGCCAAACAGAATTGGGCAGGTCAAATGAAGGTGAATATAATGGCTTGTGAACAATCTTTCAGTGCATGGCAGAGTCCAAGTTGGTTCAGTCTAGCTGTGGCAACAACAGTGAAAAGGTGAATTGTTTTAATTCTGCTCTCTGATTTTATTTTACAAGGCCAATTCACAGACCATTTTTATCTAAGGAGCTGAGATACACAGAAGGTCAATGCAAACTTTAATAAGTAATGAAAATAAGCAATTTATTGGCTATTTCACACCTAATTTATATGCCAGTAACAATCAGTTCATCCTCTCAAACTCAGCATCAACTTTCCACCTGCCATACATGCTTGCTCACTTTAAGGTGTGAGTGATGGTCTTCAGCTCCCAACTGTTTATATACTGATATGAAAATCTGTCCTTTTAGAGGTGATCTACCTTTAAGTACTTCTGAAAAAAATGTGGGTACAGTAGTCAAGTTCACATTAAATCCATCACTGAATTACACTTCTGTCCTATCTAGAAGAAAGAAATATGAGCTGCTAATCTGCAGTAATTTTTTTTTAATGTGTTTGTTGTTGTTTTATATACAGAAATCACAGAATCCTTTGTTTCTGCTTGGTTGGAATTGAAGCTGCATAGGGCTGTTGAAACCCTAGCACAAAAGCAACAGGGGAGTGACGCAGGGACCTCATACTTGTCATGCTCTGCGCAGGCAAGGAATCAAGTTGTAGTCCCTGTTTCTAAGCACTTGCAACCTGTTCTAGGAGCTATTCTTACAGCTATTTCTGAGACAGATGGGAAGGGAGCTAGAGAGATAAGGAGTGGAAAAAAATAATAATAAAAAGTCCCCTCCTCTGTAGCGTTTTTAATTTAGGGACCATTTTTCTCCATTGTCCTTTCATGCAGTTGGACCTTCTGTTTCCACTCATTCTTCTAAATGACCAGGTGACAGTGTTTAGCTATACTGTGGCACAGGACAATTCAGACATCTCCTGGTTGCAAGTTTAAAAAGTAATGACAAAGGAACTAGTATGCACTTGTGTCTCTATAGCAAGGCTTTGAGCTACCCTCAAGTATAAAGGACTTTCAGCAAAACTGGCCCTTACTTTTCTGCTAGCACATGAACTTGCCTCTCTCCAAGCCTCCTACATTTTTTTGCTGGGTGCTCTCACCTCTCTCACCCTTGACCTTCTGGTCCATCCTTCATGCTTCCCCAAACTAATTTCACTTTGCCAGTCTCTGCAGAGTACCAGCTCCTCCTCAGTTTATTCCTTGCCAAGGACAGATGCTCCCAGCATTCACAGCAATAGTTGTTAAGATATAGCTGATAAATGTATCACATGTGCAAGACATTATATCATGAATCACTGGAGTGAGTTTGTTAGTTTTGAAGGTTTTGCTGTTTAATTAGAATGATCTAAATCAGGGTGTAAAAAATAGCAAAAAAGTCTCTTTTTTATTAAAAAGAAACTGGTAAATATTTAGCAAAGTAATTAAAAACAAATCTGTGATCCTTTCATGGATGATGGTGCTTAATTTGGAAACTATATGCAGTAACTAAGTGTGAAAAAGAGTACCTGCAAATTTCAAACATAATGCCAGTTCCAGAGTTTCCAGTGACTTCTCTCGAATAATTTTACTTTTCTGACTTAACCTTTATTTCTCTCTTTCTCATGATGATTCTTACAAAGAATGGGATTCATTGTCTCTTTTGGAGGACCCACCTATATTTGTCATAAGTTATCACTTTTTTTTTGAGATGCAATAAATGAGAGGTAGGATTGATGTCAGATTGTTATGAATATCATTTGCCAGCCTCCTAACAATCCTATTTTTAATGTGATGGTTCATTCACATGCATTACTTGTGATTGCTGAAAAATGGAAGGTATTACATCTTTTAAAAGCATAAGCAAACCTTTTAATTTACTGTCCAGCTCCAGTATGAGCCATCTGTTAGTATGTATAGCATGTCAATGAAGTGACTGCATGAAATAGTGCTCAGATATAACTGGCAATTACGAGTGCAACTGGAAGATCCCAGGTGCTGCCTGTGATTCCCAAGCTCAGAGAAACATGGACTTTCCTCAAGGTGAAGAACCTGGAAACATGAGGAACAGAAAGAACATTTAGGTTTGCAAGTCTAAAAGGTTGATTTACATCTAGTTAACATCTTGTGATTTGTATTTCCCAGGCTACAAGCTTCTGCTATCTGGACACATCAGTACCAGACTGTTAAATCTGCATACCTAAATATGTGCTAGGAACTATACTTTAACTGGAGATACGTAACTATGCCTTTAAATTTTGGACTTCCAAGCAGGAACAGCAGTGACCTTAACATGAAATGAGGCAGCCATAGCAACTTTCCTTTAGAAACAGAAAGGTTACGAATATGGAGCCAACAATTTGTATTGCAAGCTAGCAATCAGAGTGCATCTGCTGCATTTTATGTCAGGCGATTGTTGCTTAAAAATAAAAAATATGATCACAAGAGTGAGCTATGCAACCTAGGTCTCTCGTTCTCAGGATAAGCTCAGAGCTGTTCAGGTTCAGATTTGTGGGTTTTTTCTACTTCTTTCTGTGCCTTCATTTTCTTACAGTTATTTAGGCTTTTGAGAAATTGGAGATATGGGTCTGAATTCCTGCAAACTGGGAGAGAAGTCAAGTACTCGCATCTCCCATGTTCTGGGTGAGTGCTTAGATTATTATGCAATGCAAAGATTAGGGAAGCTCTTTCTTGCACAGGCAGACATCTTTAAAAGGGCAAGTTCTGCTAGTTAAGACGTCTGACTATAAAAATGACAGGGCTCTAGGACTCTTAAAACACTTTACCCATCCACCTGATAGATTATTTTCCAGTGCTAACTGCTATAACATTCTCTCATATTTGTCACTGCATTCATTCTATTATATTGTCTTCCAGATGTCACTTTTGACATGCAGACATTGAAGACCATGTTCATTCATCCATGTCTTTTGGATATATGATTTAATATTTTTAGATATCACACTGAATATTTGAATAGAAAATATTACCAGGTAGTAAGATAAAGGTAGAGGATAGGTGGTCACAAAAGAATCAGCCTAACTCTTTGAACTCACTGGAAGCAAAGGGATTTTATATTGCATTTAAATATGGCCATATTAGCTAGAGAACCTTGATTGCTAGAAAACTTTTTTTTTTCTACTTTCATATAAATGCAAAATAACTGCATGTGCTCTGAAAAAGGAAAAAAGAAAACTATTAAAGAACAAACAAAGAAAAGTTCACAGGTCTTGCCATTGTTATTACCATGGTGAATTTGTAGCAGCACTGGACACTAATTCAACCTTGACTTGTGTGGTGGGTAAATCACATTTAAAGTTAGGGGGAAAAGTCTTCAGTCCATATGTCTTCAGAATATCATGACATAGCTACAACTGTTGGTAGTGCTAGCCTTTGCCTGACTGCTAAAGGTTTTTAAGAGAGATAGAACATTGGCATATTTTGAAAGAATCTCTTTATTCTTACTTTTGGAATAAATTAGTAGAATTAGTTTTACATTGAAAGTATGTCATCAGGTCATATGATCACTAGTCCTTCTCTTGTGGGCTTTAATTTTTCCATTATGTTTTTTTCTCACAGAGAATCTCTCCATAAAACTTAATGATTGATTCACAATGAAATAGGAGTTATGGAATGCCAGCTTTATACATATGTTTCCCTCTTTACTGCACTTTTGTGCTAAGTGACCCTTTCCACTATAATACACTGGAATACAAATTTCTAAACAAAATTATAAAGTTAGTTTTCAAATTATGCTGTTCTCCCTCTCTTTTTACCTGGAAGCAAGCAATTTTTCCGTATAATTAATATACCTTGGGTTTGTGAAAAAAGGTTTTCAATAAAAAATACCTTATAATGGTACTTAAAAATAATTTATTCTAAATCTTTCTGGATTGTGTTCTTGGTTTTCATTTGTCACAAACTTAAAAATTATGTATAGTATTTATTTCAAAGCAGAGGTTTCTTTGGGGGGAGTGGTCAGGAAAGTTGCTGGAGGGGGGGTTGGTTGTTTTTTTTTGTTTAGCAGCCTGATTAATTTCTGTATTTTATCCTGGTTGATAGATAATCTTATATTCTGCAAAGCTAAATAATTTGCACGTGATCAACTATTATTTTTTACTCTTAATGAATATAAGACTCAAAAGATGGGTTGTTGCCCCTTATACAATTGTCCACTGTCTGAATTTGTACATTGGTAAGACAAAATCTTCCCCCCAGTATTTTACAATCTTTTTGGAGTAACATTGGGTCTATGAAGCCTAAACAAAACCTGCTTCATTTTTTACACTGCCAAGTTTAACTCTGCTGCATTTAACCATGTGCCCACATTGCCATAAGAGGTATGTTGTGTTCAGTTTAGAACATTCTTTTGCCCTCAAACTCCAGGACTGTGGTACAATAGGCATATTATATATACATGTGTGTGTGTGTATATATATATATAAGAATTTTTCTGTTATGTTTTGCTATGTGAGACATGGAATATTTACCAAAGATTCATTTTTCTGTTTATCTAATTCCATTGGCATAAAAATCACCACCAATTTGATTAGGTCATTTTATGACCTCATTTGATGAGCCAGTTTTAGAGATTTCATTTTTTAAGAGCATAACAGTGCAATAGAAGTTAGTAATGTGATGTACCTGTAACTTGGGATATGTGGATCAATACAGACTATATCATTTTGTTGTATTTCATACAGTATTTCTTTATTAAACAAGTAGATGCTTGTATTTTTGCCATTGTACAGTAGTGGCATGACATTTAAGAAAATAAGTATTAGATGGATTTTATATTTTGTGTTACAAGTGGCATTTGGAAACTTCTGGAAACACTGTTCATGACTAAAGATGTACATTATTTAGGTTGTATCATACAATGTTGACCCTAGGCTGCAGGTGAGAAATCTTAGATTGGCTGTATAGATTCCAGCAAGAAACACAGGATGAAAAGGTCTCTTTTATTACTCTTGTAAACTGACCGTTGTAATTGGCCCTGATCACATGCTGAACTTTTTTTATGACTAATAATCCCTTCTTCAAATTGGTTAGAAGTGTTCTGGAAATGATATATTCAGTAAATGTCTGCATGTGCACTACAGCAACAGATGGGGCTGGGCTGCTAACATCGCAGAGAAGTAGTGAGTGTTTGCTCGGGTTTAAGAACAGCAGAATCCAAGCTGATGAGATCTCAATCTCAGAAACGGCTGCACATCCATCCACGTGTGCAGCATCGTGAGCTAGGGCTTGGAGCAGAATAAACCCCATGCAGTGTAGTTCTTATGAAAGACAGGTTTTGATTGATGTTTCTGCCTTGTAGCTTCTAAATTGTGTAGCCAACGTATTCTGACATCAGTTTCTCAACAACACAGTGCAACCTTAGACTTCAGTGCTACACAACGCAATCTGATCGTTCTTCAGTCTCACCTAATACAATAATAAATGCATGTAACTTAGAAATATCTATAAATCTGGGGCAGGGGGGAATAATATTTTACAGATGTATATGGACATTTGTTGCAAAGGATCTCAAAGAACTTAGATTATGCAAACACTTCTATTGTGCCACTGGCATACGTATTGGAGATGGCATCATGCCAGTGTATATCATGAACTGATTAAGGAGGGGAAACATTGCTTTAACATATTCTCTCAGGAAGAGAAGCATAAGGTCTTTATAGTCTGTGGAGAGCAATAGTTTCTCATTTATAATGGTCTCATTTGAAAATAATTGGAATAGTACTCAATGCATCTTCTTTGAAAGGTTAAGGTACCTTACACATATGTGAACTTCTGATTCTTGGGGAATCAGTCTTTCCAGACACAGACTGTCTCATAATTTCATCCTCCCTGCTTGCCTTTATCTGAAGCCACTAACTCCATACCTTGCTGCAGTGAAAATAATTGGTATGAAAACAAACTTCATGTGAATAAATAATCAAAGCCCTAGCGCTATGTTTGCATAAAGATACTAACGATGATAAAGCTAGGTACAACAATGTAAGTCATGCAGGTAGAGTTCCTAAGCTGAATCAGTGAATTATTAGCATTATTACAATGTGAACATAATTAAGCACCTTGCTGAGTTACAGCTCTATGGCCACCAAGCAGGTAGTGCAGGTCTTGATTGTGAACATAAAAATGAGCTCAGTTTTAACGATCATGATGCTGAAATGCTTGTATAATAAATATAATAAATTTCTAAGAAAAAAATAATTTAGAAGATGTATGCAACAGTGTATGGTGTATGGGCACTAGGCGGTGCTACTTTGTGGTTTCCTACTATATGCCAGTACTTTAACCCCTAGTGACAAGTAAGAGTCAGGAGATTTTCTTTGTATTTAGAACTGAAAATGTACACTCATGCTGTCATATAGGGACTAGAAATGTGTGCTGACTATATAAGTAAGGACCACTGAGAGTAACTTTTAAATGTGGACATACTAAATTTACTCTTTGAATATCTGGAGGAGAAATAGTTTACTATTAGTAAACACACATGTATTTTTCATTATGCTTGAAGTGCTAAAGTGAAATATTTATAAGATTATTTCCTGTAATATCAACACAGATAAAACTATACTGTCAACCTATTTAATATTTCATTCAGATCCCTGCATAGATTAAAACCCTACTGAAGTTCAGAGTGCCAGCACGCTACTGTTTCATTATACATTCTACAAACAAATAAGGACCTAGGCTTACCGTCGAGAGCCACGTTCGCTTAAGTTGAATAGGCAAAGAAAGTCACAGATGTTAGCACACCAACAGAAAGGAATAAAACTCCCCAATTAGGTAACCATTAAAATGTATATCAATGCAAATAATGTATAGGGAGATTTAAATTCATCTTAAAATGCTCCATATTTTGTTGTAGTATTTCATATTAGTCAACAGCATTGCAAGTAGCTGGGTGTATGGTAATGGGTTCTTATGCTGTGCAAACTAGAACAATAAAATGCTTTTGAATTACACTTCGCAAACAGGTAACTGTATGCTCCTTGAGTGCTGTAGCATGCAAGGATACTAGTGCATCGTATAAAAAAGTCTTTGCTAGCAAGAGTTTTAGATGGACTACTAAAATGGTCTTAACCATCAATTAAATATATATGTCCGTTACCTGCACTAGCTCTGTAATGGATAGTAAACCTGTACTGGTAACCAAAAATAAGAAACAGCTGTTCTCAGCTTCTGGGCTTTGCCAAAAATGAAATGATTATTCTCTTAGCATAGCTGTTAAAAGTACTGTGTATTTTGTCAACTCATATTTATGCAAGGCTAGAATCATCCAGGAAACCAAAAATGCATTATAGACAGCTTCACAGCAATCTCTTGAAGGAACACTAAATCCAATTATGCAGAACATCACAGAATTGTTTGTTATTCCTATAGCACTTAGTTCTCATGAAAGCAAAGTATTTGTTCCCTTTCTAATGTATCAAGAACACTATCATAAGTAAGAATCTGAGATAAGTTACGACTGTAAAGCTCTTACTCAGATTAGTTCAGAAGCAACAGAAAAAATACACCTTCCAAAAAATACGCAGCTATCTATTCTGTGCTTTAGGTATTGAATTAAAAACAAACCTTAAAGCGGAAGAACTGTAGCTTTCTGCTATTCCTGTTGGGAATATTAATGATAGTGTGGGAGAGAAATACGTAAGAAGGTCAATTTTTAGTTAATACTGAAGGGTATTTTATTTTCGATAATTATAACTTAGTATAATCCTCTTCAAATTAGTCCTCAGATAATACCAATTCCCATGGTTAAGAAACCAAGTAGGAATTTTAAACGTATTTGCTGGACCACATATTAATGCACAGGTTAGTATTACTGAATAAAAACATACACTATCAATTTCTTGGTGATTTCTTTGTAAAATGAAATTGTAATCTATGCCTCACTCCTTGGCTTCAGTTTCCTACCCTCTTCTGGATGATGGAGAATATTGGATCAGTCACCAAAATTACATTTACATCAGTTTATCTTCTTACCAGCAGAAAGAATAATTAAGCATCATGGTTAAGAGTTTTGTATGAGCCTAAAAATAGGGTTAAAAGTAGAACATGTTCCCTTATTTTAAGGTAGTTAACACCAAAACATTACATGATATTCTATTTTAGATACTTTTTGCATTCCTATGAATTATATAAAAATTTGTACCTTTACATCATCTGAGGCTACAGCAGTACACAGAAACAGAGAAGCTGCGTGCATCTTACAGCTGCAGCTCATGCTACCGAAAAGAGCAGCTTAATGAACAGCAACCTTACCCTTCACAATTCTTCAGCTACGCATTCTATGAACACGGAACAAAATGGCAGTCCCTGTCCCAGGAAGGAGCATTTGATCACATATTATCTATATATTTGAGTATTTATATTTGAAAATGCACACAGTTCTGTGTTCTTGTGCGTGCAGGTCATGACACAGACTTCAATAGCAGTGCCGCGTGCTATTTTTCCTTGAGATCTAATGCTGTAATTGAAATTCTGTGTTTCTTGCAGTTTGAGAGTTACCTGTTTTCATGGTTCATACCTTTGAAATTTAATTTCACCTTTGTTTTTTAAAGACTACAGTTCTGTGTAATAGGAAAGCAAAGCTACAGAGTGTTAGTAGGGGGCTGGAGACAACCACAGGACCTACAGAGATGCTGCGGTAGGCTTTTCATAACTCCTTGGCCACCAGCAATCTAAAACAGGATTATCACATTCATATTTCTTCCAAACATATTCCTTCCTTTCCCTAGCTTTTCAGCCCTGTCTAAAATGTATGTAGAACCCATTGTCCCACTCCCCAGCTTGTACCTCTTCCCAGTTGCTTTTCCTTCTCCTTTTCAGACCATCTAGAATGTCTCCAGCTTCCTCCACTGCTGCTATCTGATTTATCTCCCGTCTGTGGGGTCCCTAGCCTCCCTCCAGCCCTCCTTCACAATTCATGTGTATGCGACTGTACCAAAATAGCAAGACGTCGCTATACATCCATTTTCACAAGCACGTTCCATCTCTTTCCTCTCAACTCTTGTTGTCCACACTCCAGTACGTGGGTGAGAGAGGGGCAGTATATTTCACTCTGCAGACTGACTTTTGCGAATCTGGTTAACAATTCTGGTATAAAATACATGCAACGTGTATATTGGTCATTTCTATTTGTATGGATTGTGATTTGTTGACTTTGTTAAAATACCTACAGCTTGGGAGTGGTGTTTTTAAGTATCTATTTTGAATAAGAGAAGGAAAGAAAACACTCGGAGACAAATGGCCAAGCAGCTAATTACTAGTTCCCTTGGTAACAATTATTTTCCTTTGTGAACAGCAGAGGTCACTAAAAAGAAGGGTTACACTGGGTGAAGGAAACGGGATCCCCCCCCCCCCTGCCCCCAAGCACTTTTCATATATTTCCTTTTTTAATTACTATATTAAATTCTTGGTCCTACTGATTTTGACAGATAACAATCTCTTAATAAAAAACATTATCTATCTGATTATGGCCTAAACTATAAGTTATCTCTGCCGCTAATAAAAAATCATTTACAATTGTTTTGCCAACAATGAGTTTTACGAAAACTTTGTTACAAAACATTTGCACTATATTGTAAGTTGATGTTGACCTTTAACACTGTGATAGCCAAGAGCAAGTAATGGCATTTCCTCTCTATTTCTTGTGATCACACTGTCATTTTGTCCACTATTTGCTGTTATTGGAAGTCAGTAAGACACAATTAGTAATTTGGAGAAAGAAAAATAAAATTGTTTTCCATTTAGAACAAGTCAACAAGAGAATACTGAAAATACTTAGATGGTCTCTCAGTGTACCTTCACTCAACATAAAATATAAACACACATGTAATTCTGTTCCTATAAGGATGGAAAGCACTGACCACACAAGGAAAGAAATTGAAGAAAACCCAGTCAATCATATTACTAGTAGGAATCCTATAAAAAAAAAATGCCAGAAAGATAGGTTACTTGCTCTGGTTCATATCTGTTCTCTAAGCTTAGTATTCAAGGAGGGGGATTGTATTTATCTTTGCAGCTGGATGAGTTCAATTTCTCTCAGACTAGGACAAAAATTTCAGAGCAGCAGGTTAATCCTTCCTGCCTTCATGGGCAACTGAGCAAACAGACGTGGCCGAGTGTAAAATTGTAATTCTAGAGATTAACGTTGTCTTTCCTGTTTGCTTTGAACTTGACCTCCATGTTTCTCTTCTAGGTATGTTTGTATGTATGAATGTATGTGTACAGTTATTTATTTATTTGTTTGTTTGTTGTCAACAGCTTCTGTCCAAGGCCCCTGGGAGAGGGCAATCTCACCAAACAAAGTGCCGTATTATATCAAGTGAGTATAAATAGTAGCTCATTCCAGCTATTTTCATTTGTCAATTTAAAAGGATAGTTAGTAATTTTCTTAGGTTATTGAGAACTGCTCCTATGGTGTCTAAATGCAAAGAACAAAAAGCAGTGAAGTGTGCAGTAAATTTCACAGAGGTGTGCTAGTTATTTAAAAACACAGTAGGATACACTGATTTGTAAGTTGTTTGGTTTTATGCTACTGTAAATCACCTGCAAACTAAGTAAAGCTTTGGGGTAGCTGGTTATAGTTTAATTTGTACCATTGCCCACTGGAGAGTATGTATGGCAGGTTTTGCAGAACAAAAAAAAAAAACAACCCAACACATTCAGAATTGCAGTTGTGAATGTGATACGCTGTTTTTTTAACCTAGCAAAGCACATACTTTATATTATTAATTCATTTAGGGACAGTACTTCGTAGCCTGTAGCTGAGGAACGACAAGGGACAAATTAGTCCCTATGGACTATTCTTCTAGAGTTTAGTTCCAAATTTAAGCTAGCTTACTTTAAGAGATGTGTATGCATTACAAATGAGAAGAAAATTAAAAAAAAAAAAATCAACAGTTTGGAATTATCTGCTTCTAGTGCCCTAAACAGAGCCACTACACAGCAAATAAGAAAGAAGTGTTAATGCACTTTTCCTTCTCCTTTTAGTTCTTAATTTTCTGTGGTATGTGCCTTGAACACACGCTTGAACAAACATACGTAACTTCTGAAGGAAACAGGTGATGCAATACCTGCGATAAAGACTGTAGTGCAAGTAACTGAAACATGGGTGCTGTTTAATACACGTATTCACGTGGTTCTTCCCTGTATTCCCAAAACTCCCAAAACACTTTGCAAACTCAACTATGTCACTGAAGGCATCTGGTTGCAGATGGCTTTTGCAGCAGCACTTCAGTTGCAACTTTCACAACAAGGTGAACTGCTACAGCAGCTTCAGAATAAGCATTTGAGTTACATGTGAAGAAAACTAAGTCTGTAGTGTGATTCTGAAGTACAGTTATACCTGGCTAAGTTGGTTTACTGTTGCGTTAGATTTGTTATTTTTCCGATGTTTGTATTTGGCTATGAATAATGAAACAGTCACAAGGAAGCTGGAAAGCTCTATCAAGGAGGAGGGGCAATCTACAGGAGAAAAATGCTGGAAGCAAGTCAATGTTCTGGCATCTAAGAGTCAGTTTATGGCACTACTATGAAGGAAAAGATCCTCCTTTTTCCTCTCCCATGGCATGACTTGCTATTATGGGGAGAGAAGCCTTGGCAATTCTTAATGTAGGCACAAGATGCATTTCATGCTGTGCTTCCCGCCTCTCTGTGCTACTCGTGTCCAGCAGCCATGAGTAACTGTGGACTCTGTGCTAAAATGGTCGGTGGTATTCTTGTTTATTCCTTACTAGTTTTTAGTTTTCTGTTCTAGGCCATTTACAACACCAAAGGAATACCTTTGTTTTATTTTGTTCACTTTAGAAAATACCTTAATAGCCATGAAGAGTTGTAGCATTATGTCACGGATCCTGATTTAGGATCCTGCTGACTATGCCAATTTGTCATGAATGAGTGATTTAGATTGCTTAAAGAATCACCGTCAGAGGTGTTAGCAAAAGTGGTTTTAATATGTTGTTGTAGAAGTGCGACTTAAAGTTTGATGGCAAGGTTCACTCTATTACTTACTACGTGGAAAAAACATAGAAATGAAAATCAAGTTAGTATTGAGCTAGAATGATTTACACAGAGACCAGCGATGCAAAAGGGTAAGGAAGACTCTCCTGTTGAATCATGAGGTTCAGAATGGACCCCCTTGCTTTCTGAACTACTTCTCAGAGAGGAGCCTACATATGGTTGGATCCAGACTTAGTCCCAGACCTGGTCAATGGTTTATGTCTAAAGGACTGTATATGCAAAGTTTGTCATAATTAATATTGAGTAGCTACATGGAATACTAATGTTTCATTAGTATTAACTCAGCATTCTGTCAGTCACCAAGGATGTGTTTCACTTAAGGGGTGTCTCCGACTTGGGCAAGAAAGGATCTCTTAATCCCAGGTAAGGAATCTCAAACCTTGAGAGGCATCCCTGCTCAAGGGGAGAGTCACCTGGTGTGCAATACAGCTGCAATTCAGGGAGAGCTCAAATTGGGCTCATCCAAAGCTCTGCCGTTGGTAAAAGGTCTCTCTGTCTTGAAAAGTAACCTTGAGAGGCATCCTAGTTCAAGGGCAGGCTAGCAGGGAGAGCTCAAAGAAGCTCACTTAGGCTGTTGTGGTTATGGAATCAAGTCGTTGACTCGTAGTCAAGTGGCATGCAGTGGGAAAGGTATGCATGTGACTCCTCATATCCACAACTAACTTTGTTCCTTGATAAATGAGTGGTCAAGTTTTAATGACTCTTAGTGAGCAGTTACATCTATTCCCTTCTCCAACTGTCCTCAGTCATTTTTCTTTTCATTCATTCTCATCACTCATCTTGCTCATTTACATACAACTAAATTGTTTTCTGTACCATTTTGGCTTTTAAACTTAGCATATTCTTTCTTTAATCTTTGACCTATTATTTTTCTATCAGTTGTTAATTCTCTAACAGCTACAGATAGCATTCTCTCCATGTTTACATAATTTTCTTTCTGTCATCAATGCAGAATATTGGTGCTAGCCCCCTTTGTTAACCAGATTTGCTACATGTTTTATTGTTTTTCTTTTTATCTGGGTTTCCCTTGATGCTTAACTGTTTTATCTCATTTTTTTCACATTTGCAATGACATAGCATTTGATAAATCCATAAATCAGGAGGTACTTACTGCTAAATCTTCAGCAGCAATGTTTACTTACTGCTAGGTATCTTCAAGCCTTGTGATATTCCTGATTAAAATGCCATTTTTATACAGTTGATTAATCTGTAGCAACTCTTTGCCTCTAAAGCTATTGCTTCAATAATTCCTTCTTGATTATTCTTTCTTGACTCCTTCTTGAATCGTTCATGCCGGTATTTTTTTTTTTTCAAATTGTATCGGTGTAGGCAACATTACCATGGAATATATAATTATCAGCGGCATACAACCTATTTTAGCTATTCCCAGTCTCTGCCATTTTGTAGTTTCTTGGCCTACTGTCAGCCAAATGGAAATTGCCATCTAATGGCCTTGCACCAGCTGCTGCATTCTGGTGGATTTCCCTTCACCCTTTTATGTGCTTCCCTCCTTATGCAGATGACAAGCTAGGCCAATAGTTCAGCCCCACCTCTCTCTTCCCCAGCAAACTGAGAAATGATTTTTTTGTGTTCCAGGACAGTAGTATCTTGGTTTCCCAAGCAGCAAGTGGATATTGCTGCCCAGCTGCACAGCACTTGCCCAGCGCACAAGGTGCTACCAAGTTAAATAACTCTCTGTTTTGCCTCTGAATTAAAACATGTAAATTGCTTGAAAACACATTTTATCCAACTCTTTCCTTTTTTATACTTTTTTTCTCCCTTGATATATTCCTTGTGTCTAGTACAGGATTTAAAGTTTTTATTAGATTAAAAAAAGAGAGGATATAAAAAATTAGTTTTCAGTTTCATCATTCCTGTTCTTTGAAGACCTTGATCCTACTCTTACTGGAGTGCAACCCAGAAAATGGGAAGGCAGAAGCAGGTACAGGCATGTCTGTACTCTTTAATAATGTTTTAGGTATTCATTAAAATTTCTAAATTTAAGTTTTTAGGAGGCAAAACAGGCAATTACTGTACCTCAGAAATCTGAAAAGCAAATGGAAAAAATGCACAGCATAAAGACCACTGAATACACGTCAAAAGATTTTAAAAGTCTCAAATTCTAAAAAGGACAGATAATGAAGCTAGGGAGGCTGCCGGTTTTAACATCGTAATTCAGGTTAGATCACATTTTAGCAGAGCTCACCCCGTGATGAAAAGGATCTCATGTGTGCATGCATACACATGCACATTCTTATCTTACAATCAAACAGATAGAGGAACTGCTCCAAAACTATGATAGGCAGCAAAATCAAACATCTACTTTGCATTTTGCAACATCGGAAGAAGCATTAAGTCATACTGCACAACTGAATTCCTCTTCAGTGTCTGTCCTTCCAGGGCACAAGGGGACATAAAGCAGCTGTACTCTGAATCATGGTTGCATCTCTCCTGTGTATGGCTTATCCTGTGCTCAGCAAAGTTGTCCATTACACAGTGCAAGGAGATCTCTGTTGTCTTGGAGTAAGGAGGAGGAGTTGGACTGAAGTCTGCAACATACTTTCTCTCTAAAAACAAATTCAGTAGTCCTCCCATCACGATGTGTTGAAATTTAGTAGGTGACTTCTATATTTGTACTGATCTTTGACATTATTTTTCCTCTGTATAACTGACTTGACAGTTAATAGTGTCTGTCTTCTTACCCTCTTGCTGTGCCCATTCTTTTGAAGGATTTAAAATGCTTCTGCAAAAATACAGTAGTCCTTCATCTCCGTACTTCCCACAAAGGAAGCCTTCCAAGTTATTTCCCAGCCAAGCTTATTTTCTTGTACAGATTATAGCAGTTCACTGAACTTTGTCCTGCTGAGGACAAAGCTAGATTCTCAGAGGCATAATTTGACTCCTTGAGAAGATCCATATGAGCCTATCTATATAAATTAGCTATGCAGTGAGCTTACTCCAAGGACTATGCGTCTCCACTTGCTTACTCTCTTTGACATTGTAGTTTGCTCTGACAGTATTTCACTTGCATTAAATGTATTGGCTTGTGACATACATTTTTGTTAGTTTTAGATTCCACAGTCTTTCCATACTTCACACTGGAGATCTAGCAGGCCAGTTTCAATAAACATACTTCTTTGTTGTCTCCTTTTTAATTGTGGTTTAACCATGCAGAACTTCAACACAGAAAAAAAGCTAAGAGCCCTGAGTTTTCATTGTAAAAGCAGATTAAAGCCATGATTCTTTTACTTTTGTTCAACTTAGAGACAGGATAAATGAATCTATCTGAATTAAATTCTACTAAGATAAAATAAAGCAAAGAGTTGCTGTTCTGGTAAATCACTTGGGTTAATTGTTTCTTCTGCAGAATGTCGATAAGTACGCGACACAAAAGCAAGTAGGAATTATCTGTCATTTGGAGCAGAGAGAGAGACGTGGAGCACTATAAATAAATACTGTATGATTATGTATATGGAGTGAGTGAAGCTGTGAGAAAGCTATGAAAATCATGTGTATGGCTGACAGTTAACCTATCTACCAAGTACCAAAAAGGTATTATTTTGGCCTCTTAAAAGCACAGCTATTATGATCTTTCCCTGTCTTTCAGTTCTGAACTCTCCATAGAAAAATTGAAACTATTGTGAAGGAAAGAAAAAGTATAATACTTTCCAGTCTGCCTTTATGTGATGTAAATTATCATGCTGCGTAGCATAAAAACCTAAATGAAATATCTGCTATTTCTTAGAGGTTTGTCCAAGTGCAGAGTTTTTCTTTATCATTTGTAGGGCTGCAAAGTCTCAGTTCCAAACTTGTCATGAAAATTTAAACGCAGAGTGTAAATAAATGAGAAATCTCGAGCCTTTAGCTACCTTTAAAATGAAAGCAGAGGTTATAAACAGATGTGTTCCCGCTGACTGAGCAAGAGCACTCCGGGAAGATACCATGGGTCTGCTCTTCATTACCAGCTGTCAGCAGGGAGTTACTGCCCTCACATGCAAAGTAACTGAAGGGGATTTAATTTGTTTTGAAATGAATTATAAGTACTCAGCAGCAATTTGCTCATATCCTAGCTGGTGTGGGGGGTGGGGGCAGGTCTGTAGCCTCTCGTGAGGGGCAGGAACTGATGGAAACCATGTGCTATTCCCACCATAACAGGGCATGTAACATAGCGCCTGCTGCGGAGGGCAGAGAGCCGCTTCCTCCGGCACTTACGCAACACTTATAGAACTTGGTCCTCTTGATATGACACCGCTCATATTTAAGTGGATAGTAAATTTCTCAAGCTTTGTTGTCAAATTCATTCAGCACAATTTTTCACGAAGAATCTATAGTGCTAAGCGTTACAGAGAGGTTAAATAGTGCAGGGATAATTTTCTTGCAAGTTAAATCTTAAAATGTGTTATGCAGGTAATGAGCTGTGTAAGAGAATATTAGATGGAATTTGCTTTCCTATTTTCCTAATTAAAAGAAGCGTATCAACATTTTAAATCCATTAAATCCAGCTACTCATTGTTTTCCACCTCTGGGGCTAGGAGAGTAATAAATTAACTCTTTTTATAGGCAGTAATATGAAAAGTAAACTTTTGATACTGTACAAAGAGTAAATATCTTTATAGAGTAATAGAATATAATTACATAACCTTAAATATTTTACTTTTATTGTAGCTACAATTGTCATATTTATTGTAAGCTGAATATGATTTTTGCTTGAATTTTACTTTTTGCTTCATTACTATTCACTCCATTGTACTTCAGTTGTTAAATGTAGTCAGGCTACATTTAACAACTGAAGTAAATTAATAAAAAATTAACATAGCCAATATAATTTTTACAAAGTTGAATGACATCTATACAACATGGTTCTATTTTATAGAGTATATGCCAGATCTTCCATAAAAAGTAGATTTTTACAGCTGCTCCTGGTAGCTAGAATTTATTGCCATATACTTCAAGCCCATGTTTTAAACATTGTGTGCTTAATGAGCAGGACTCAAAAATAGGAATTATGTTTGATTTCCACTGGAATGCTTTGAACTTGAAAAGATTAGACACATTAAGGGAAAAAATAGAAAGATTTGCCTGTCAGACTTTTCTTTTTTTAAAGATCAATTACATACTTAATTTAGATGACAGACAAAGAGAAGACAGCTTCTGACAACTGTCCAATGAAATCTTCAAGGAAATGGGGAACAATATCTCAGATTTTTTACATATTCTTGTCATACCAAGAAGTCTCATAATTCCTTTGTTTCCTCTGAAGGCTGACAGTTCCTCCAAAGCAGCGCTTGCCATGTCCATTGTCTGCATTGCCCTTGGTTCAGAGTCTCTTCTGATGCAGCTAGCTCCACAAATAAGCAGACAAACTATTTACCCATTCCACATGAGAAAAATTTCATCCATATCATAAAAGAGTCAGCATTAAATTGATCCCTCTTCACCTACTGAGCCTTTTTTGTCTTTTTCATGATCTTATCAGTCTAATAGAAGGCAGGACTATAACTAACATTTGTGTGTGTTAAGAAATGTTTCAATACCAATGAAAAAATTAGTGGATATGGACACATACGATTTACATTACCAGCTATATTTGTTATGAATGCCCAGACTTTGGTAGACTATGTAATGCTCTCATATTGGCATTTAGGGCAAAGCAACAACCAAAAGACTGAGAATGCAATAATCAGATGTATCAGCTGAACTGCTTCTGTTTCTCTAAGTGGCCTGCCTGTCGGGATGAGGTCAGATTTTTTCCCAGATTGACTTTTTTTCCAAAATTAACTCACTGAAGCTGCTGAATCTCTCTTGCATTTGTTCTTCCTCTGACCTTCTAAGTTCTCCTACAGACTGCCATAAGTTCCTGTTTTTCAGAACATTATCCACCTGTCTGGCACATTTCTTGTCCTGAGAGACTTGTTTAGTCCTTACTTAAATGAATCATGACTATGGATTTTTTGACCCATTTTTCTTCTTATTGAGGTCCTTTCAATGATTTTTTTTTTTTTCTTGTCAGACAATAGCTGAAATCAGTTCTGTACTATCCTTCTCTTTAGACCTTCAGTCCTGAGAACTAATTTGTGTATATATTATGCTTAGGCGTTATAGATTCTAAGAAAAACATAAAATGAATTAACTGACAACTGTATAAATGTCAGTAAGGTTGTATTTAGGCTTGAGTAAATATTCCAACCAATAGGTCAGGAATGATCAAATCATCTACATTCATTTTACTTACTTCTCATTTTCTGATTTAAAAGTTGAACATTATAAAATAAATTACAATTTCAAATATGATATATAGGTTTAGCAGCCTCTTGCATGATAAATATTTTCTTTGAATTTCAAATATTCATCAGATAATTTTTTATATTAGAAAATCTACAGCTAGATAACTATAGAAAAACAAACCATTAAAAAAAATGCATCACAACTCTGAGTGAATTGCTTTTGTAACAAGCAGTTTCGGTGAGACAAGCATTCATGGTTTTTTTCCATGGCATCTGAGCTGAGAAAGTGAGGTTATGGTACAACACAACAGACAATCAGTATCAAGTAGAACTCTATACAACCAGCCTAGCACAGTCACCAAATGGTGTCTATAGCCTATTGAGTAGAGTAGTGAGTAGAGGTCAAACTTTGCTACCTAACACCTACTCCCTCTGTGTGTCCACAACCTCCCTCCTCTATTCCAGCAGGGCCAAAATTTGTTTGCATGAGTGCTGTATGTAAGTGTTAGTTTGGGTGCTTGAGGGGAAAACAAACTCACTTAATATAGCAATAAATGACTAAGAATGAAGGTTGCTGTAAATACATGCAAAGTTGTTGGTATGAGTTTTATTCTTCACCTATATACTTCACACTTTATACTGTGAACTTACTATTATGTTAATGAATTGTAGGGTAAATTAATGTGAGGGGGATTAACATGCACATCTGAATTTTCGTACAGTAGATAAAAGCTGTAAAAAAATCTAAATATCTAAAACCATGATAATTTAGTCTCATTCAGGTGTTTTGTATTTATCTAGATGTCTGCTAGGAAACTGTCTATTATTTTAATGTTTAAGTAGAAAAAAGGGGTTTAGATATCTGGCTAGTAAGTACCCCAGATTGCCTTTTGAATTTGAATATGTACCTGTCTCCTGGTTTTCTTTTTCAAGATGCTTTTTCTGCTCACCACTAATATAGGAGTAGAGGCACAAAGATCCTTTTTCTGTGCTTCATTTTTAAAAACTTAACTCTTTTTTTTTTTGCTTAAAATCTGTATTATTGGAGAAAATGTAGAAGTTACCACTTGAGGGTTATGACACCCTGCATGAAGCATACTAAGAAAAATCGCTAGAGAGAAGTTGCAGACAGAGAGATAAAATGTAAAGGGCTAGCTACAAAACTATTGTGTTTGACTTGGGAACAGATGACTTTGTGCAAACATCTCAACTATATCATCAACACGAAACACCATGTTAGGATTTTAATCACAGCCCAAAGCATTTCTAGCTGGGACATGGGTGTAATACTTTGTTCATAATGAGGAGACACCTTTGCAGCAGGAAATATCCAATAAGCATCTCAAGGAGATGTGAGTTAAAGAGTGTATGGTCATACAGATTTATTGGTTTTGTTCCAGTATGTTAGCTGGTGTGACCTGAAAATGTGGAATAAACAAATATGAGGAAGACAAAAAGTAAGGTATTCAATTTCAATTAAATCAAAATACAGAAATATTAAAATAAGTTTTGCTTCCAAGCAGTATTTTCCAATCCACCATCTGCCATCCTGGAGGTTCTATAAACAAACTGATATACATTTTAACATTGTAAAGAATGTGACAAAAAGCGAATGGATTCTACCGCATATTGAAACACAGAAAAGCTGCACCTTCATTAGAAAATCAAAAGCTGCATTTGTCCTCCTAGATCAGTGATTTTTATCTATTATTTCAAATTCAATCTAACTTTCTTAATTGCATTTAGCTTTAAGACTACAATGGCAACATTGTTGGACGACCTCATCTACACATCTTTTAGAAAACAGAAAAAATTAATGCAATTGCAAATACTACTAGATGCTAGCAACAACAGCAGCAGCAGTAGTAAAGAGATTACAGCCATAAAGAAGACTGTAAATGTACCTCAGGAAATCTGTGTATAATTTAGTTCCAGATATAACCATAGAGATAATAGCAATATTAAGTAAACTCAAAGGCAAATCTTCTCTCAACTAAAACTTTACTTGAAGGTTTAAAAATGCAAATTTTTTTAGGAATCTTAAGGTTAAATTAATTTGTTATGTGCACATATATGCATTCTATTACTCCTGGGATTACCTCTGCCTAAACAGTTAAGGAATGATCTGAAAAGTGTTTAAAGCAAACCCCTATCAGAGGGGGGTTTTAACCATGTTTGCTGAGAATCCCTGGAATCTATAAACCATGTACTGACTTTAATAAATGTGATTTAACAGCTAAACTTAGAGAAGTTCTGAAGTAAGTAAGACTACGTTTATGATAGTTTTTCTTACATCTTGATTACAGTTTTGCATGTCATTAATTTGCATTTCATTTAGTTTTGAGTTTAAAATCATCCTGTTTCCATTTTATCACCAGCTCCAATCATACTGTAGTTTGCATGAGCAAATTCCATTAGTATATGAGAAGTTGCAATGTGAAATATTTTTCTATATTTATCAACTTCTAGCGATAGCAGTGATGTTCAATTATTTTTATTGCTGTGTTTTGCTGAATCTTGACTATAAAAACACAGTCATTAAATATTAAAAGTTTGCTTTCACAATATTGATATTCAATCTATCTTTTGTAAGACAATGCTAGTTCAAGTTCATTAAAAAATCATTCTGAAATTAAGCAGTTTAAAACATAAAAATAAACTCTGTAGCAACTATCATTCAGAGATATTGACCCACCCAAACGTATAGGGTTTTGTATAATTTTTTCAAATCTAAACTTCACAATAATAGTTTCAGGAGGTATAGACAGCTCTCATTTATAATTTAAAAATTACTGTACGTTTTGTGAAAAGAAATCCCATGATTTTCATAATTGTCTTTGATGTGAAGCACAAAAGAAAAGCTGGCTCTAAGTGACAGCCATATTCAATACTTTCAGAGATGACTGAAAAGCACATTAGACAGCTCTGAATTTTGTTGTTTCTAGATCATATCTTTAATTATTCATAAACTAAATTTATACCAACTACCCAACTACTCACCTGAATGATCTTAAATTTCAATGTGTTTGGGGTTTGTTTTGTGAACACTATTTAGATATTAGCCAAAAAAAAAAGAGGACTATTCAACCAATGACAGACCATATGGGCTGCCCATGACAAAGGAAAGTATATCTGTCAAGCTGATGCTGTGCTAATGTGCTGCAGTAAGAACTCAAAGCAAAGGGCTTGTCACAGTGAGGGAAATAGGGTTTAAAAGCATTGTTTGTTTGAAGGAGAAAATTCTTCTTTGAAACAGTTTCCTTTGAGGTCACAGCAAGTTTCTTGATCAGTTAAAGATAATATATTTCAAAACAAGAAATTGGAAGAATGACACTTAGAACATCTAATAGCTGCATGTTTGAGAACAAGTCTGTTTGCTTAACTTCTTCAGTCCCTTAGACATCAGGAGCATATCAAAATGACTTGTTTAAGACTTTACATTTCTAGTGATGTATTTTCTTTGAAGCTTATCTGCTACTTCTTTCCTTACATGGCAGTCTTTTTCTTCAGGACTGCCCTTGATAAAACAAAACAAATACCTCCTCTGACACTATTCAATATCCAGAACATTGCCCTCCTTTTTCCTGGAATTCATGTCTTTCAAGTCCATGTTTTTTTCCTGCCCAGTCTTTTCTAGCTTCTATACCGATTTTTCACTAAAACAGCTCTTAATAAGGTCACTAACAATTTCCTCTCGTTCATCTCCAAGAATCTTTTCAGTGTTCGCATTATTCTAGGTCATTCCCACCACTTTCAACAAACCATCTTCCCGCTGTCCTTTCTTGTCTTCCTTTGGCTTGTTGTCAGGCTTTTCATTGTTATTATTCACCACTTGCTTTTTCTGCACCTTCCCCTTGCCTTCTAATGCTCGCTTTGCAGAGCCAGTCCTCCCACTGGCAACACTCTGCATCCAGTCCATTACCTTTTTTATCCCACTTTGTCCTAGCACTGCTTTTAGTCTTCAGTCCCTGGGCATATCCTAATAACAACCCCAGTACCTCTCCTTTCAGAGTTTCATTTCATTTAGTTGTGCCAATGACCTCTAAACTTGTTAATTACAGATTTCTTTCCTGTTTTCTTTATAGCACCCCCTGTGAGATGGTTATTAAGTCTCAAGCTCAAGAAGACCAGAATAGATGTTTTCTATTAAACCTGTGTTTACTGTCGACATTTCCGCTATTTTACACGATGTTTTGCTGCCTCTCTTAGCTATGCTTTGTCTCCTACATGCACTTAATGCCTGCTTACACATTTAGTGTTGCTTACCCTTAAAATATTTTATCTCCTTTTCCTGCACTAAACAAGTGCAATTTTTTTCTGATTTCTGCTTAAAATTGTCATCTTCTTCTGAGAGACTTTTAGTCACTCTGATTAGCAGTAATCTAATTCAGCCTCAGCCATTACTTGCTCATTAAAAGTGTTCACCAATGAACACAATGCTGTGTTCACCAGTACTCATGAAATGAATTATAATAGTCCAGTGTATTTTGTTGCATGAATGACAAAATATGTGAGAACTTTAGAAATTGTTCGAGGCATTGTTGCTCTTTCCATCACCTAATTTCAGAGTACCGTTTGAAGCACCTTTATTGCTTGGTTACTTACCACTGTGTCAATTTTACTGTACCTCTGCACAAAAGGCAGATACTTTTCACATCCTACCTGTTCACTAGGGTTATCTGAGAATTCTAAGGAACAACAAAACCACTCCTTTCTTATTCAGGTGTCTGCCCTGTCTTGAAGAAGACTGAGGTGATCTAGATCCTGCAAAAGTCCCTATACCAGCAGGCTCCATTAATGTAAAGTCCCTTGAATACTTCGTCTATCAGTGTTGGCAGGGGCTGACATTGCCAGAAATACTACTTTCCTGTCTGGGGAGCCTGGAGACTGAACCATAAAGAGCTAATTGTCTTGGTAATGATATTAAGTAGCAATATTCTGGGAGATGGTTATCTCAAATTCTTTTCTCTACTTCAGATAAATTCCATTAATTCCATAAATTCTAAACCTTAGGACCCTCACAATATTGGGAAGCTACCTAACTTAGTTTACAGTGTCGGTTTGTCAACACATATCAGCTCCATATTTGTTAAACACTGTTTGCTTCTGGCTTCCTCCAAACTCCAACTAGTTTTTCCTACTGAGTGCAAGAGGGACTCTCTTGTCCCTTCTTGTTCTGAGGTAATATACCATTTGGCAAGGTACTGCAGAAATATGAATTAGTCCTGAGCCCACTGACTCTCATGAGCAACAGGCTTCTGCCTCCTGGCTGTCTGTCACACTAGGTACAGCTGCATTCAGCAGTAGCACATAAGCATGCTAGTATTCTCTACAAAAAATATAACCATTCGCATTTTCAACACAAAGCCCTGCTCTGAACTACTCTTTGACATCAGTAGTGGGTTCTCACAGAAGAAGGTCTTTGATGACAATGCTATTCAGTGATCACCCAGTTACTCCTGCGTATACCAAGCCACAAGAGGAAAACAAGTTCTGAGTAAATGCATCACTAGCAAAAACACACTTAAAATCAGATTTGGTAGACACAACCATTCTCAGTCAAATCTACATTTTTTGCTGTATTTCTCTTTCATACAATGAAATTCCAGCCATCTTGAGCACAGAGCTGTATGCAAATACAGTAGCTTGCACAATAACCAACAAGTCAAGGGCAAAACTGGCCAGGTGATTTTAAACCAGCACTAAAGCATACCAATAGACCAAGCGTGGATTTCATACTAACGCTGCTGGAAGAACTTTTGACTACTCATTAAACCATAGTCTACCATGAATGAGAATTTAGAAATTTGTTTTAGCAGCTATTCCTCCTCATGCCAGTCGCATTTCCAGTGATCTGGCACTGCAACAGTGACGCAGCATAAAGACAAATCAAGTTCTTTACCAGCTCAGCTCTTCACAAGAGAAGGCAAGTTTCCTTTCTGTGAATACAGCATGCAACACAATGGGTCTCAACTCTAAATTAGGTCCTCTGAACGGTACTACAATGGAGATATTTAATAATAACAATTAGTCTGAATAATGTACTCTCAGCAGCTGCTTGCGATGCTTTTCATTGCAGTGTTCTTTCCTTACTGCAGTCAGTACTACTGAAATGCCTTTAGCACCAGAGCACCTACTTTATATGCTCAGACATTTCTTCAAAATTAGAAATGGTAGTTGCAACTTCTCCTCCTTCTCATGAGAAATGTGTGCTCGTGATCTGCAAGGGCCTGGTGCATTACAAAAGTTTACCACTACTAACTGTTCTGGTTATTTTAAACATCATCTACATGGCCCAGAATTTGGCAATGAACAAATCAGCAATACCCCACCAGCCAAACCAGAGTCATATCTTAGAACTCACGCAACTTCTTGTTCGCAACTTGTATTTTTAAATTCTTCAAAAAGACAAACTCTATTTTCCAAATCCTAACTGGTTTTCTGAGCAGATATTTATCTGAAAAATATTTTATTTTTCACAGCAGTGTTGGCACTTGCCTTACCCTATTACTGGAACTGGTGCTCATTTAGCACGGCTCAAACACAGTTCTAAGCTCTGCTGTACCTTCTTCTATACTGTCAGTTTTGGAAACTTCCTTTATTCCACCTTGGTACTAAAAAGGAGAGCCTGCTTTCAACTCCAAGTCAGGCTATGGTTGTATTATTCTAAAGCTTCCTTTGGGGGAAAAAAAAAATCAGAACAAAATCCTCATCAGTGGTAATTAATTTTGACAGCGTGGGCTTTGTAGCAATTCACAAACCTGTACTTTGTGCATCAGCATTCCTTATTATTCTAATTAAAGTGGAACATTGTGCCCTCGCCAGTCATTAATGGGTTTTCATTTTGTAAATGACATTTGCAGAAGTTAAAACGGGCAGTTCATATGAAGTCCACAGGCAAGAGCATTAAAATTAGCATCACCATAGCAACAGTCTTCCATCATTAGTATTCAGGGCAACAGCAAATGTTTTGTTGTGCTTTTGTTTCCAAAAAAAGATTTTTCTTTACTTGTCATTCATAAATAGAAAAGGCTCAAATGCATATATTTCAGGTAAAATTATTATATTCATTTGGATGTTGCTGTTCTAGAATTTCCCAGTTTTTTGTGGTATTTCTTTTTCAGGACAGGGGCTAAATTTCACAGTCTCTATAGCTGTGTATGTCTAACCTCCTGAGCGACATTTATTCTTTGCCAGCCTGCTGCTCAACAGTACAGTTTTATATGAAGTCTGTCACTTCTACTCAAGAATCTGTACCAAGTAACGGATTCTGGTGAGAATCTGTAAAAGAAGCATGCATGGTGAAACGTGGTCAATCCCCCATTAAGTGGAGTGTGCATCTGCTCAGTGCTGGTTTTGGTGTTAAATGATGCTATTTATGTATTCTTGTTTTTTTTCCCCCTCTCAGGAATTGAAATGTAAGTGCATACATCATCTGTAGTGAAACACTACTCAAATATCATCTTGTCTTGCAGAGTTTAGAATTAGGGAAAGAAGAAAAGGGTGCTCCCCATAAGGGAAACCAAGGTAGATTATGAGTGTACTCATGTCATTTATTGGAAGAAGTGATGCTACTTTTTCTCCGAAAGTTTAAAGAGGACATAATTGTCTGGGAGCATGTTGCAGCAATACTCTGCAGTTCAAGAAACAGTTTAGCACCATATCTCCTAAATGCACCCTGAGGCATCCTGTTTGCAGTCTTGTTCAAGCAAAAGCATGCAATCAATACAGCAGAAGTAATAGTTATCCTCTGGAAACAAATATTTTGTGTGCAGACAGAGAGGGGTTAAGAAAAGAAAAGCAAGGTGAAAGACATTAAAGAAAGTAGATGATAAGCAGGGTGAGGTCAGTAGAAGGACTACTGTTTTAATTTGATGTATCCTGGCTTGTTCAGTAACAAGCACAGATCAGAAGTAACTAAATGTTCTCTACCATTATGTCGCTGGGTTTTAATTCGGCACAGGAAGGTTCCTTCTTTCCTTTTCATCTTCTTAAAATACTTCATTTTAAGCAGAGAAGGGTCTTTAACAAGTAAATACACCTTAGTGTAGCTGGGGGTATAATCCATTCCATAAAAGATATTCCTGTATTTTAATTAATGGGGCACACTTTCATGCAGTGCCTTGCTAGTACCTGCACTTGTAGTATGGATTAATTTTTCAGCTAGTGAGACCTGCAGAATTGGAAAACCCTTAAAAATGGTGAATATATATATACCTGAGGAAAATCGCCCTCTGGTTAACTAGAAACTATCCACAGTGGGTTGATATTTGGTGCTTGGCACTTGGAGGACTTTAACACAGAAGGGAATTGCTGTAACTCTGAGGTTCTGAAACATCTATATGTATGTTTATTTGCTCAACCACGTATTTTCTTTCTTTTACAGAAGCACCTTTTTGCTAGATCAAGTTAATCTTTCCCTGTGCTGATTCACTCTACTTTTTTCCTTTTTTGCTGCTTGTCAGATGCTTTCTAGGAGATTCAGCATGCTAAAGCAGGTCATTTTCTCTCTTTTAGACTTCCATCCCCTACTGAAGATACTTACTGAACTGTAATATTTTGCAGAATTTTGCCATTTGATCTTCACAGATAAATTCAGTGGTGAAGCGGAGCATTGTAAAAACTGAATACTTTTCAGGGAATCCAGAATTCAGTCTTCATTTTGCTAAAAGGTTTCATGCTTAGCATTCTGTCTAAGCAAGCTTGTTTGTAAATCTAAGTAAGTTCAATACTAGTTTCTTGCAATGCTGAATCTTTTAATCATCATATAAGTAACCTACCTTTTTTTAAATCAACTTTGGAGATCTCTCCAGATTATTAGCACTTTACAAGCATTGAACTATAACATCATTACAAAGATTTACCTAAATTGCAAGGGGGTTATAGCCTTGTTTATTGTAATAATGACAGGCAGAGAAGCCATTTCTGGGAAGGATCAGTGACAGATTACTATTTTCTATTCCAGACTCCAATCATTCAGGGACAGACCCTTGAGCAGTGTTGTGGCAAATGAGAGGAAATTGCCAGTTTCTTATTTATCTAAAATGGGTAAACGCTGTGTTTCCCAAAATATATGTATGTATACTTTCTACTTGTGGGTGTCCTTGAAAAAGCTACTGAAGCTGTTCTCAGTTAATGTTTCTGCATTTGGTCTAGAAATACGGAAGGAGATGCATCTCTGTGAGTATGGATTTCAGATATGCTATACTAGTTGCAGATTTCCCCTCTAAAGAGTTAACTCTGGAAGCAGAAGTAAGCAAATGAAATATCCTCAACTTTCTGTTTTGTATATTAATCTTCTTCAAAATCATACCCAGCTTCAACCTATAGAAACACTGGGGAGCAGAAATAAGTGGTTTGCAGCTGTTTTCCTGAGTGTAACAGACTAGGTATTTTGTAGCTGGAAATGGCAATGATTACAGGAACAAAAAAATAAAAAACAAGAGTTAGAACTACTAAACCTCAATCACATTTTTATTTCTCCATCTATAAACTTTTAGTGCAAGTAATCTGGAATAAAGGCATCTTGAAATTTTACTTGTGTTTAGAAGGAGATTACTTCCAGATTTCTGCCAGTAAGTGCATTTTAGCCACTAGGACCCAGTTGTTGAAAAGCATATTTTATCTCTATAGTTCAGTTTACTTTAAGTATCACATGAAAATCAGAGGTTAAAAAAGCTGTGATTCCCAAAGGTCTCTTACTGATGAGCTCATCACCATTTCCAAATACTGGTTTGAGCTTCGGACTTCTGAACTGAGCTGTTTTGACATAAACCATCCCTAGGAGCATAAACAAAAACCACCAAAAGATTATCTTTTTGGCCATAGGTGCACTCACCTTATTTGGTCTTTTAATTACTGCCTTTTAATAGAAGTGCTTATTCTTTTAGTACTGCTGTAATTTTACCAAAGAATTTAAAACATTTAGCAGACTGTTCAATTGCAGGCAGTGTTCTATATCTTCATATTTGACCAGTGTTTTCTCCTGCACATTCCTCATTCACCTGCTTTTCCACTATTTTAACTGTGCTATGGCACAAAAGCAATGAAAACTTTAATAATATGGTCATTACATATTACTACTTGCTTTCATATGCTATTATTTCTTCTCCTGTTTCCAGTTTGAGGGAGGAATAAGTATTTCATCGCACTCTAACAATCTTGAGCAAAAGAACTACAGAGGACTCTAAGTTGTGGTGGGTGCAGTTAAGGCTCCCATCTGACATACTGTCAGAAGTTTGGAAATCAAATCTAAGTTCTGCACCGAAAGCAGCTTGCATGGGTTGAGAGATACGCTCATTGATTTCAGCAAATTTACTTCTTATTTTTAGCAGCATAAAAGGGATCAAATTCTGGCTCTCAGCATTTCCTCTCATGTATCATGTTTTTTCACATCAGTGCCCAAAGTATTGTGGAATAAACATTTGCTGCTGGCAAAATGCAGATCTGTATTTCTAGTTTTCTATTAAGAAAACCGAGCGCAAAACCCTCAGCACTGCTTTGCTCTGGGGCATTTGTTCACTATTCTATAAATAAGGAGTGCAAAAGAGTCTGTCAGTGTGAATCTTTTATCAAACTCGCCTGTGTGGGTATGCCACATTGTGGAAAATAGTCATCTTCGGTTTGGATCGAGTCAGCCAATGGGACTCCTTTCTCCTGTGATGGTCCAGATGTTGGTTTGGGTCAATGGCATACACTCATAACACCCAGAGATCTCCCAAACAATTCTCCTTCAGTGCACATGGTATTTAAAGTACTTATCAGCTTTTTTTCCCCAGCTTTATAAACCCAAATTAAATTTCTGCTGACTTTAAACAGATCTTTCTGACTCTTACTCACTCCTTTTTCTTTCCGTTATGTGACAAATAGCCATTTAAAGCCCTGAGAACCCAGTATTGCTCAGACATCTCCAGACTGAAGTTCTGCTCCTTAGTTTCACCAGTTCTGCAGCAGGTTTCAAGGACACCGACAAAGATTATCGCTGCTTTGCCTTGTCTTGATGTATCTTGCAGATTTTCAGCTTTCCTCACTTCTCTTTTTATTAGATCCTCCCAATAATTTAGACATTTACACCCACACAATTCCCTTAAGTCACAGCTTTCCTCTTCTTTGTGGAGAAGTTAGACAAAAGAGACAACCAAAAAAAAAAAAAAAAAATTAGAAAACTGCCTCCTGCCCTGCTTTCTAGATTGATTTTTTTTTTCCTGGATAATTTGCTTGCCACAATACATCCTCTCTGAGCCTAGCCTGCTTCAAACCTCACCACTGTCCCTGTCCAAAACCACAGCTAATTTCATACTCTTCAGGTCTTTTTGCAGCTATCTCAAAGAAGTATGTGATGTGCCTCAAGTAAGAGCATTTACCTGCGATTTTTCTGTTGTTTGTGAAATCTTCCTGAATTACACGGAGTTTCCGTTTGGTATTTACTAAGTAATGTGTGTGCTGGTGAATAATGGGTAAATCTCTTCAGGAAAATAATAATAATTTTGGGTTTTTTAATGTAAACTGTTCATAAGTGTAATACATACTGACAACCTTTAACACAGCTTTACCTAAGAGATTCCCATTGCAAGTGAGACCAAACAGGTGGCAACCCCCAATCAGTGCCTTGTTATCATTGAGAAGCTTTGATCTACCTAATGTATAATAAATAAGATTCTGCATTTCAATCATCTTGCTGCTTTCATGTAACTTGTGTTGCAAAGTCTTATTTTATTTCCAAAAACTCATTTGACTTTGTTGATTTTTATTTTTTTTTTAATTAGACTATATTTGATCATTTATTTATTTCAACATACCTATCAGCAGACAGATGATACACCAGCTGGAAGCTATTATACTGTATACCCACCACTTCCCTATCCACCTTTGTCTTATTCCTATGACTGCAAAAGATGTAGCTATTCTTAATTATATTTTTTTTTACTTTACACCACATAAGAGACTGACCAGATGATCCTTTCAGGTTAAGATATTGGCTGATGCAAAATGCAGTTAGGCTTGAAGTTGTCCTTTTTTCTACATGTACTCCTTACTCTAAAGCTCCATTATGCCTTTATGGTCCAGTAAAGATCAAATATTTATATTAACAATGTAATAAACTTGAAGAGTTCCTTGAAAATAGCAATCTCAAATCTGCTCTTACATATATACAACAATCTAAGGTTGGTGCTGTAGTATTTTTAGTAATTTAGTACCCATATTACTATTCAAATTCTCTGTACTTACCTGTGATCAGTCTGATTGTTTCAAGGCAGGGAGGATCAGACCAAACTGCATCTGTAAAAAAGGCATTATTGAAACCAATAATATTTACACAATGAATAAGGATAATAACATACAATAGTGCTGCGTTGCTTATGAATAGGTATTTTTTCCCAACAAGATTTATCTTGTACTCACTGAAATCCAATGCTAAATTTCTCTCCAAAGTCTGTAATGTCAAACTTACCACTTTATTAAATGTTCAGTTAGAAAGAGGAAACTATAGAATGGACACTTAAACTGTTCTGTAAAGGGTATTTAAAATTATCCTCTTAATTGCAAATTACACAAAAAGAGGATGTAGAGAAAAACATAATTTCAGCATAATGATCTAAATTAAGAAAATAAGAACTCTTTTTCACTGTTGGAGTTGGTGGCTGGAACTGATTTATATAAACTGTGCCCATCTAGGAATAAGCCAACCCATGAAATTAAACATCCATTAAATTGTTTTAAGTGAGAGAATGGGATAGTCTGCCAATGTGAGAACAACCTGTACTTGCTAAGGAATGCAGCCAAAATTTTGTTTGGAAGTAAAATCTAGCTCAGTATGTAGTATGCAATGCACTAAAAGGGTTAGAACATTGTCATTGCACACTGTGCTTTTGCAGTTTACAGACTTGGCAAGATGCTGTAGTGTATATGAATGCAGAGGAGTCCATGAGAGCAGATGAGTATTCTTCTCAGTCTTCTCAGTCCTACCTTTTACCAGTTTCTTATAGAAATTGCCACCTAAAACATTTCTTCGCTCATAATGAAACTTTAAGAAATAAATGCCATGAGAGGCCAGCTGCTCTGCTGGTATGCATTGGAAGTGCTTCTTCAATTAGTTAGCTGTCAGAAATTTTACCAGCTTACAAAGTTTTTGAATGGAAATAATAGTTGGTTTTCTTAGAAATTTTGACTGCTGCAAACTTTGGAAACTGCATATAAAGCATTCAGCACACTTTTAAAGAAATTATGATATGGCTGCTCTTCATTGGTAGTGACTTGGTTTGTCAAATCAGTTGCTTTCTGGATTGCAAATCCACTGCTTAAAAATAATTACTTTGATTACCAGCTGATTTCTTTGGTTAGCTCATCAGGAAGGCTTAAGGATCTAGCACAGCAAAGCACTTGTGACTATATTCTACTGCATGGCATTTAAATCACAGGGTTTTGAGCTGCTCTAGAACTCTTCTGGTTCCCCCGGTGTAGGGAGGTCTTTTCGCCATTTAATGTGATGGATTTATTCTGCAGGGATAGGCCCAACTAGTTTCAAAAAGATACCACAGTTCTTGCAGTGGTTCAGCTGCAACAACTCCCACATTAGGTCAGACAATTTCAAATGAGAAAAAAAAATGTTTTTTAAAGAATACTAAAAAAAAGTAAATAAAATCATGCTTTAGGTCCACAGGAGCACTATGTGGGAAGTAAAGGAGTACCATGCCCAGCCTGCTGTAGAGTGGTTCACTTCTCAGCAGTAAGAACGTGAGTCACTGTGTGAAATTTGGACCAAGAGATAGTCTCAGGGCATACACACATAGCAGTGCATGTGTAAGATAATGTGCCACTAGAAGGTCCAAATAACCAAGATATTGTCACATTTGTAGAGTTGATCCCTCTTGGCTATTTCATGGACTAAATCATTTATTTAAATGGCAGCATAGATGTAGCCCCACAGGCCTAATTTTCTGGAAATTGCTGGCAAGTTTCATGTACAATGTTGGCATGGAAATAACTATCAAAACCAGTCACTTTCTTCATCTCTGACCCAACAGAGTGCATTGTCATCACCAAATGACCATTTTCATTGTATAGAATCCCTTTTAAAATGTTAAAATAAATGCTAGCCTCAGTGAAGGGTAATGTTTACTATGAAAATTATCAGAAAAATAATAATAATATAGCATAAAGTTAAAAAAAAATTGTATTTATTTGTTTGAGAAATGGAAGACTTTTATTGATAATACCTTACTCATAAACAAGAAATATGTTTCTTCTCCTTGATTCCTAAATTGTAGTTCTTAGAATAAAGCCAAATGAATGCTCAGTATGGCAAGCGGCTAAAAATAAAACTCTCCAAAGGTTTTAGTTCAGTATTAAATACACTGGTTTGAAAAAAACAGTGGATTAGATGGGGTCTAATCCTTCACTCCCTGCTTGGGCTCTATTTGGCAAAATTCTTAGGCTGTCAGCTTCTGCAAATCTTTGCAAAATTATTTTTATTCTTAATAAATTATTTGCTCCGTTAGTTACCCTAAAAACAGAACAAATTGAAGGACATGGGTGGAAGGATAATAATTTGAGAAATAATGACAGTAGATTTCTAAGAATGAGAATGAAGAGCAACTGCAGCAACAAAACTATGGAAATGTAACAAGAGATTCATTTCCGAACACTGATAAAAATTATAATGCCCATAAGCAAAAATAAGCTTCATTACTGAAGTACAGAAGTATTTAGACACCACATATCTTAACCCAGTTTTTATTTGAAAGATAAGGTTGAAGATCTTTCTTATTATTTATTTTCCCTTGGCTGATGCATATCAGTGTAAAGACATTAATTGAAGTGGTGATAATTGTTTGCAAAATGACAGTTGGTTCTAAAGCTGGCAACCAGGAGCCAGAGCTGTTGATAGTAATTGAAGGAAAATTATTGACCTCACGAGAAGAATGATAATTTAAAACAACACCATATTTTCTTAATATGACAGACTGATTCTGTTATTTTGAGATTAGGGATGAATGCTCAAACAGTTGTAATGTTTTCTGAGATGGGAGGTGTGAGTTTAGATGATGTTTCTAACTTTAAGGACACTCAGAAAATCATCTTCTACACAGTAGGTAATGTTATCTATGTCTATTAAATTTGTGCCAGAATAAAATCCAAACTGTGGACACTACTAAATAAACAAATGGTTCGGATCCTGTGTATATCTGCATTTGTAGTGTACTGTGTGGATATAGAGAAATATTGGTTGAATTTAATACTTTTTTTCCTTGAAAGGAAGGTGACAAGAACTGTATGATGTTTCTTATGACTGATAATATGGAATTAAGTAGTTTGAGCTTTTAAAATCATCTGGCATTCTGTGTCATGTGGTGAGGGAGATGATAAAGATGGGAACTCTACTTAGTCCTAGCAATAAGTCCGGACCAGTTTAGAAAAAGCTGAAATGTTGATATGGTAGAATTGTAAGTTGACATTTCTTAAAATGTGTTCAAGGGAGTTAGATGTAGCAGCGGGGGTCGAAGAATGTTCATATGGACCATAACCAACATTTAAATCCTTAATATTTTAGGGATGCGTGGATTGTTCAGGATTTAGATTGCACTTTTGAAAGCAATTTCTTAAAAACAAAGAAAATAGTTCCAAATACAAATTTGGAAATTGTTTGATTATTTCAATGTGGAAAAATACTCAGTATAGAAAGAAAAAAAATGTTTTGGCTGATTTTGAGCACTACACAGTCACCATTGTTCTTGATTTAATAATGGACTATGGTAGGTGCTAAAAGTCATCTGTGTACCTTTGGTACATAGACACTATAAATGTCAATGCTCTTTGACTTGGGTAGACAAGGCATCTCTGATTTTCATTCCAAATTTTTCACAGTGAATTCATCTATGTTGCTAGAAAGGGAATCTTCATTTTGCAGGTTTATTCTTTCACTAAGAGATTCCATTTTCTGTTTAACAGCAGAGATCAGAGAACCGATTGAAGGTATGTCGGCAGAATTGCTAGGTATTTCAAGCCTTGTTGAGATGTGCCATGAAAGGTTTGGCTCAATTCAAACATGAAATACTGAAATACTGAGTTCTATTAATTGCATTCCCATTATTAGACTTAGTTAAACATTAAGTTAAAACTGTTCAATATAGTTTAGCAACACTTTGTTGCTATCAGCTAGCATCCACAGGATTCTTTCCTCAATTGACTGTCAGCTACTGTGCCAGAGATAGAAGAAGTCACACAAAGATGCCAAATTAAAAAAGCCTGGGTGGACTATTTGATAGGAAGAACCATAAATGGAAGAAGCAGAAGCTGTCTGGAATTATGTGAAACATTTGTCAAAGTGTAAATACTTGAACTTGCCACAGGAGACTTGAATGAAATCCTTTTCTTACATTTAGCTAAGAAATAATTTTTATTTTACCTCACAATTCCTTTGTATCCTTCATTACTGAATTATTTTAGTGTTAACATACATTTAGATTCAATTAGGATGAAACAATATCTGTGCCCTAGGGCATGGCTCCATGGTAGCTGATACTGATTCATCTGTCTCTGGAAGCACTAGTTAATGTCGGTATCTGTATGCCTATGTTTGTTTCAAATGACTGTATATATAAACACTAATTTTCAGTCTTTGGCATGGACCAGATGAGACTATTGCCACCTGCCATTAAAGGGCACTGCCAGAGCAGTATGAACAGTTGTTTTGTTTTTTAGCCAAATTAAAGTACATTTTTTTATAGAATATTGTTTTGAAATGAATAAAAAGTTCTGATTTCAGAAATGTCAGGTGAGAAACTTTTCTTTTCCAGAATTTTTTTCTTGCTTGCTCTTACCAAGTCTGACCTTGGTTTGGGAATAGTTGTACAACCCTAAACCTGAAGCTGCATTTCTATGCAAATAAACCATGAGAAATGTCTCCTGGGTTGAATGAAGGAGTTAGCCTGGATGGAATTACTGGTGAGGCTAGTTAGGTGTAGCTGCTCCCTCCTCCCATTAACCTCTCTAGACTGGTTCGTTCCCCAAGTGCAGTGTTGCACCTTCCTCTGTTGTTAGATCCCCACATAAGAGATTTGGGAAGAGAAAGCAAAGTAACCATGCTATGCAGGAAGACTAAGCTTTGCTCGTGTTACATCAGGGTATTGGGAGAAGCTAAAGACTCCAGTTTTGAAACAAAATCAATGAAAGTTTGATTTACCAAGGAGGGAGAACCATCCCTTTCTCACATCAGGGCTCTGTGTGGCCCAGTCTAGGGAAAAGGTTAGGAGTAGACCTCAAACTTATCATATTTGCTAAGGTCAGCAACCTCAACATGTTTGTGAAGATGATGAAAAGCCTAGTGTGTACATAAAAATAGCCAGGGCCTCTTCTTAGAATTACATATTATATGTATATGTTATGTATAGTGTATTATAATTGTTGAGGGGAAAAAAGGGGTAGTTATGATAGGTTCAAAGTATATTTTAAAGCAACAAAAGCCACAAGTTCTGTGAGAACACTGCAAAGCAATCATTGCTAAAATATGAATGCATTAATTCAGAGGAGCAACGTTTGCCTAGCTAGTGGTCTGATTGGGAACATGCCTGCATATAGCTGTCATAAAATGCAATAGATTTCATTGCCCTCTTCTTTGACTACCTAAGGGCAGCCTTATCGTTGGAACATCCCAGTATGTAGTCTCCTTGCATGATCTACGTGGCTTTTTACCCCAATGAATATTTTCTCTTCTAGATAATATTTTCATAGGGACATTTTTTCAAAACGAAATTTTTCCTCAATGAAAGAAAAACTTTTCTGTTTGTGTGAGATTAGTCATAAAAAAAAAGATTTGATAGTGTCAAAAATACATATATTATGGAATGCAACCAAAAAGTAACTTAGTAAAAAAGGAAGGCATGTTTCTCCTTTAACGTGTGTGGAGTCTTTGGAAGAGAGGGCTGCTTGTGAGGGACCAGGAACGCTTGGTGACTGGTAGCTAGCATCAAGTTTTCTGGGCCCGGTGTGAAGTTGGGCTGCAAGATGCGGAGTTTATTGTTATTGAGATCTATATATCGATAGGAAACAGCAGAGAAGTTAATCATTTGGGAAACCAGTTTTTGTGTTTGTGGCAATTTTATGCATGGAAAGAAAGATTTTAAGGTGAAAAGAGAGTCAGTGAGCAAGCAAGTTTATGAAATCCTGCTTATTTTAATCCCCCAGGAGGCAAAACAGTCATTTATTTCTAACTGGGCACACAAAGAAAAGTAAGAAATGGAGTTTGTCTTCATCGGTTTGTTTAATTTATCCTTATTAGTCTCCATTTTTTCTCCGCCTTACTCCCTGAAATGATAACCATTCATTTTGCCAATAACGGTTCCTCAAATCAAGAATTTACTATGGTATAATGACTATTTTTCAAGTCTTATTTGTATATTGTAAAGATTGGCAAGCAGTTTTGCTTAGCATAAGTTTCCTGCTGGGAGATTTTAAGGTTTTTTTTATAGAGTTTTTTTAATACTTTTAGTTATCTAGAATTTTGCTTCTTGATCTTCCCATTCTTGGGATTATTCACACTCCAGTTCATCTCCATCCTGGAAGAGCAGGGGTCATTCCTTTCTTAATTTTCTTTATTTCTTGTGGTTTGGTATGGGAGAAAAGAGCTTTTGGTATTTACAGGTGCTTACCTGAAGTGCTCATAGTGCTAGTGGAACTGGGATATGCTATTCACTGCATCCAGCAATGCACATCATCTTAATCTCAGTGTCACTCTGCTCCTCTTTTCAGGGTCAGACACCTGGCAGTAAAGATTGAACAAACATTCTGCTACTGCAAGGTGTCTAGACCATCACTGTCAGCTTAAAAAAATAAATGCAGCCTCTCCAAATTATCCTTTCCAAGATTTCAACAGGATGAAATTCATACGTATGCCTAATATATCCAAACGACCGTCACCCTCTCACTCATCTTTTATCAACAGCATGCAGTGCAGTGTGACATAAGGTGCACACAGACTGCTCCCAAGGCTCTGTGATACTCATCTCATAGGGTGACTATGATTTCAGTTTTAAGCAGGTGTCTTTATGTAGTAAAAACAAGTACAGCCCAAAGTAATGTAGAGATTGTGCATTTGGCAGGAACAGACATACCCCTGTCACACATGCTATGTACCAATACTTTCCATAGTGTGCATTAGATTGCTGCAAGCTCTGTAATATTTACTGCAGAATTAGTTTTATTTAAAAAAAAAAAAAAAGGATTCCCCTTTCTACTCTGCCTATTCCAAAAACATCTCAGTGAAACATACTGGCTAAATTCTTGCGAGCTCCACTTGCCAGTTACATGGCTGACTTACAGGGTGAAGAACAAGCCCTGTGTTAGAAGCACCTGCTCATCTCTTCTCATACAGGACACAAATCGGGTTTGCCTCTGGGCAGAAAGCGTTATGCTCTTCTCCGACTCTCCCATTCTGTAAATAACTGATAATAAACATATAGAGCTATGAATGTTTCAGTAGGTCTTTAATTTACAGTGCAATGTTGGGGAAAATGAATGCAGAATTTCAACACTTTTCTTCATTGCATTCACAGTATTTTAATGTGCTTCCAGTGGTAATGTGCAAACAGGAAAAAAAAAGAAGAAAAAAAATCACCCAAAAAACCAGCAGCATCCGAAACAGTATTCTCTTCCTGGCCCTTCTGAGAGAGCTATCAACAAATACCAAAAAAAAACCCCAAACCCTGGAGGTGTCAGCCCTTGGAGCGTATTTAAGACAGATGATCCAGGAAAGTGTCATCGTGCCATCCCAAGTATTTATTTACACCAAGAAAAAGAAAATAGACTCAAACAGCATAACAGATTAACCAGCCCAGCACAGGGTACCACAACATTTTTTCACATGCAAGGCAAGCGCTTGCTAATCCACTAACCAGATAACTGAGAAATAGTAAAGCCACACTTATAAGGAGGACTACATGCTTCACAGAACTATGGAAGCAAGACTTAAATAATACCAAAATGTTGTAACTTCACTTTCAATGACAGTAAAACTAAAGAAATGTCTCTTTAGTTTTCTAACTCATAAAGTGTTAAACTTACAAGCAAACTTGTACACTTAATGTCTGCCCTATTAAATGGTTTTAGACAAGTCCCTACCCATTTCTGCGTTTGGGTTTCCGTATCTGTCTGCAACATAGAGTAGCAATGCTAATCTCCTATGTAAAATTTGTGAGGATTGATACTCAAACATTATTGTCGAGGAATCAGTTATTCTATGTTCATATTATTGTTTTTAATGTGTGTATGTCTGTGGCTCTTTCCCCATAGAAAAGGGACAACATTCTGAGAAGAACATACTAAAACCAGTAATCATTTGGATAGCAAGCAGTGTAGTCAGACTGCCTGCAAAGCCACTTCATCTTCCCCGCCCCGAAAAAGTTTTGAGGTAATAAGACAGCCTCTAATTATTACCACTCATTTATCAGGGAGTTGTGATTTCCCTTTAAGCACCTGGTGGTGTTAAATGTTGAAGAGACGGATACCTTGGTTAGCTCTAGTCCAGGACAAACCTACAGTATAAAAGTAATAAACACTGTTCTCCTGATTCAGGTCTCTGTGTAGATGCGCAAATTGACTGAATAGCCCTTGGATAAGAAAAGCACCCCAGGGAATTCAGATTCTGCTTACTTTGTAATCCTGTTTTATTTTCTACAGGAGAAAACTGTCTTTTATCAAATAAATGGCTTAAAATTAAGTATGGCATAAAGATTGGCTTCAGTTGCAAATGCCAAAGACAGTAACCACTTACACTGCAAACAAAACATTTTTGTAATAAATTATGGGTAGTTTAAAAGTAATTTGCAATAAGAGTGGTATTACTTGTGTACATTGTACAGCAAAAATATAATTTTGAGGCTAATCAAAACAGCTAAAAGCTTTTGTGAATTTAGAGACAACAATCAGAACTACATTAAATAGATTTTTTTTTATATAAAATCAAATTATAAAGTCAATAGACCTTAACCCCATAATCCTCAACATTCTTGTTTTCCCCTGGATGTTCTTGAGTGGGCAATAGTTTGATTTGGGAGATCAAAGGGTTAATTTGCTTTTCAATTGAGGAATGACTCAGAGTTCCCCTTTATTGGTTTAAAAAAAAAAAAAAAAAAGTGATGTGTGGGTGTAAGGTAGGGGAAAAAAGCCAAGAAAATGGATTCACTAATTGGGGTTTCACCTGCTGTGAGTCTAATTGAATACAATGCTTTATTTGTAACTCAAGGAGAAAGAAGATTATGCAAAGTATGAGAAATTCAGACTGGTTTTTAAATTCTTATTACTTGGCACTGTTGTATGGGAAAGAAGACCAATTTGGTAATAGCAGCATCAAGCTTCTGTTAAGGCAGACCAGGAAACTCCAGAAACAGTAAAAATTGAAGGATTGTGTCAGGGGTATCAGCTTCTTGCAGGAAAACAAACCACTTTTGCTGTGAAACGGCATGCTGCCGGCTACCCCGAGTCCCTTGGTATGACATGGGCAGCTGCTCTCTCCTTGTAATAGACTGTGAGGTTCCCCCCAAGCAATATGCTAAACATCCTATTTTAAAGACTTAAAAGAGAGATCTCTCACTTAAAGCTTAGCTTAACATGGGAAAAGGTGAGGTTGCTAATAGTTGACAGTCTTCAGTCAGTTCATTCACCTCAAAAACTAAGATGCCTGATGCAGTAATTGCTCAAATACCAGGTCCACTGAAGTAAATGGAAAATTCTTACAGAGTCTTATGAGTTTTAACATAGTGATTCATGTTTACACAAAAATTAATCCTCTTTTTCTTTCCATGTTGGGGTGGTAGATCCAAAGTAACAGAAAACTGAGAACTAGACCTTTTAAAACAAACTAAATTGTCTGGAAACTATGAGAATTTAACATTGAATTCCATTAAGTTTTGTATTTGCATTTCGGGGCTTGAGGGACTGAACCTTGAGCATCTTACACTTTTAACGCTTCTAGAAAAAAAACACGTGGGCTTTCCTTGAACTGCTTGTTGAGCTTTTTGTAAAATCGGATAACCCAGCTACCTGGAACCCTAAGGAGAGCCCTAAACAACCCGGTACTTGGGATAAAAACCACCAAATTCAGTGCTTACTAGCCTCTACGTAATGGGAAAGCAACCCATGGGATATTCCTGTGGTATAGAAACAATGGGTGAGATGAGTTTTCTGTGCTTCTAGGCCTGCGTCTTCCCAGTGTAAAAACAGGGAGGCTTTTGTACACTTGAAAGGTGTCCTTTTTGGGTGGCTTTACCAAGAAAGCAGAGTCTGTAAGGCTTGAAGAACCAGTCAGTTGCGTGAAGGACTGGGTTCTCCACGCAGCATTATGTTACTGAATAAAGGAGGTGGATGTAAGACTTGCATGAGGGGAGACGGGCTGCACTGATTTGAAACACTTGTGACACTAGGAGGAGGTTGTTAGCTTTTCTTTGTGTACTGAATATTAAGTAGGAATTAATACAGAGAAACATTGCGACAGTTACTCAGCAGGAGCAGAACTATTTCTTCTGCGCTGACAATTCCGGGGGAGAGGCTGGTCCTTCCCAGTGAGGCCGAGGCAAGCCCTCAGAAATTAAAATTACCTGATTTCACTCACAAACCAACCGCCCGGCATTTTAAGCGCCCAAATTAACAGCTGTAAAACAAAGACCCAGGTTAAGGCCCGTTTCAAATCCGTCCCAGCTTCGGTGCATATTTTAGTTAAGTTTTCTTCCCAAGTCCGCTGGGAGCGAGCGAACCGAGCCACCGGGCTCCGGCGGGCCCGGGGCAAGGCAAAGGAACGCCCCAGCTGCCGTGCTGGGGAACCCCGAGCGCTTCCTGCGGCAGCCCGGGCGGGCAGGGGACGAGGCGCCCTCAGCGCC
>JAVJGI010000014.1:86070944-86089688 GCA_035590275.1 Ibycter americanus
TGCCTCTCGGTTATTACGCGAAACAGGTCAACTTGCTGCCTGATTTCTAGAAACGGCGTTGAACTCAGCGCCTTTCCCCGCTGCCGAGGCCGTAGCTGCGGGCTGGCGGTGCCGGCAGGAGCACGCAGACGCGCGGTGTACCTGTGCGGCCGTGGGCCGGCGGGGCCAGCCCCTCCGCTCGGGCGGGAGATGGTGGATGTGCCGGGGTTGCGGAGCGCTCGGGCGAGGCGCGGAGAGGATGGGAATTGGCTCTTCTCGGGATTCCTCTGTGTCGGAGGGGTAGCGCAGTGCTGTAAAACGGTACCGGCGGAGCACACGGCGTGTGCTGTGGCTTGGCTCGGGCGTGAACTTTAACAGAACTCCGGGAGGCGGGCGTGCTGAGAGGTGTATTGCTTTTCCCGGGAATTTCACGCTTAGAAATAATCTTTCAAGTCAGCAGGCAGAAGAGGCCGGGAGGGGATCCCCTCCAGGCTGTTGCATTTTAAGTGCTATATTTCTTGTTACTTGGTACGTTATATTGCGCTGTTGTAAAACACCTTGCAGCCCGGGACACCAGCAGCGTCCCCAGTCCTCGCCTCAAGCTGAAGCTGGGTTGAGAAGTGGTTTTGGTAGGCATGTGTGTCCGGAGCTGAGGAAACAAGACACAGGGTTATGTGTAGGGTCTTTGACCCTTTAGCACTGAGGGATTGTTTGAGGCCATTGCTGTTTGAGCCTGGATGTGACAAGACCCTGCAGTGAAATTGCTTTGGCAGAAGTGGTGAGGATAGGCTTTGAAAAGCAAATACTTCGGTGCAGAGTAACAGCTGGTGGGGCAGGCTCACCCAGCTTTAGCCACTGAGCAGGAGTCTTTGCCCGTCACAGAGCGTACAAAATAAATGTTTAACGTCAAGGGGAGAAAAAAGGAGTTACTATTCAGTACTTGGCAGTTGATATTTGCCCTTCTCCTACTATTCGTTTCCAGTATCGGCAAGAAACTTTAATATGTATCGGTGCCTGCATTCAGCAGTCTGATAAATCTTGCAAAAACCAATAAAACACCCTAAAGTCAAATTCCTGCTGAAAAGACACTGATCCTTGGCTTAAACAGAAATAATCTCTGCACAGATCAGTAGTCTCTAGATTTACAGATGAAAACAGTAGTCCTTTGTAAAGCACAAAGGAGCGCCACGTTTTTACATTGCTAATACTTTCCATAGCAGTAACTTGTTTTATCTAAGGAATTAATGAAACGCTGTAAAAAGACAAATGTTAAGTCTTCCTTGCAATCACTGTCATCTGCTGTTGAAAACATTTTTTAAATGAGTGGTAGTGTCTATTCATGCAATTTCAATTGCATTTAGGGTAGCTTAGTAAAATCCATACAACTCTGCCATGTTTATTTTGGCTTTTTGACAACAGTCATAAGGTGGCTGGAATAACATTTCGTTCACCTTAAAGCCAAAAGGTGAGAAGTATTGTAAATTGTGGTGTTTGAAAATGGATTGATCCAGTGCTTTCAAAAATACTACTTTAATTTTGGCTCTTTCATAAATGTATGTTAACTATTTATTTATTGCTGCCTGATAGAATTTCTTATTCTATGCACATGTATGCACATGCACATCTAGTTCATGTTGTATTTTCTAATGAAGGGTGAGGGGAGAAGTGCAGCAGAACTGGCTCTGGTATCACCAATTAGGAGGGATGTCAGAGTTTAAAAAGGACTCTGTAGTTGCAACCTAAAATTCTAGGCTCTGGAGCTGAGCAGTGAATGCACCTGAGACTGAATCCTAGATGTATATTAAAAAAAAAAAAAAGGCAGAGGGTGAGGGGAGGAGTGCAATCAAAAGCAGTTAAAAGGTTTGTGAATGTTTCAGTGTGGCTTGTGCAGGAATGTTTTGGGGGGGAATCTGTGCAGGAATTTGGGGGAGAGGGAAGCATTGCTCTCCACTCCTCCTGCTGCTGGCATTGCTCAGAAGTAATATAAAAGGAAGGAAGATAAAATAACTCTATTGTGTCCAAACTGATCAAGTTATAACAAGGGAACTGTAATTCACCTAGTCTGTCAGTTAGGATATCATCTCTTGATTTCAGGTTTTCAATCCTGTGTGTTATTGGCTCTGCCGACAGTGATGAGAGACAAATCTTTCTGCTGTTGGCAGGAACAGAGGAGCTCACACAGGCATGGTGTGACAGAATTCCCCACATAAAAATTATCCTTGCTAATATAATATAATCATCCTTTAATTAAGTGGTCCTGCAGTTCCCAGAGGATGTATTAAGTGAAGAGTATGCTTTCATCCCACTGAATTATCTGTGTATTTAGCGTGCCAGTCACACCAGCGCCTAGGTGTCACCATTATCCATTGCTGCTCTTCTCCTTTTCAGGCCTGGTTTTAATTTCCTTTCCACCTTTGCAGCTTAAGTCAGGTGAGGAAGAGGAAATTACGCTATGTGAGCCCACTTATATTTTTATTTGTTGCAGAATGTCCATGATCTAAAAGCTAGTGATCAGTTTAGTTGACCTAAACATAGAGCCAAATTGAAAAATGTATCCTCTGAGCAAATATTGCAAAGTACTGGCTGTGTGCGTTGATGTCTTTTTATGCTGATGGTTCATTGGAAAAGCATCTTTAGTACTTGTTTCTGCACATGTTCTCACCCTGCTTGCTGCTAGTCAAGAGGACTTCCACTACACTTTTCATGTCTTTCAGACTTGCAAGCTGTAAAGGGCCTTGTTCACTGGAGTTTGAAACTCTGGCAAATGCTTTGCTGCAGATCTATTAAGGATGCTACAGCATTCCCAAGTGTGGTTGAGGCTGCCTGAAACTGCTGAGCTGGCATTTCACTTCAGACGGTGTTCACAATAAGGGTATACACACAAATCCTCCCCCACTGGTCCAACCCCAAAGCTCACAATTAAATGGCCTTTGAAAATGGCAAAGAGGCTTATGAAGAATAGCCTCAATGGAATCTAACCTTTCCTGGAGCTGCCCTGGTGTGCAGAATTGTTGATAATTTTCCGAGCTGAAAACATTCAGTTGAGAGGCAAATGCCTTTTAGCTGGAGCAAAATAGCTGCAGCCTTCCTGTGTTCTGCATGTAAAGTACCAGCAAAATCTGCCCTGGCTTGGTACAGGCACTCAACCTCTGCAGAAATCACAGCCACCAAGGTTCAGTCCCCTTTAAAACCCTTGCTTTTTCTTGCATGGGTGTGGAGGTGTACTGATGGCTGGCTAGTCGGTTGCTGGGTCTGGTACAGGGTGCAAGGTTGAGTGATCACTGCTGAATTGCTGAGGGTGTCCGTACCAGCCGGCTGCAGGGCACTCTGCCCCACAGGTAGTCACTGCTGGGAAGGTGACAGGGGCTAGAGTTCGGGCCTCTGCTGAGTTGACTTTGATGGCCTGAAGAAGGGGGTATTTCCATCAAGTTGCAAGTAAATTTATAAATAAAGGACAGGGGGTGAAAGAGGGGAAATGTACCTACCCTGCAAATTCAGCCTTTGTCACTTGCAGATGAAGCAAATAAAATCATTCCTTACAATCTCCAAGAGAATTAATATCATACTATGAAAGAAAAACATGCTGAGTAGTGGTTTGGGGTTACTGGTATTAAAAATACCTGAAAACAGTTGGAGTCCAATGTTTCTTTGGCAATGGAAATTTTATTTACAAGATCTTATGAAATGCAATTATGTATTTTCAGGAAGATTAGTAAATGCCGTAAGCTTAAACCATACCCAGTAAATTCACTGATACATGGTTAGGCCTTACCATAAATGAAAATAAAAAATCAGTAAATTACTCATCCATGTGATGTTGATTAGTGATTAACTGTAGTAGTTTTCCACATCTAAGATGATCCTTTTGTTCTTCTATCCAGCACAGGCAGAGGATTCCATAATCCTGTGCAGATACACTTTTGCCAGATACCTGATGGTTTTAAAATATTTTAATGGGGAGTAGGTGCCTTTGAAGGCTACCAGGTTAACAGCTGTGGAGTCTGAAGTGGTCTAGCTTATCCATAGAACAATCTGGGGCTGCCAAACTTAATTTCGTAGGGAAAGTCAGGCAGATTATTTTCAGAGGTTTCTTGTAACTGTGTGCCTAAGTTCTTTTTCTCATTTTTACTACATGATTTGGCATACAAACCGTGGTACAGTTGCTATTCAAATATCTGCTACTTCTGGGGCTACCTGCCTGTGGGGAAGCAAGCCAGGGGTGGCTAGAGTCATGTTTGGGGGACTATTGATCTGGGACTGACATTGGGTGCAAACAAACTGTGGTCCCGGGTCTGTGGGTTTGAATGTTTATTTGGATCTGCAGTCCATTCACCTGAGTAGTGACTGGCTAGAGGGTTCTTCTGCGATGAGTACGCTCCCTTCTTCATTTCCTTTGGGCTGCTGTTGTATAAGCAGAGGCTTCAGGTAGTCAAGTTTTTTGAGACTCAATGTATAAATGAAACTGTTTCTATTTTTCTTCAAAAATGCACTTTATACTTGGGTATGGTAGAAGCTGCTGGTGCTACGTTTTCTCTGCAGAACCTGCCCATCCCAAGCATGGTAGGAAACGCAGGAGCTCAGGTGCAGGTGGCTCAGATCTACCCAGTTTCTGCATTTAAAACAAACAGACCAGGCTGAGATTTCTGAATGTGATTGCAGCTTCCTCCCTTTGCAGGACTCATTTTTTACCAGACCGAAGAACAAGACTGCTTTTGCTCTTCTGGTGTCCTCCTCCCTCTTTCACTGCCTTCAGCCGCCACAGGAATTAGGAAAGGGAGGGGATGCTGAGGTTGATGAGACAGGGCTTGTTTAAAAAACAGTGCTCAACTAGGGCAGCACTATGACAGCATTTTTTCCTTGTGCTTAGCACTTGTGATCCCTTTCATTCTTGTTTGCAGTTAAAGAGCAAAATCTGGAAATATTATATATAGTAAGCTACTGAATATATAAAGGTTACTAGGCCAGTAAAGTATTCATGTGGATCTAATAAATAGCCTGTCTTTTAAGGCCAAAATTAGATTGTACTAAGAAAACATGTCATGATTTTCTTTTTTCAATGAGTAGGGGTGGTGTTGAAGTGATTCACTGAAAATTCTACACCTTCTTATCCTATAAATGGTAAAGGTGTACTTGGGAACATTGCTGTCTCAAAAAGAGAACCCAAGGACCATTTGTTCTCTAAAGTAACCTCATCCTATCAGTCTTGCAGTGCACAGCTGGGTGTACAGGTGCGTTCAACCTGCTGGCTGGGTTGTGGTTTGGTCTCTTGGAGCTGGAAGGTGTGTGCTCTAGGAGCTCCACAGCGTTGTGGATCAGATCCTGCTCTCCTGCATATTTTCTCCCAAATTATGTGTGCGTGTTGGAACCAGGACGTCTGCTTTTTAAGTACAGAAATTGCAAATGTGATTGCTAGCAACTGTGTGCTCCATATACTTTCCTGAAATTATTTTTATGAATACTCATGGTCATCTCCTAATGCAGCTGAATTCTGTATGAACGGGACTTTATTGGCTACAGGATAGATAAGGAGAATTTTCTTTCAAGTGTTCTACGTCAGTGAAAACATGATCGTGTTAACTATGCTGCCATTAAAAATATTGTAAAGTGTGTAACCTTAGGAGACATGAGTTGCTACTACACCCGCTAACACTTTATTTTGTTGTCTTTCTTATACTGCATGTCTTTTGGCAACATGTTGTGTTGCAAAGCTGAAGACTGCTAGCCTCAATGCAGAGACTGTCCGATTTACATTCTAGTCATACTGCAGCGTTTCGTAACCCCCTTTAGCTTTTCCCGGGCTTCCCAACAGCTCTGCCGCCTGACACTGCACAGGGACCTCCAGGGCAAGGAAAAAGGCCTGACAGCCCCAGGGAACAAGAGAAGCAGCAACAGTCTTTGCTAAAAGAGACCATCAGTATGGGGGGTGCAGTGCACTGGCCTGAAAAGTAGTGTAAGCTAGTGGTGGGTCAGTGGGCTGTGGCATGGGGATTTTAGTGCAGGTGTTTGGACTGAAAGGAGGGATTGCATCTGCTGCATTGGGTAGCTCTTACTTACCATGTGGAAAGAGCACATAGGAGAAGGCAGGTCAAAAATGCCATGGGTCTCAGTATCTGGTCAGAATTTCCATAAATGCTTTAAGAACAAAGCCCTTTTAAATGTCTCTCCTCTAGTCTGGAGGAACCGGAGAAGGATCTGTACAAAACAATGAGTTTTTAAGAATTAATCAGTGTGCTTTCGAATTCCTCAAAACATATATGGCGTATCTGAATACTGTCTTTTTAATATTAGCACTACTTTTAATTTTGTTTCTTGAGCCCATGCCTAAATAAAGTGCTCCAAGTTAATGCCTCAAGTTGAAAGAAGACATGCCTACTGCTGCTGAGACCCCCTGCAGAGCAGCTCAGGCTGCAGGGGGTGGTCTGGCACCATGCTCGGATGTGCAGCCTGGATCACTCACTGTGGGATAGAGGAAGAAATTTTACTCTACTAACTTTCATGTTTTCTATTGTAGCCATGAGACGCAAACAACCTGCTGGGATCATCCCAAGATGACTGAGCTTTACCAGTCTTTAGGTAAGGCACATCTAACATGTTTGTGGTTTTGCATTTGAATGAATTGTTAAGGCAAAGATTTCCAGAAGTAGTGAAACAAAATTAGGAGAAAGCGAGAGGCAGTGCTTTTATCAAGGTTAAAATTTTCTGCAAGGGAAATATGTAAGGCATAATAACACATTTCAAACATGCAGTAGAAAAAATCATATTTCAGTTAGCATGTTTGGAATGTGCACTGGGTTTACGAAGTAATTTGGGTGCATTGTTGCAAACTCTTACTGAAAGACTGGGACAGAAATTTAAAAAAAAAAAAAAATCCTGAATCTTTTCACTGTCTAATCTGCTTTACAAAATGCAGATGAAAAAATCAAACCAAGCTGCTGTTAATGTTGACTTTCGGATGGTAGGAAGCCAATTGAAGCAATTTGCCAAACTGCGTTACCACTGCTTTATTTTTGAAGCACTTTCAATACTTAGAAGGCATGGCAGCTGTCATGATGTCATTTTGAATGCCCAAATTGCACGCTTATTATGACTTCAGATGTCCCTCTCTGGTGGAGGCTTTTTTTATTTTTTAGCAGCTTTGGATTTTATTAACAGAAGCACATCTATAAGATAAAAGAGGTTAATCCATGCTCTAGTACAGACTGCCTGGCAGACCATTTAATAGCTAACTCTTTGCTTTTAATGGTTCTGTTAATAAATAATAGAGAGGGTATAATAAAAATTAAGCTACTTCTCTAAAAAGAAAATATCAGTGAATATGCTGCATTCATAAAGGAGGTTACGTCTGTACAGCACACGTACATAAACCAGCTTTAAACGAGCCAGCTTGAGCACTAGGGCAGTCAGATCTAGCTTTGAGTGCAGGCTTATTTACCATGGTGAAAAATAGCTTAAATTATCTCCTGCTAAACTCTAGTTTAGCTGCTAAAAACAGTCTAATTATGCCAGCATAATCTATTTCAAGCTAACTCAGGTATCTCTATGGTGCTCTGCAGTTAAAGGCATACCAAAAATATTTTAGAAAACTGATATGATAAAATGGAATGAGACAGTGTGAAGATTTTTTCTTTGTAGTATTAGCACTGTGGCAGCAATTTGTTTAAAAATTAACCAGAATACAGCTCTGTATGTCAAAAAGGGATAGAAGATGTGTAAGTTCAGGCTAACCAAATGCAAAAGCAAGCGAGTATTGACTTGCTATTTAATTATAACGCATTGCCCTGTTTGTCTCCTTTATATTTCTGCTCTTAAAGTGAGTGGTTTAAAAGGTTCAGGACAAACAGTAATTGCACATGCAGACATCCTTTTAATACACGTAGATCTTCAAACAGTTGCCTGTTAATTGAACTGCAGTCTGACTCCACAGCCTTCTTTGATCAAGAGATTGCATGATATTTCTGATACTGTTGTTGGTCAGACCTAAAGTCCTGTTGCAATTGCTTTTCTTTTATTTCCCTATTTCAGCTAGAGTACTTTTGAATATCAAGAACTGAAAAGGTAGCTATATATAAGGGAGAAAAGTGTCTGGATGGATTCAGATCAACAGTTCAAAAGATGTGTGACTGCTGAAGTCAGTTTGCGTTTAGTTTAACTGAGTTTCATCACTAGAAGTATCAACCCAAATGTCAAGAGTTTAAGATAGCCTTATTTCTTACTCCATAAAGAAGGAACACATTTAGACAGGGATTCTTTTTTCTTTTTCCTATAAAATCCTGCTGTTTTCCTTTTGAGGAGCAAGGACTGTCCAAAAGGGGAGTCCTCTTTTCTGGCTAGGTTTATGTCTTTGGGGGTTGAGACCAAATGCTCATTGATACGGAAGTGACACAGATTTTAGCAAAGTGTGCATAATGTCTGTTTTCGTTTGTAAACTTAGGTCTTCATGTATGTGTACAAAACAAAGTGATTCTATGCGCACTGCCACATGGGGTGAAGCTTTGATAAAAGTGCTACTGAATAACCTACCAATCTGTTTTATTTTATTTTTGAACTGGGTGTATTCATCATTGCCTAACTTATACAAATTGCATAATACGAGCATAACCCGTTTAGTCTTGAACAGAACCCTTGATGTATTTTCAGCGCTTTGTTTTGCCTCAGGTCAAAACGGTAATAATGGGATGTTTGAAGTCTTTTCAGACTGTTCAGTAGTATTTTATCCAAGAAGATATTATTAAAGTTGATTTTGTATTGCATACTCATTAGACCCTACTATTTTACCCCACATGAGGATCCAAACTTTGGTTCTCATTCATATGAAGAAGCTAGTAAAGAGCTTAATAGGTATGCATTTTAAAAATCTGGTAGAAAACATGAATTCTGCAATCCAGGTAAGTGTAAAAAATGAGACTGAGCACATGAAGGCTGTCAAGAATTTTCATTTCCATTTTCCAACTCCTGCACTTAGCCTGTAGGGAATAATTCTGCTACGTGGTGTAGAGCTCTACACATGCCCGTGTATCTTAATTTGCTAGGGGATCCTTATGTCTAATTTAAATTCTTACGAATTAGTGAAAGCTTAATTTTTTTAAATGAATGAGGAAGCTGCAACCTGGCACAAGGTAATGTTCCTCATCTGCCTGTGTCCTTGAGACATGAGACACTTCTTTAAGAAAAAGGAGTAATACTACTTTTATTCTTCCCATTTCCAATTTACACACCTACAAATTGCTGCAGTATGTTTTGCTAAAATAGATTAATTCCAAATTTCAATCTTTCTGTCTTTAGCGGTTTGGATGTTCACAAAACTGAAGCTAAATTACTTGGGACTATATTTGGTACTAATAAAAGAAGGTAGGAACATGCTGCGTACACTTTTGTACGTGTTCAGATTGTTGGTCCAGGAAGTCCTGTATCCTGTCTTCAATAGGGACTGCATCAGAGAAAGCAGAAAGAACCCGTAGGAACCAATGATAAAATAAACTGCCCGTGAAGGAAGTAGTCTCAAATTCTCTTTGAGCTCATTCACTGAAACGTGGCTGTTTATAAAGATATTAGTAATAACTGTAAAATATTTGATTTGAAATTTTGTATGAGTATGAAAAATTTCTAATTGTTTTTTCTTTTAACAGAAGCTTTTCATTTTAAGATATTAAAATGCTTGTTCTTGACTGTTCTTCGTTATTATTTAAACAACATAGTATTTTATTAGTTCTAATGAGGCATCTACTCCTGACTCAAATTGAGCAATTTTCACTCTTCATTTAAAGTTATGGTTATTTGAAGTTGCATAATAAGCTGTCAATATTAAATGACTTCATTGTTGTTTAATGGTCAAGTCAAAGTGGTAACACGTAGTTGTAACAGTGACCTTAGCTGTATCGTTTAATATGTCTAGTAGATGCTGGTGTAGATTAGTTAAGAAGAAATCATATAAATTAAGAACATAGAGAAAAAATAAATGCTGCATAGGAAAGATAGTAAAAATCGGTGATGCATGAGTCTGAAAGGTTCAGAGGCTGAAAGCCATCCGCCGGTTTGTATTTACACCATTATGAATCACTCCCGTTTTCTTTCCAGAAGCAGTTCCCCCTGCAGCAGATCTGCTTTTTTATACCGTTCTTTTACAGCCCACTAACAAATTTTCTCATCCTTCATGATGGCTGCAGGGTATCACCAAAATGAGAATTTGTTATTTCATTGTCCTGGAGAGTTCAAGGACCTTTGGGTAAGGGGAGAAATGGGAAAAGCAGGAATCAAAGTGGTCTGGGATTGCTTAATTTTTTTCAGATTATCTTCTGAGAGTCAGCATTTAATGGCAGGCAGTTTAGCTCAGAACAATAGTATTTTGCCTTTAAGCTGAAAATGACTCTAACCTTTGCAGTGATGGCCCAGGAGAACTTGGCCTGTTGTGCCATACTGTTAGCATCCCCCTCTTCCAGCTTTCCCATGTAATGTCAGTACGAGTCTCCTCAAGGTGCATTAGTGTCACTGTGAACAGTAATTGCAGTAGCAGGGTGCAGTCAATAATGTTGCCATGTGTGTCTGTGTATCTCTTCTAATTCACCAAGGCAAGGCAAGAGAAAAACACCCTCACCCATGCAGACTGCAGTGTACTGGTGACAGCTTTTCATTTAATTTGGAGGGATGGGGGGCCATTCTCTGTGGAGTACATGAAAGAAATGTTGGAGTTGCTTAACACAAGGTGGGGGGTACCTCTGAGCCTCCACTGGGCTTTCGGCAGCAGCTGCTGTGTTGATCTTGTGGCTGGCTGTTCTCGTGCAGCTATATGAGCTTCCAGCTCTGAATGACCAAGGAGGATAAACTTCATCGGTTTTGATTTGTGTATTTTTATTTGTCCTTCTGAAATGCTGCCTGAAAAGGCTAAACTGCACCTCTCTGCTAGAATAATTTCTATTACAAACTACTAAGCCATGTATTTAATATGAGGTTTTATTCGTATTCAGCTGTTCTCCATGTTTGTACTAGTTAGACATGTGCTTATTGCACAAATGAATCATTTGATTTCTACTGAAATCCGGTGAGATAATACGTGTGGTCTTTCTTTAAAGGCCGCTTATTCACTGGTGTCCTTTTCAAGCTAACTACAACCTGATTATTAAAACTCATTTTAGAAAATAGGATTGGTTGGGTTCTGTCAACCTTGGATAGTAGTCAGACCTAGAGTAAATCATCTTTCTGATAGTGTGTGATTGCCTTCTGTGTAGGCATACACCCAACAGACAATAAATGTACTATGGCAGAGAAGTAGAAGGTAGGTGGTAAAAGTTACCCTTGCATCCCTTGAAAATGAAACCATAGTCATATTAGCAGTGAAGGAGGGTATTACAGAGAGAGAAAAGTAATATTCTGTTAGGAAATAGGTAACCAGTATGGCAACATTTTGCTCAAGAGTATTGCACTCTAGGTTTGTAAATGGACACCTTTCATTGATATTTTTGGATTTGTTTGTTTGCTGTTTATGTATTTCAGGATTTTCCATTGTGACTGCTTCTCATCTAGCACACGTTAAGGGTTTCTGACCTTTCTGACTATAAACTCTGCTACAGCCCAACCCTACAATAGGGTGTAACCCAGGTGTATATCATATCCTTTCTTATACTTTTGGGTTTTCAGGCTGAAGAAAGGTCATTACATGCTAAAACTGAATTCCCAAAGGTCATGTCAATGGGTCCGGTTGTTGTAATGCTGGTACATACAGTGATGTTCAGCCACTTGGTCTAGATGCAATCAGTAGCATTTTGGTGCCCTGGGTACCTCCCAGTTTCTAATTTGCAGACACCATCAGCCTTTTTACTTAGTGGGACAGGTCTAGTACAGTGTGCTGTGTTGTTTCATGGAGAGTGGTTAAGCTGTATGTATAACAACACTGTTTACCATTACTTAAGCAATGTAGATGATCGCATTAATTATTGTTATAATAAAAGAGTCAATGGCTGAGACTCAGCTGATATTAAGCAGGGTTACTTGATTAATTTCTTGTCTTTGTGCATTTGTCTCATTTGCATTTTTAAATTACAGTTCCTAAAGAGGGGATATATGTCACTGTAGGGCATCATTAAAAGATTTATGAACAGGTTTTGGGCAGCAGGAAGAAACCCAGAATTCTTATCAGCTGGTCAAGGAATCACAGCTGTATTGATGTGAGATGAAGCTTCTTGAAAAGTCAGAGCCATTAATGTCTGATGAAACATGAAAGCTTAGCAGCTGGTAGTGGAATTTTGGTCTGTTCAGGACTGTACAGTAAACAGATTTTAACCTCTGTTAGGTAGGCATTGTCAGAGTCAACAGTGACATGTAATTTCCAAAATAGTTTATCCGCTGCAGGCAATGTAGTTATGAACAGCTGTATGAGCATGTCACAAGCTATGGTTGAGTAAGACTTTCAGGTTTTGAGGTATATCACTACAGGGTCACATTTTTTTCCTTGCAAATAAGTGAGAGTAAAAGACACCTCAAAACTCTGTAAATCTTATCAAATGAAGATGAGGATTTGACCTGATGGTAATCTAATTTCTTTCAAAGGATTTAGTTGTTAGCTTGCCAGATTTTACTCTTGAGATAGTTATCACCTGAAGCATGTAAGCTGCTCTTTTCAGTTTGATGGTGTCCAGACAGTGAGAAAATTGCTGTCTGTAAAATCAAGTGAAATGGCTGTGTTTCGTTCTCAGTAATTAAAAAGCAATTGCAATAATATTCACAATAATATAAACAAGTAACCCTCTTTGAAGTAAAAAACAAGGTTTCCAGGTAGGCAGGTCTTCCTGAGATGCATTCAGATAACACTTGTGTATGAGAGAGGCAAATCATAGGAACGATCTTTGACAGGAGGTAGTCTGGCCCATCCCAGAGCTTTTCAACACTCAGTGAGATTAGTCTGATATAGAGGACAGTACATTATCCAATGAAGCATCCCAGTCATTCAGCACTCTCAGCAGCTGGAGCAACTGTAGGGCGGTTAGCCTGTTTAAGAACCACCATGGAAAGCAGTTCAAACACCTTAAACTCTGCGTTATAGATGTGACTGCTAAAAAATAAAAACAAATACCCCTCTATGCTGGACATTAAACGTCCTGTTAAATATGTTCTTTTAAAAAACTTACTGTTGTTCTTTAATTTTTTTTATTGCTTTTAGTTGTTTACCAACTTATTTTATTCAACAAGACTCAAGAATATGAGGATCTGGTTTTCCTCATAAAATAATATTCATACCCCAATGTAAAATCTGGAATTTAACATGGAATGATTAAAAAAAAAATTAATCTACATCTTAATTGTTGATACTGTGTCAGTTGTCAGTGAGACATGTCAGTAGGTGATTCGAATTTTTGATACAAATCACTGACCACTTCTCAAATGAGTCATGTTTTGCTTTCTTGTTTTGTTTTTTTTTTTTTACCTGATTATCCACTGGCAAAAGGTTCTGCTATGTGTAATTACAGCTGCTTCTACAGTACTGTAGAAATACAACATTGGTAAACGTGTTGATGAGGCTGTCTTAGCTTTTTTGAGGAAGAGCATAACCCTTACATTTTGAGATTTCTTTCAACATGCAGAATTATGCAGAAAAGGTTAGGCTTTAATTATCTGATCATCTTTCCATAATATTTCTGATTTGAGTTATTCCTATCAGCAGTCTGAAGCTCTTTTCATTAAAGCTGCATGTGTGATAAGAGCACTAGTCCTTGTTCAATGTTACTCATGTTAATATGAATGAAAATAAGAATATGAATGTGAACATACTCCTATGTTGTAGACACATGATGGACATGGAGGAAATCACTTTTCTAGGTAACCTTCTCCCTACTGCATTCATTGCCGTGAAGCAAAGGGAGCTGCTTGTCATGTCTATAACAAAAAGAAGAAAGCAGCGAAAGATTTCCTAATTTCTGAGTGTCACTGATGCTTTAGCACTTTGAACTCCTTTCACCATGACAGTGGGAGGACTGCAGCAGAAGCATAGGAGGATCATTGAGAGACCTTACTGCTCTGTTGGTGGGAACTCTTCATTGCTGCAAAGGCATCAGCTGTATCACGTCCCCTGTCTTTCAGGTCTTCTGTAATGCGATCTTAAATCTTCTCCCCTAGAAAGGTTTATATTCCCTTGAACAGAGAGGTCGTGCATGGCAGAGTGATGGGAGAACCATGATTTCTCTTTGCTCTGGTATGTAAATATGAGTGTCACCAAACACTCCCATGTGATCATTTCCTCAGTCTGTTCCTTTCCAGGGGCCAGGTGACCTCTTCCACTGTGTCATTGTTTCAGACCATAAACAGATCATGCTCTTGAGCATTTACATTTTTTGTTCAAAGCTTGAAAGTTACCTTCTGAGCAATGAGGACTGGGAGTGTCATTAACCTGCAAAAGTTTCACATACTCAAAGGACTTCTTGGCCCTCTGACCGCCTAATTTGAATGATTAGACGGTGCATACTTTCTAGGAGTGGGAGAAAAGGGCTGGAAGTAAGCTTGCATGGTATACTGAGTTCTCCAGCCTACTCAGAGATGATAAAAGCTTTGGAGTCGAGGCTTAGTAGTTCCTGACTTTTAGTGGGCTGTTTGGGAGTAGAGAAAACATCAGATTTTTTCCCTCAGGACCCAGGAAGTGGGAGACAAAAAAACCCACAAAAAACAAACCACAGGGAAGGAACTACTGGTGTTTCCACAGGCCTTTGGAAGGTTGCTGCTACTAGAGCCTCCTGCCTCCCTCCTCCACACATTCCCAGCAGTATCAGCTGGCTTGTGGCCAGGCAGTGCCTTATGCTACCTCACTCAAAGTCTCTCCCTTGCTGTTAGTGGTGATGTTACCTCCAATGCTTCCAAGACTGGTGACCAAGTCTCATTCCCTGACAGTCTTGTGTTCTGTGGCTCATTTAAATAGGGTCATATACCAGCAAGGGAAATATTTTGACCCCAACTAGGAGAGGCTGGGTTCCCCTCATTGCCCCACAGAGCAACACATTTGTTCCAGCAGTAGCTCTGGGGGAGGAAAGACACCACTGGCAGTTTCATAGGAGTAGGGAGTGGAAAAGCTAAATCATTAAGATTCAGTGACCTTAAATGACTGTCACCACCTGGAAAGAGAGCTGCCCGTCAGGAGCATGGAGGTGGTGACATAAAGAGACTGGAGGTGAGCGTTTGACACTGGCAGAGTAACTGGGCGTGGGCTAATACTGATAACAGCAATGAAGGTGGGAGTGGAGGCATGCGATGGCTACGCTTGGCCTCAGCATGTATAGCCAAAAGATGACATTGCTGCCGCTTTCCGAAAACCTGAGATGAGGGCTCAGAAACTAGCTCCTGACATTGCTTGTTGATCATTTACAGCAGATGCTTCTTGGCAGCAGTGTCATTAAGGTTGGTAATAAATTCAGTGTGGATTACGTATGCAGGAAAATAGATGTAAACCATAACACTTTCAGAATTAAGTGTCTTCATGGATTGTATTTTCTGCCCTGATCACGGCCTGAAATACACATGTATATTTACTACTGTTTCTGAAAATGTAAATAATATTTAGAGAAGCTTTTTTCAGAATACTCAGGGAAAATTTAGGTAAGGCTTCTTTATTATATCAAACGCTAGCCATAGTCCAGTATATATTCTTTTCCAGAATACAAGTGCAGATTTACAAGAGTACAAAATGTAACTGAACTCACAGTGTGTTTGCAAGAGACTGCCTTGTTAATTTTCCTTCAAGACAAATTAAGTTGCTTTAAGTTGCTCACAGTATTCCACACCACATTAAGGTTTCTGGACCTGTGAGGGTGACTGAGAGAGAAGGAGCTGGCAGGAACAATGCACAGGAGAACTGCCCATTAAAAAGGTGCATGGAACTGTGCAAAGAAAAAAAAAATTATACGAAGCTCAAACTTTCCCATCTGCTGTAAGACTTGTTTTAGAAACGTTCCACAGCTTTTATTAAGGTATACAAAATTACTGAATTATCAGACCTCAAATTACTCAAAATTAATGTTATTGAGACTATATTCCCTCTGCTACCTGTACCTGTACAGCATTGTAAATGATATTGGGATAGTTATACCCAAGCTACCACATTGCAAACAGCTTTATAGCACCTCAGTGCATATGCCAGCAAGGAATTGTTTTGTGTTTGCCCTGTTTATCATTATATTCTGGCTTTAAGAGTCTACCAGGCTTCAAGGCAGCTTACTGGGCTAAATGGACCTTTATTCTGAGCCAGTATATATTTTTTTGATGTTCTTTTTGTATTTATATAGTAGTTTACATTTCCAAATGCTTTCCCATCATTAACTCTTTAGGCCCCTCCTTAGATTGATGGGTTTCATCAGTAAATGAAATGCATTCAGCAGTATTGCCAGGTGCTGAAACTGGCTGGCACAAACAGTCCATTTCTGTGCTAGAAAACCCCTAAATTACAAGATGCTAACTGATCTGTTGGGAACGGTCACTAAACCACTTAAATGCCCAGGAGTATCTGTGCCCAGGAATTAGTTGGGTAGGTCACAGAGCCAAAAGCATGCCAGCAGCCATCTGTTTTTTCAGCGGTGGGGCTGGCCGCGCTGCAGCACACCAGAGTGCCCCCAGCCACTCCTCCGTTCCCAGTGCTGCCACTGGCAGTGTCACATGGGAAACAGCATCGGTTCATGGACTTGCCCCAAAACTGCAACCATGATGGCTTACCTAGGTTCACTCTGATGAAGGTACCAGCTTGAAGCTACACACAGTTAGCTTAGGTATCTCTTGATCTACTTGCATAAACAAAAGCCCTGTGCCAGATCTGTGAGGTCCCTTCAGCATCCTGAGTTTGATTCTGAATAATGCAAGCGGTGGTGTGTCTGCACTGTAGTTTTGGTATGACAAACTTAGTTGTAAATTATGAGTTAGCCAAGGTACCGGTACTGATGGCAGGAATTCGGCCACAGTAGTTTCAACCTTACTTCCAGTGAATTTTATCTTCATTCTTGTAAATAGGGTTTGCCCAAGGCCACCCTCAGCAAAGCCACGGACAAAATTAGCGCGCCTTTTCCTCAGTCTGGTTTCACAGAGGAGAAACATGCAAATGCAGTTTCCTGGCCAGATTTGGACCAAGACAGCCCCTCATTTATTTTTTTCGGTTTTGTCTAGTGGTCACTTCTTAGGCTACAGACTGACTGCTGTGCCTTGCTGTGAAGATCACTGCAATTCGGTGCTTAATAATGTTCAGGTAGCTGGTACCGGGCTGCTTGTGCACTGGAAGGCTTCTCTGTTGTTCTGGTGTGGTGTGACTGGTTTGATGTGGGGCCCTCCTTGTCCCTGCAGTGTCCTGGGTGGTTTTGCCAGCCATGGTTAAACTATTCAGTGAGGACTTGTTCTGATGTCCTTATTTTGTTAACCACATGAGAAGGAAGCCTCAAGCAAAAATCGTACCACATCGTGTGTTTGTAGCTGGGTGCCATTCCCCACCACGCTGCCGCAGCCTGCTGGCACCCTGCCATTTCAGAGGTGGGAACCTGGGAACTCACCTGGCTGGGTGAGCTGGCTTCTCACCAAGAGGATTCTGCATCTCAGGGCATGGCTGGGATCTGCTTAAGTGGAAAGCACAAAAGTTTCATTGTGTTTTTTTGAAGTTTGTTTTTTTTTTTTTTAGCAGTTGCTGAGAGTCACCTGTTTTTTCCTGGGCAGTGTTCTTCTCCTGGGGCTGCCTGCACACAGCCTGGCTGGTGTATTGGGCAGACAAGGAGGCGTTTCAGGTTCTTATCTTTCTCACAGTGCCTGCGGTATTTTAAGACAACACTGCTGCAGTCACTGATGTTGTCCTTTCGAGTGTTCTTAAGTTCAGTGACTTGGAACGAAAGGAAGTAACACTTTAGGACTTATGTTTTCTTTTGGATGATTCATTGTCAAGGTTTGAGGGCTTTTGCTTAGTGAAGTAGTGTTTCTAACTTTTTTTTCTCTGTGTTCTTTTAACCGATGAGTATAGTCTTTTAGTTCAACTTAATGACGTCTTTGTAAGTCTGGTTATTTCTAAGATGTAAAGCTGATCTTTTATTTTGATGTTTCCCCCCTACAGCTGACCTGAACAATGTCAGGTTCTCAGCGTACAGGACTGCCATGAAACTCCGCAGGCTGCAGAAAGCACTCTGCCGTAAGTATGAGCATGTGCCTCACCCACTTCCAGGAAGACCCTATGATCAATGCACAAGTGTGTTTGCAACTTTCAGAAGCAGAAAAACACCCCCACACATACCCCCAACTCTGCCTAGTACATGGAAACCTCTCACCTGAAGGGTCTTCTGCTGCCACCAGTTTTCATGCTCCTTATGAAACCAAAGTGCTGTGTGGTCTGCAGATCTATCCCTTCTAAGACAGAGCAGCAGATGAGAAACAAAGCTAACACCCCCTACATATTTCTTTATATTCTTCAGGTGGGTATTTTCACTATGCTCATCACGGGAGGCACGTCCTGTGTCAGCCACAGCTTTACAGCTGAAGACCAAAGCAGCAGGATTGTAGTGTGTTGTGAACAGTGAGAGTCTGGGTGAAAGAGTCGCTCCAGAGCTGGAGTTGCTAATGGTTTGTGTCCTGGTTTCAGCTGGGATAGAGTTAATTTACTTCTTAGTAGTTAGTACAGTGCTGTGTTTTAGCTGTGATGTGAGAACAATGTTGATAACATGCTGATGTTTTTAGTTGTTGCTGGGTGATGTTTATGCTAAATCAAGGACTTTTTGGTTCCTTGGGCCCTGCCAGCCAGAGGGCTGGAGGGGCACAGGAAATTGGGAGGGGACA
>JAVJGI010000014.1:86089788-86157570 GCA_035590275.1 Ibycter americanus
TTGCTTGCGTGCGTGGCTTTTGCTTTACCTATTAAATTGTTCTTATCTCAACCCTTGAGTTTTACATTCCTTTCTGATTCTCCTCCTCATCCCTCTGGGTAAGGGGGAGCGAGCAAGCGGCTGCGTGGTGCTTGGGTGCCGGCCGGGGTTAAACCACGACAGTTTGTTGAGTTGAATCTTGAACCCTGAGGGGTTGTTGCCTTTAAATGAGATCATCACAATAAACATTTAGCTTCATTTTCCCCCAGCTTTTGGTTATGTTCAGAAGTCTCTCATGAGCCATACATTAGTGATGTGCACGTTCTAACATTTTAATTCTCTCAACTGGTGTCTGGAATTCTACCTGTCACTGGAGTTACATTTCCTTTTCAGGTTATGGTAACCTGATAGCTAAATAATTTGCTTATAGTTTTCTTGTTAGGCCAATCAGTTGCCAAAGCAAGCAGTTTATTAGGTGGTACAATTTGGAGGGTTATTAAAATATTTTAACATTCACTATTTAGTATTTAATTACGGGGTTAAATTTCTGCCACAGTTGCAAATGTCTCAGCTGTTGATTTATCGCAAGTTTGGATTTGTGCTCACATGCTTTCTGGAACTGTGTCAAACCTTGGTGGTTTTGAGCATGTTTACTTTTAGGCTTACAAGCATGGGTGAATTCCACTAATGAACAGACTTAATTTCTGAATGTATAAGAAAACAGAAAAGAAAAAAAGGAAAAAAATAAAACAATAAGTGAAAAGTCTTGTAACATAATGTAAGATTTCAACATGAGTTCAGTGACAAAGAATGAATTATGATCATCAGAAATACAAACATCTTTGCATGGCACAGCATTGCTGCCACACTCATCATGGAAAGGTAGTGTAAAGAAACTGGACTGATATGCCTTAAAAAGTATTTATAATTAGCGCAGCACTGAAGTAAGGAACTAAAATTTTTGGAATTACAAGTTTTTCTAGCTGGCAGTGCACAAGTCTAACCTGTATCAGGTTTTTATGGCTGAAAGTTCAAAACTTCGTATCCTGTTTTATCTGTATTACCCTGATTCCTACCACTGAATAGTTCTAGACTGATCTTGGACTTTTGTATTGGGTTTACATGGCAAGGTTTTGGTAGCAGGGGGGCTGCAGGAGTGACTTCTGTGAGAAGCTGCTGGAAGCTTCCCCCATGTTCGATGGAGCCAATGTCAGCCGGCTCCAAGACAGATCTGCCGCTGCCAAGGCTGCGCCTATCAGTGACAGTGGTAGCACCTCTCTGTTAATGTATTTAAGAAGCGGGGGAAAGCTGCACAGCAGCAGTTGGGAGAGAGGAGTGAGAATAAGTGAGACAACTCTGCAAACACCAAGGTTAGTGAAGGAGGAGGAGCAGGAGGTGCTCCAGGTGCCAGAGCAGAGATTCCCCTGCAGCCTATGGTGAAGACCACGGTGAGGCAGGCTGTGCCCCTGGGGCCCATGGAGGTTAGCAGTGGAGCAGATATCCACCTGCAGCCCATGGAGGATCCCATGCTGGAGCAGGTGGATGCCCGAAGGAAGCTGTGACCCCATGGGAAGCCCACACTGGAGCAGGCTCCTGGTAGGACCTGCGGACCCATGGAGAGAGGAGCCCAGACTGGAGCAGATTTACTGGCAGGACCTGTGACTCAGCAGGGGACCCATGATGGAGCAGTTCACAAAGAACTGCAGCCCATGGGAAGGACTCATGTTGGAGAAGTTAGTGAAAGACTGCCTCCCACGGGAGGGACCCCACACTGGAGCAGGGGAAGAGCGTGAGGAGCCCTCCCCCTGAGGAGGAAGGAGCAGGAGATATGATGAACTGACTGCAAACGCCCGTTCCCTGTCCCCCTGCACCACTTGGGGGGAGGAGGTAGAGAAAATCAGGGATAAAGTTAAGCCCAGAAAGAAGGGGTGGGAATGATGTTTTTAAGATTTGGGTTTATTTCTCATTATCCTACTCTGATTTGATTGGTAATACATTAAACTGATTTCCTCAAGTCGAGTGTTTTGCCCGTGACGGTGATTGGTGAATGTCTCTCCCTGTCCTTATCCTGACCCACAAGCCTTTTCTTATATTTTTTCTCCCCTGTCCAGCTGAGGAGGGGAGAGTGACAGATTGGCTTTGGTGGGCACCTGGCGTCCAGCCAGGGTCAACCCATCACAACTTTACAGTGTGGAATTGTAATTATGCACTGAAGTCAGTTCATCTCTCGAGGTTACACTTAGGTAATTTTCTCAGAATGTATGTTTTCAGAGACATGCAGTGGCGCTTACACTGATTACTTTAGCACATTCTTCATACTTGTATCTAAGGAGAAGTATTTAAGGAATTTGGTTAGCAGTCTTTGTTCTTACAAATATTTTTGCTTGGAGACACCATCATTGTATTTGTGTATTCTATGATTTCAGTGTCGCTTGTGAACTCAGTTTAATTAATTTTTGTTAAAAAACCCAACTCATTACAAAATTCTTTGCTGCAGTTTGGCACTAGTAGAAATAGAACACAGTGCTGTGTTTCAGGGCTCCTACACATAGCAAAAAATCCCTAAATTCCACTTGCAGTAGGTAGAGCTTTCAGCTCTTACTTTTTTGGTTCAGTTTTAAAATTGCAGGAGTATACGTGTGTATAGATATATATATATAGGCATATTCTTTTCTGCAAACTTCATGAAAAGCAGAGCAGTTTTGTCTTCTGAGGAGCACTCTAAAGTTGTGTGCACAATAGAAGTGCAGTGAAGGTACAGCCTGTTTCTCAGTGGCAAGAATAGAAACACTTTTGAAAATGAGCTACATTTAGACTTTAGTTCTTTTCAGTTTGTAAATCAGCCCAATGAACATTAAGACACTAGGATATTATACCTGAAGAAGAATATGGAAAATGGTAGTCCTTAACAAGTAAATGCTTGTGTATTGTCTTAGCCTAGAAGAATCTAGCATGTGGCTGTATTATCCCAGCCTTTTAAATTATTGTGGACCTGCCAGGTGTAACTGTTGCACTGGGGTTTTTTAAATGTCTGGTTTCCTTTGATAATCACATCAAAGCATGTTGACTTTCTTGTTTTGCTACTGTTAAAAGATCTGATCTTCAAGTGCAAACCACATCTGAACATTGTGATGCCAATAAAATGGGATGTATTCACAAACTTTTCTTGGAGATGCAGCAAAAGGAAATATTAAGAGCTTCTGTTAGGGTGCTTTTTTACTTTAATTTTATGCAGGCTAGATTAAATATATTTTTTTAATGTATCAGCCAACAGCAGCAGGTTACAGAGGAGATGATCTTGCATTCTGGGAACACCATTAATACTTTTTTATCACCAGCCGTATGTTGAGTTTTCCCTAAGTTCAGTATGTGACCTCCACAGCATACTTTCTCCTGCCTGTTACCAGTCACTTTTGTCCTTCGGTTGGTTAGTTATTCCAGGTTGTCTTTGATACTTTTCCTGCAGTCTGGCTATAGGTTGGTGTCTAGGTACAAACATCTTAACATTTTTTCTCTTGCCTTAGAGGCCAAAGAAATACTTATATAGATGAGTTAGGTTTCAAAATAAGCTAGAAGCTACTGCTTACACAAATTTTTGAGTCAGTTTTGGAATTTAAAATAGAAAATAACAAAACAGTGGTAGAGAACCCACAAAAGGTACAAAACATAAAGTGGTATGGTTTATTTCAGTTAAAGCTTTGCAAATCACTCAATGGCAACAAATATACGGCTCTTCAAGACACATGTGACTGTTGAGGCTTATCTTTTGAGTCTGTCATTCCCGGGACCTCCATATTTGCTTTCAGGAAACAAATGCGCAATTCCTGGTTCTGGAAAGCCCCCACACACACACACACACATTTCCTTATTCTTGCTAGGAAAGATGCAGGAGGAGCTTAATGTGGCAAAGGCCAGAGCCGCTCTTCTTTCCATAAAAAGAAGTTCCCTAAAGCAGAACGTGGTGGCAGGCACTTTTTGCCTGTTGTAAGATGAACATGTATTACTAACTTCAAGATAGGACAGGAGGCTGATGAAGAGTGGGGTGAAAGGTTTTTCAGAAGCTGCTGCTTATTAGTGGGAAAAGCTTTCACAAAGTGGTGTGACCCATGTTTAGCAGTAGCTGCATATATAATTAAACTGCCACTCAGGTGCCTGAGGGGTTCATTTACTTACCGTTGATTCATAGTCTCAAAGGAACTGAGAGTTCAACCTAAAGCGCAGAGTTAAAGGTGTTGTGGAGGCAGTGCTCCGTTTCCAATTTGGCTAATAAATTATTAGAAGGAAAGCATCTTTCTGAGACTCTCATAGGAATGGGTCTGATAAATGTGCTTTTGCAGGATATAACACTGACCTTAGAATTGCTATATTTTATATGCTGGTAGGTTAAACATAATATCCCAAAAGATTTTCTTTTAATACCTATATGCTAATGTGAAAAAAGTAAAACTCCAATAAAACCTTGCACAAAACCAGAGAATCAAAGTTAAATTTCTTGGTATAATAATGAGGATAGCATTCCAAGCTTTTCTTATTCACTCTGCCACAGGGTATGTCAGGCCCACAGGATGAAATTTTCAGAAGTGCTTAAGGGATTTAGTAGCAGAAGTCCCTATTGATTTCCAATGAAATTTACACTCCTGAAATTCCTTTGGCAATTTTGAAATCCCAGCATACTGTCCATACTGCATTACCAAGCAGCCCTGTGTTGCAGCTAAAGTATTTTTCATCTCCACTAGGACATCAAAGGGCCAGTTTCATCCTTGGTAAAATAGGATACTCAAGTGTCAGTTTGGCAAATACGCCCCTAAGCTGGATCACGTTCTTAAAAAATTCCTGTATGGATATAGAGTTCTGCATTTAGCCTCTGCACATTTTTCTTTTTTTTTTTCACGTTACCAAGAGGTATCGCTTACCAGGACCCAAGAAAGCACATTTTTATTCCCGTGAGAGAAAAACTGGTCTTGCAATGGGTCAGTTCATTTCCCAGTTTTGTGAAGACTTTTCTGATTGAGTTTGGGCAGTTCATTTTGGGCCAGATGCTACTGCCTTGAGTCATGTTGAATCATGCTGCACTTTGTGATTGCTCATGGTGTGAGCAGGACTAACGGCATCTGGGCTTTAACATCGCTGTTGCTCACACCCTGGAAATTCACTGCAAGGATTTACGAAGCATTTTCATGTGGCAGCAGGAAGATCTGTGTCAATAGTCTAATTTTTCTGATTTCTTTTGTTCTTATTCCTGTTTTACTTTGTAAACCAATATCCCAGAACTCTCTGATTTGGTGTCCCCCGACGTGTGATGCTGCTGGTAATGTTAGTGTGCAGAGGTTAAGCGATGAGGAAGGGGAATTCTGTTCTGCCTTGGACATCCGAATTTCAAAATGCAACTGACAGTTTGGAAGAAAAATCAAGTTTTGAAATGTCTGTGACAAAAAACTCTGTTGTATGTTGACTGAGAAGTTTAAATATGTCTTACTGCATAAAGTCATAGAGATATTTATAAATGTAAATGCTGTGCAGAATTAAAAATGGATAAATTTCATTAATAAATATCAAAATAGGCCATTTATTTTTTTCTGGAACCTTCTTTTCCCTGTTCTTCCCAGAGGAAAAGTAACAAGAGAGGTTAATCCTGGTTCAGTTGTGATTTGTTTGCATATTCCTTGCAGAGTTTTGTTCGGTTGAGATTGCTCGATTTCTGTAAGAAATGGATGGCTCATGTCAGGAAAGCTGATGATGTGTGCTATGTTTAGAGCACATTTGGTGAATGCAGTAGTCAAAAATTAGCCTGTCTATCTGTAGGAACATAAAACATGAAATAGGTAATTTTTACTTACATAGTAATTTATGTGTAATATTTCCATAGGATTCAATAACATAATAAGTACTTTACAGCTAACAATGAAATAGATTTCACTTTTATAAACACTGCTCTGTAAGACCACAGCTGAATAAACAGTGCACCTGTAGGAGTCTAGAAACCAGTCTTACACCTGGCTTTCAGAGGACATAAAACATCCTCTGGACAGAGGTGTAAGCCAAGTAAATTGTTCTGTTTACTTTTGGGGTATGGGTAATATAACCACTGTTTGTCTTAAGTCTTTATTGTTGTTTTTTTAATTATTATTATTGTAACAGTGGATCTCCTGAGTCTGTCTGCTGCATGTGATGCCTTGGACCAGCACAACCTCAAACAAAATGACCAGCCAATGGATATTCTGCAGATCATTAACTGCTTGACCACCATTTATGATCGACTGGAACAAGAGCACAATAACCTGGTCAACGTTCCTCTCTGCGTAGACATGTGCCTCAACTGGCTGCTGAATGTCTACGACACGTATGTATGGGTGCTCTGAACATGGGGTGCTCAGAAGCTTTCTGAATAGCACAGGGAGAGGGGGAAGGTGTAAGGAGCCATCTGCCTCATTATAACATGAATGGCTTGAAGCAGCAAAAAGAGTAGTTGAAGTGAAAGTTTAGTAAACCTAATGGTTTAATGGCTGCGTTTAGCTGAATCAGTACAGCCTTGGTTAGGCTTACAATCCCAGATTCATTAAGCTAAACAATGAGAGAGCTGGGAAACAGAACTTTTTAAGCAGATTTCTGTGTTCAGAGCAGTTGTGGGACTGCATGTTCTCAGCAGGTCATGGCTTTGCATGGCTTTCTAGTTTATTTAGATAAATTCAAGAGAATTATCAAGAAGCAACAGTATGAACACCATCATACAGGCTCTTGCATGCGTCTGTACTTCTGGGTGTTAAACCTTTTCAGAGCTGTTCATTTTGTATAGCTTTCAATCTATAATTGCTGTTCAAAGATGGAAGAGACTCATGCCTAATGTGATGTGCCTACAACCCTTCGCAGTCAGGAGATTTGAGAAATATTTAAACTAAAATTTAACTTTAAAAAGTGTACCTAAAAGTATAAATGCAACAGAGTAAATTTATCTGAAGAAAATTGACAGGTGTTTCTGTTCAGTGAGTTAATGATGTTGCTCATAACACATAGACAAATCCCAACACATGTTTATAAGCTAATTTTAGAATAAGCCATTATTTTGTATTTGGTCAATGTACTGAAAAAAATGTCAATGGAAGTACTTATTTGTGTTTTTAAGGTTCTTACCAGCCACCTTCAGCCAGACACACTCATTACTGTGGCAGAACCAACATTTATGTGTAGAAAAGGAAAGACATGGGACAATTACTGTATTTCCATTGACGTTTTGAACTGTATTGGAGTGCCATAACATTGTTCTTCCATCCACCCTTTGTCACAGCACTGAAACTTCGATGATCACCTGCAAAAAACCAGTACACATTTGTACAGAGTCTCTTGTGATAAGCCAGTTGCTACAATCCTCTGTAGCAGCTGCAGTATCCTGTGAAGTGAATTACCCAGATTACGTTATATTTTTGTGTAGGGTACTGGTAGTAGGGAATGGGACCATATTAATTTAAGAGCCAGGTTTTCTTTCTTTAATCTGCTTTGGCTTTCACAGAAATCTGATCCACTTCTGATTTATCATCAGCTCTAAATAGCATATAAATGAAGACACACAGGAAAAAAACAAATAAGATGTGCTTGGGATGTTAATTCAGATCAGCCATGTTAGAGGCAGAGAGGAAACTAAAGGTCGTTCCACGGGCTGCCCTTAAGTTGGACTGTCCAGTTTAGATTTGCCAGGTCCAGTCTAGTTTTCGTTATGTTGCACTGTGCTGCAAGTACAGCATGAGAAATCACAATTGGCTGCCTCCCGTCAATTCCCTATGCTAGGGAGCTGCTTATTGCAGAACACAATGAAACGGAGAGGTGGGTTATGTGTGAGGAAAGCTTGTAGCTATTTTGCCAGAATTCAGGTTTGAATTACATTGGTGAGAGAAGTGACCTTGGGGTTACATGTGTTTAGTTTTCATTGTAAACTTAATAGGGAGAGATCAACTGAAGTGCATAGCGGTAGTGGAGACTTTTAATTAAATGTACTGAATCTTTACTTTTCTTATAATTGAAAACTGTCATTTGTAAAGATATTAATCAAATCCACAGTCAATGACTGATCTAATTATGAGCACAGCTCTGCAAATCCAGCACGTTTCAGATTTGGTTTAATGGATCAGTCACTCATGCTCATTTGCAGTAGCATGCTAAATTACTGGTTTGACTTGGGAGGAGAGGAGAGTGAACTAACAACTCATGATTCGTGCAAGTTTCAATTTAATATGCCTTGCAGAGAAATCATCATTCTACATTTTTCTCTTGTGTAATTTGCATGAGGCTAGTATTCATCAGGAGGAGATTCTCAAGGCACAAATGATAATTAATTTGGAAAAGATTTGAGGGAGAGCAGTAAGAGGAGTGGAGTGTGGAAAGCATAGGTAAACGACAAATGCTTATGTGTGATGAAAAACACAAGATTCTTTAGTAAAGGATTGCAAATTCTAAAATCAGCTTTATCCCCTGGTTTCAGTCTGCACCTTTTATAGGTTCGCAGGGGAGATGCGTGGGTAAATGAGCACCGTTGTCTCCTACAATGCTTTCATAGGATTAAAAAGACAGCATGCATCTTTGCCGGACAGTGCAGCCTGATGCATGACTATGGCATGCCTGTACATGATTTATCTTATTCCCAGTGGTGTTCTTACTGGTGACAGTTCAAAACTGTTGATAAGGCCCTGCTTCAGAAATGTTGGTTTTAGGCATTAGTTTCTGTGTTGTATATGTCTTCATTTGAATTGCTGTCAGAAATAAAAGTCTTGGGGGAAGCCAGCAACTGGAAGTGAACTGAGCTAAACCAGATGACTGAGAGAAGATGTGAAAGTTTGTCATTGTGTCACCTACCGCACAAAGGAGGATGTTTTTCTCACAGTCATGTTAAAAAACAAAAGTAATAGTACAGGCACGTTATAAGGCAGGAGTGAGCATGAGGGGAAGGCTGACCAGAGGCAGCACAGGGACTGATGTGGAGCATACCAGCCCCTTGGCACTGCACAGGACAGGTTTGAGTGCAGCAAGGAGAAGCTCAGAAACCACATTGTGTCATTAATGGCATAACTATACAGCCTGCCTGCCTTCTTATGATTTCTAGGCAAACTTCATCACCCACCAGAACATCTTACAAGTGCCTCTGTTGGTGCACGCTGCTGGCTGAGGCTGCTTTTTTGTGCTTAGCTCCCTGTTGCTTTCTCAAACAAGTCAGGGCAGGGCTGACAGACAGTAAGCAAAGACTTTCTAAAAACAACTGCTACATTGCATTTCTAATGAAAGTGAAACTATATTGTCTTCGGCAAAAGGGATGGTTTGGTGTTCTGTCAGGGACCTCATCTTCTCTGAGAATAGCTTAGCAGTGGTTCGTAGAGAAACCTGTTCAAATAAGCGTAAGGTAAATACTCTTTACTCTTACTCATAAAAAAAGAGGTAATTATTTCCAAATGAGACTGTTTCTGATTGAATTGATGTAACAGCACAATCCAATTCAGCTATGCCTGTGAAGCCAGAAGCATATTTTATATTCCGTTTCTAGCTTACCTAATAAAAAGGCAGCATGTGCTGTGCAGCATGGTTCTATGTGGGACTTCATTTGTGATGACTATGGTACTGCAGTGAACTTCATTATAGTAAACAAATTATGACATGGATGGATCATATTATCAGCCAGTGTTTCTTTTTCGTTAGGGGTCGAACAGGAAGGATCCGTGTCTTATCTTTCAAAACTGGTGTTGTATCCCTTTGTAAAGCACACCTGGAAGATAAATATAGATGTAAGTCAATGTAATTCTTTTGGGTTTACTTTATGTATATATTCTGTGTTTATTCCTCCTATTTATTGCATAAATGTTTAAGTAGCATACAGAAACATTCTTTTAGATGGTCCAGATGCAAAGTGTGGTAATTTGGTCCCCCTTGTACTTTTAAGTTACTTGTTCAGTATGGTTTTATGTAGTTCAGCGCAGTTGTCCCTAAACTTTTTTGATCGCACCCCTACCAGTAAAAAATTTTTGAGCATACACCCCCAATAGGTGTATATTTATTTATAAATTGTGTACATGTACCACTGTACTAATATATTGTGTACATTATAAAACAGAAAAAATAGAAATTAAAAAAGGATGTGATAAAGTTGAAATAAACACTTTTTAATTTTTTTTATTTAATTTATTAACAGAACAAAAAATATTTTCTTACTGCACCCTAATGGATTGTCTTGCACACTCCCTGGAGTACAAGAACCCCTTTTTGGAGGCCACTGGTTTAGCACACCTTCATACACAAAAATGCGTGTCTACAGGACTTCTTGCATTACACCATTTTAAAATGCATTAACATTTTAAAATGTTTTCCACAATGTGGTCAGGATCTTACTAAGTACATTGTGTTTAAATATAGTTGGTACCTTAAAATAACTATTAAAGGTATGCAAGTCTTGCATATTTTAATGGACCAAATCCTGAAAAAAAAATTCCACTTGAAGTTTTAGTTCAACAGAGGCTAGGATCCAGAAAACAACTACTGATAAGAATAGTTCTCAAGAGTGACTATCTGATTAAATTAACTGGTATCACTCATCCATGCATTTAAAGAAACCACTAAAAACCCAACCTTTAGGACTTGACCCAATACTATAGCAATTCTTCATAAGTTGTTATTATCTGTTGTTCTGCTAATGAAAGCTAAAGAACCATAAAGAGAAAACAGACAGTTCCAACAATGGAGTCTGTGCATGACTATATAATTGGATCAGATTTTAGGGCAATCACTATGAATGTCACAGTTTAGATCTCTAGATGTTTCATATGGGTGTTGAGAAAAAGCATTCAGAAAATCTTTTAAGAAAATTAGTACAGATATTTTTCAAAATGATATTTCATTGAGGATTATCAAATTTATAAAGGAAAACATTTATTCATATTTTATAGTCTCCTGCAGTGTGTGTAAACGGTAATGCATAACCCCCATTTTAAAGGTTTTAGAACACTTTATGTTTTAATGTGGAAATTGAAAGCTGAAAATTTTGTGGGAGAGAAGGAATTGTTTCTGTCAGGCTGTGGTCTGGCTTCACCATCCATGTCGAAGTCATAGTGCAATTGCTGTTATTATTGCTGCGTGTGATGAGTCGCAATGTGTAAAGTTTTTTCTGTCATTTGTGCAGCAGAGCAGAGTTGGTTGTGCTAGAGCACAAGTCTTCAGGCTTGCAAAGGTGATGGAAGGATTTATCCCAAAATTATTTATTATAAAACTAGACGTGGCAAGAGTGAAATCCACGTAATTAAAAAATAATCCTTTCTCAATCCATTACTTTATTCCTTCTGAAGAAAAGAAGTGTCAAAGCAGTGCTAGGAAAGTTATCTCGAGCAGTACTGAAGCACCTTTATAATTGTATCCCTGGTGTCAGGTGAAATATTAAGGTGGCTCCAAGAAAGGGGCATTATTTTATTCTAGCTGTCTCTTCCTTGCTTTTTGGTTTTTAACCCACTGAAAAGTAAGGAGAATGTATTTAGGTCATGTATTGTCAACAGGGGTATTACCAAATAAATATTTCAGTTAATGCTCACCTGATTTTTCTTATTATGAACTCTAAAACCTCCTCCATGTATATGCAGTATAATTAATTCCCACCAAATTAAACTGAGCTTACAAAGGTATAATAATTGTGTCCTGTAAGGATTCTTTTCTAGAATGTTGCAGTAGCAGAACATGGCTTCAAGTGACATTTATTTCACTTCAGAAGTGAAAACTTAATATGATATTAACATTCCCAGTGGATAGCAGGTTCTGTCGTACTGTAATGCGTTTCTTTCATTTTAGAACTACTTTTGGATTAAAAGATTATGATGTATTGAAGTTTGGGAGCTCTTGTTTTTCAGTTCAGCTCATCTGAAAGAAAAATGGATTCTCTGTGTTGTACGTTGGTTGCTAAGACTTGAAATTGTCTCTATGTTGTATGAGATTATTTTACTGTTAAATGGTATTTTTAAAATGTTGATGATGTTGTGGCTGAAAGGTTCTGCTGTTTGGTTGGCTGTGTTACAGAGTCACAGCTGCTGTTATCAGTAAAGCCACAGGTGCTGTGTTAGAACGGCCTTTCTTCCCAGCTACAAGCCAATAATGCTGTTTAAAATTATCGCTACACTGCATATTTCACAGAAAATAAACTGTTTATGGGAGGAGAAGCAGCCAAACTGAAGATGCATTTGTGTTCATGTCCACCAAGGCTCTTGACTGCAGTTGCAAGCATGTAAAACAGTACAAACTTCTGCACTATTTGCTGCATCCATCTCGGTAGTGATGCTTTAGCTTTGGTGTCCTTTTCCTTCCTCCAGACCTGTTCAAGCAAGTGGCAAGCTCCACTGGCTTCTGCGACCAGCGCCGGCTGGGGCTCCTGCTGCACGACTCCATCCAGATCCCTCGGCAGCTGGGGGAAGTTGCCTCCTTCGGGGGCAGCAACATCGAGCCAAGCGTCAGAAGCTGCTTCCAGTTTGTAAGTTCATGTTTGCTCGCTGTTAATTTTCTGAGTTGTATTTTGTGTCGAGGTAGCCTGTCCATTCTGAAGAGGATTGAAAATCGTTAGGGTACTGAGGGTCCTTTCATGGTGGTGGTCATTAATGTATTAAACGGTTCCTTTGACAAGATGTGTTTGAAGTAGCCCGTTTCTCTGGCAGTGGTGGAAGAAGCCCAGATTATGCTGTTATCCAAACAGCAAATAATTGTCAACAAGGCTTACATTGTAACTGAACCCTGCAAACAGTTTAAGCCTTTGTTATGGCAGCTCCTGGTTTTACAATTTTTTATTGCCAGCAGTAGATGGATCACCATCTATTGCTGCCGTATAGGTGAACAGCAATGGTTAATCTAAATTTTGGGCGTATACCTACCAGTGACAGCCAAGTGCCCAGGGGAGCAATAGGAAAGGAGCAACTGCCTGCAGTGCTGTCTAGAGGCAGGAGTGCTCGATGAGCTTCTTCCACTGCTTGAATGGATAATGCCAGTTTTCTTTAAAGAGTACTGAAAGAATTCCTGTGCTGTCTGTTGAGGAGTACACAGCAAACTGGAGGCTCTTTTTCAAACTTGTAAATTATTTAATCTGGGGAGGAAGAGAGTTAAGGGAATTATTCATCCTTTATCGTAACCACCAACAGAATGCACAAGATGAAGACAGCTGCTTAATGAAAAGGTAGAGGAGGGGAGGTAATGTATGGTGTGTGATTAACTCTCAATGCATCTTCTACATTACAATGGAAGAAACTCTCTTTTCTCATCCCCTAACTGTCTTCGGGGGATTTTTTGTTTGGTTGGGGGCGGGAGGCGTTGTCTGCTTTTTTGCCTGCTGCTCAAGTTTCATTATGTAGTAGTTTTAGTTCTGTAGTAAGCAAAACACAGCTTTTTTTTTTCAATGAATATTAATGCTTGGAAGTAGTCTTCTTAGACACAGTGACTATGAAAAAGGATGTAGTTCTAAAAGCACCACAAACTTCGGTTGTGATGGGACGTTTGCTTTCTGTATTTTGTAAACTTCTTCTAACAGATTAATTCTACAGGATTTACATTTCCCATTTCCATCATTCCTATCTTGACCTTTTATAATTCTAATCTGTATTTGATGCCATTTCCAAATGTTTTATAGGGCCATATCCTGGGTGGATAACCCATGCTGATAAACTATGCATAGTAATGCTGATAACTGGGTTAGACCCTGTTGTGGCTTTGAAACCTCAAGTTCCACGTTGGGCTTTCAAGTGACACCAACACAAAATGGTGGTCGAAAGGTCATTTGTGCAAGTGACCTTCCTAAGAAGTTAGGACTCACTGGATCCTATCATTTTCCCAAGTGAATGGCAACAGTGCTTAGAACACTGTTGAAAAGCTGATAAGGAAAGTGACCTTGGAATCTGACAAAACCACTTTTTTTTGGAAAGGGGGCTGCCATTCTCTGTGTTTATACTAAGCAAAAACCCAATAAAATTCATAGTGATGAAGCACACAAAAACAGTTCTTATAAAGTAGGAAGACCTTGGAATAAATGTTTATTTGAATAAAATGAGTCAGCAACATTGTCATTACAAATAAAGACATGCCAGCGGGCTGAACGCCTCTCTTTTTCCTCTGGCTGAAGCCTCATTTTCACCTGCGTAGTGGGAAGGTGGTTTCTGAACTGGGTTGCAGCAGAACTGATGATCTTCTAGGGGGACCAGGAAGGGGGAGAGAGGCTCAAACAAGGAAGAGAAATACAAAAATATGTGGGATGGAGTCCTGGAGAGAGGAGCAGAAATTGAAGCGTAGGGAGAGCCCTGATGGAGGGGAAGGAGAAGGAACTAAGGAGTGGAAAAATAAGGGCCACCCGTAGGAAAGGATGGTAGGAACAGTAGTAGGAATAATAGTGATGAAGGAAACAGAAGGGTGGTTAGGGTGAGGCATGAATGAAAGGAGCAGTCAGGAATGGAGGAGATGGGGGAAGAAATAAGACTTTTCCAGGAGAAAGGGAGGAGAGGAGCACAGAGACATCCTTTGGGTGTAGGATGGTGATGCATGGGGGACACAAGGGTCCTGAGGCTGGGGACAGGTGGGTGGGTAGCAGCCTGAGAAACGGAGCAGCTGGAGGAGCTGGACAGCCAAGGAGGATTGCATGGGGCTCCCAGCAGCCTCTTTTTGCTGCAGTGAGATAATTCAATTTTTAAAAATATTGTGGGGATTCATAGTTTACATTACTATGTGGAAACTAAATGAAGTCTTTCTTTGTACGCCCACAGTGAAGAGTGCTTTTTCTTTAGTTTTTTTTTTCTTTTTTTTTTCTTTTTTTTTTTTTTCCTTACTGGTGATGATAAGCCAGCAATAAATTGCAGTCATGTCGGAGTCTGCAACTAATGTGTGCTTCAGAAATGGCTCTCCCAGCCCCCTTAGGTTAGGTGCCCTGGCAACGGCCTTGTCTGTCTGCACAACAGCAGAAAAAAAAGGGATGTTTACTGTTCCCAGCGATAACAGGGGAGATCTCTCCTGCTTTTCAGTTTGAAGTGTGAGTCCTTGGGAATGAGGGTTGGGAGGGGGGGCTTCCCAGCCCAGCTGCTGGCAGCAGCCTAGGTCCCCTTAGCGCAGGCTGCTGCTCCTGCTCTGTTATACTTCATCCCCCCAGCACTGACTCATGCTTTCCATAGTTTTCTTTATGTACAGGAAGGTGCTGATGATAATTGTTGGGAGAAGAAGAATATTATGGGACTCACCTTTCTTATGTGGTGCAGGGGGATGTAATTTCTGCTTTGAGATTTTAAAGAAAAATTATTTTTAAGTGGGAGCAAAGCGCTTGATCTAATGACCATTTGAAGACCATGTAGTTCTGTCTGGGCTTGGACTGCATCAAGCAGGCTATATATCCATGAAAAATTGAGTGAATTCAGTACTACTGCAGTGTGAAAGCACTTTTCTTTTAGTTCTATGATGGGTATGTTTCTTAAGTAAACAGGATAGGGAATTGATATGGACTGAAGGACACACGTGCTGTGTTTTAATCACAGTGGAAAATTATTAATATGCTTTCCTTGTATAGTGTAAATAGGACCTAGGAATTCACATCACTGCCTTGGATGCGTCACTGTGACATTGGGATGTTTAAGAAATGTGATGTGAAAACAGAGTGCAGCTTGGATGAAAATCTCTCTTGTTTCTCAATAAAATTTTGGGTATTCGGTTCTTGGTTATAAACTGCTTTAAGTATGCTTTCTTCTGAAGGTGTACTTCAACTGGAATACTTGATGTGAAAAACTAGTACAGATGAAGCTAAGAAATAGTAAAATACGTACATTTAATTCACATTTGTATTTTAAACCTTGTTCCATTTCACTTTGACAGAGGAAAATATTGTGATATTCTGTGTTGTATAATCTTCATTTCTAGATTTGTAATTCATCAATGATAAGGCAAGATCAGCCTGGCTTTTACAACCTCTTAACTGTGTCCAAATCCAGTGTATTTACTCAGACAAATAAAAATGAAATAGGCGCCTGTTAGTCCTTTTAGGTGGAGTTTGGGTATTGTAAATCCTGGGCCAGGACCCTGATAGTGTCGTTGGCCATAAATGCTGTGATTTGAATTGGTTGGGCGGTTGTTTTGTGAGGGGTGGGTTGGGTTGGTTTTTTTTTAATGTTTAGGAAATATCAAGACTGTGTACAAACCGCTATATATAGTTATATAGAGGTCTATATGAAAATAACCTACAAATGCAGTGTTACTGTTGAGGGGCTTGATCTCTTTTGAGAGATTCAGGCAGGCAGCCCTTGTTTCTATTCATAGGATATTTCTTTTGCTTTTGGCTCTGACAGGGGAGAGCTGCCCTGAGGGAACTAGCAAATCCTTCCTCAAGCTGCTATGCTATAAATGTCATAAAACAGCAATTCTGGTTTTATTTCAGGAGGATTTTGTGAACCTGTGCCTGACTTTGGGAGGCACTCTTCAAGAGTCCTACAAGTGAACTGCTTTAAAGAACTATTTTTAAATGGTTTTAAGGGATAGGGGATAGGGAGCAGGAAGATGGTGTCTTTCAATTTTGGATGATATAAAACTGTACACTAATGCACTTCTGGGTTCATGGCTTTTTATTTTATTACTCTCTGCCACAACACTAAAAACATTGACTAGAGTAGTCAATGCAATCAAGTGTAATGTAAGGGATCAAAGTAATGATCTTAAGCATTTGCTCCAAGGGCTGAGGCAGATTTAAGCAGTTTGTATCACCCGAAGTTACCTTCATAATAATCCTGTTTCTCGACCATGAAACGGCCCTTGTCCCTGACACAATTCTTGACATTTGTTTTCTTACCAGCCAGCAGTGGCGAGGACATGAACACACTTGAGTGGAAGACAAGGTTGAACAGGGTCTGATCTGACTCCAGGGAGACAGGGCTGCTGTTCATGGCTTGCTCTGCATTTTTAAACTTTAAGAAGTCATAAGAATTCCATTCCTCAGTTCAGTTTGTCCAAAATAATATTTACCTAGACTAACGTAAAGCTTTCTATCCCATATCAAAAACACCATTAAATTAACAGTGTGAATTTATTTTCTATTAATTTCCTATGCTGCACATAAATAGAACGTAGCTCATCAAAAATGTTATCAGAAATTTCTGCTATATTTGCTGACACTGTACCAAAAACTTACCACATTGTTCATGTAAAATCACAATTGTATTTTGGAGCATATTTCACATTAGAAAATTAATAAGGCATAGAATATTTTATAAATTACTCGCTGGAATAGAGGGGAAAAAAATCGAAAAATTCAACTCCCAAGTATTGCATAAAGTTGCTAGCACCACCCAACTTCCTATTCCCCCATTGTTTCTGCAAAATAAATACTGAAAAACAGATGTCTGGAACATAATGAATTTGAATGTCCCCCATAACAAATTGTTACTTGTAAGCTGGAAAGGCTTTATGAATTTTACTTCATGATTCACTCTGTTATTACCATAAAAATTGGGAGTTGCACAGAAATGTGTTCAGGAGAAGAACGATTAATATTCTTTACAGCTTGATCTTGTTGGTTCAGAATCGAACTATATGAATTCAGACTTCTTCCCTTATGTAAAATCTTTAGCTGCTGCCTTTACCGGATTTAGAGAGTATTAAAAAAATGGTAATAGCAGCTCAGGGAACAGTCAAGAACTGTCTGTCCTGTACTGTCTGACCCTGACCAACTTTTCTCCACGTGGGTTTAAATCTTCGTGTAATATAATTCGGAACCAGTTCTGATACATTTTAATGCACCTAATCTCTCTGAGCACAGGTTTTGTACAGCCAGCGTGCGAAGCTCTGGGTAGGCATCTATTGGGACTGCTGGCAATAGACAGCGACTGCAAAATTAAAATAGATCTTGGGGTGTTACAGAAAGTCTTTCATCACCGCAACATTTCCCCTGCAAATTTAAAGCAGCTACAAGTGGAGAGCAGTGCTTTGAGCGGCTCATTCTTATTCTGACTGCAGCTTGCACTGCAGCATTTCCGTACACTTCATGTTTTTGTATTAGAAATGGGATAGTAAAGAGATCCTCTTAAAATTTCTTTGAGGCTTAGAGGACTTCTGTATAGAAAGTGTAGTCTGCTAGGCAGGGTAATGGTTTCCCAGTGTAGTTCCTGGCTGATGCTGGCTTATGGAGCGAGCCACAGAAAGTCTCTCCCCAGCCCCTTTACTGCCCTGGTTGCTAGCTGAAGAACAGACACATATATGATCATATTTTTAAAATATGCCTTTCTCTTAGGAGAATTCTAGAATTAATTTAATTCTATTGAATTCACTAGTGTTCTGCAGCAGAAGGCAGTATCTGCTGTTTTGAACAAATTCTGTTGTCAGTGTTGGCTGGACTTTATTGTACTTTTGGTTTTCTCTCATTTTTTTCTTTGGGGGATTCCTAAATTCTGTAGCTACATGTAAAAGCAGAGGAGTAGGATTTAATGCAGAAGCCTTCAGAAATACTTCAATGTGTGAAAATAAAAAAGGTTATTCCATTTCATGTAAGACCTGTAGTGACTACTACATTGTGAGGGTCTTTATCTAAATAACTGCAGATATGTTGCAGTTTGATGGTTTTACCCCAAACATCCAAAAAAGATGTGTATGACTGTAGTAGAAATCCATATATGTGGATCTTAAATGCAGTCATAGGAGTCTTTAGATGGTTTCCCAACCTACTATCTCAAGAAGAAAGTCCTGAACAAAAAATCTCTTCGTTTTTAATTAACCAAAGTATAGCAGCAGCATTTTAAGTCAATTTTAATGCAATGCATTATTCAGGAGATACTCTGGGGTATTTTTTCTACATCTTTCTTGTGGCCAGGGGTTCTGTCTAGGAGACTTTGCATTTTTCTCAGTCTTCAAATATTGATCAGTTAATTTGTTTGTCAAGATTATAAACAATGTTAGCTTTAAAAAAAAAACCCGAACACACAACTAATTGGTTTTCCCTATAGCGCTCTCTGCTTTCGATCAGTTGTGATATTTTTTCTCCATTGGTTGCTAACTGGGTTTAGTTGAATAAGGTTTTAGCTAGGTCATACTAAACTCAGATTTTATGAGAAACTGGAAAAATAACTGAGAGCAAGCAGAAGAAACCCCAGCACTCAATCCCCTATTCATCTTGATCCATGTACATGATACATTAATGCTTATTATTTATTTATATGCTTCAAATAGGTTTGGAACCACAAAGGAAGACAGTCTGCCCTGTGAAGTTTGAATATAAAAGACTGGCTCACTAAGGGCTGCGTTTGAAAGCCTAGCGAAAAAGGAAAACTGTGGATTTAAATATATTCAGCCTATAAATATGCTGTTTCTGTTGGGTAGCATGGAAGAAAGTGTCTCAAGGAATTTGAATTAGCACATAGTGATGGTTTAGAGAAATGGAGTGGGACAGTATCCCACTTCATTGCTTGGGCTGTTCCCTGTGCAGACCCATCCTCCCCGCCAGAGCCCCTTGCTGTTCCCACCTGATCCATTGCCTCACTTTCAGCACTGAAACCAGCTCCCAGGTTCTCTACCAGTTTTGTGCTGCCTTCACCCCACCCTGCCCACCGGGGAGATGTTCCCCCTAAATACTGACTCCATCACTTCACTATTTTCCTTAAAATCCCTTTTGATAATTTTTGCCTTTATTCTGCACTGTTCTGTGCAGTGACTAGCCTGCCAGTACAGTATGACTCCTACCCATGCAGACAGATAGCTGTTGTTCCCCGTTGCCCTGTGTTTCTCATCTCTGTGCTGTTTCTTTTTCCATACCATAGGTGCTGCCAGGTAGGGATGATATATCATTTTTTGGTGTGTGCGTGATGCCTGCTGTAGTGGTATTCTGCTCTGTGACTGAGCTGCCTCAAAGTTAGCATAGAAGAGACACCTGAAATAATCACACTTGTTAGGATGTGATGAGAAGGCAGCAGAGGAATGAGTCTGCCGGGAGGTGTTCATAAGCTCTTCTGCTGTGGGCAGAGGCAGAAGTGGGAAGTAATGGAATGTGAGGCTGAATCGATCGTATTCTGTGGGACAAAACTGTATTGTGTTTGCAAGCAGTGATGGGAAATCTGGAGATGATATGGTGGGAAGACGGATTTGGGGGCATTTAAGGAGGAAGAGAGTTTGCATGTTCAACAACAGCCTTGAGAAGGGGTTGGAATGATTTCCTTATGCACTCATTTTGTAGAAAGGTAAGTATGATAATGAAGGCTGTTAAGAAAAGGAATTTTGATCAAAAGATGTGCAGTTTTTAGGGCTTGGGTAACACAAACTGTTTTTAAAATAGGTGAGAAGCAGTGCTATGCAGGCTCAGGTAAGAGAGATTGGAAACATGAGATCAGGTGCCACAGGTGATCATGTAAGTGGATGATTTTCTCTGTGACAGAGTTCATGGTAGTGCTGTCTATTGTAACAGGGAATAAGAAAGAGAGATTTGAAACATTAGTAATAGTTTTCAGTTCCTGGCTTGAAGGCAGGATCCTGGAGATTATTTTGATTTTTATTTTTTTTTAAATGGATGGCTGGACTGGGGAAAAATCTGGAGTGTATTGAGGGAAAAGATACGGAGTAGGCAGGAAGCAAATGGCTTGAACAGTTAATTAACTGTAGTAGGCAGATCACTTGTGCTCAGCCCCTGTCTGTCTTCCCCCTGTGTTACAGGCCAACAACAAACCGGAGATCGAAGCAGCCCTCTTCCTCGACTGGATGAGGCTGGAACCACAGTCCATGGTGTGGCTGCCCGTCTTGCACAGGGTGGCTGCTGCTGAGACCGCCAAACACCAAGCAAAGTGTAACATCTGCAAGGAGTGCCCGATTATTGGATTCAGGTACAAACTCTCTCCCTTCCTGCCATGGGTACTATTGCTTGGTGGATCAAGAGCTCTGCTTATTTCCAGGCTAATCATGTACTTGATTTTATGCATTTTGTTCAGGGAAAAAATAATTGTGATGGGACATGGGGGAGAGTGACACCTAGACTGGGTACGGTGTTGTGAGAGTTGAAAAGGACAAAAATCATCTATCAGTTTAGGTATGGCACTTCCTCTGTGTCCCAGCCTTTCCATGCCTCAACCTAAGTATTGGTGGATTGCACAACTGAAACGATTCTGTTTACATTCAGTGTGTCATATACATCCCATTACATTATCTGAATTGGATCCTAATGAGTGGCTTTCTGTCATGGTATAAAGCAAGGAAATGCCTTGACAATTTTTGGATGTGTAAAACTACATGTGTGTTTCTTAGAGAAAGAATGTTTGGTGGAACATTAACCTGGAGTGGGGGAAATGTTGCTGGTCTATTTAAACATCTGGATCAACACCATGGTTACTATGGCAATGAATAAGTCACTGTGTTGTGAAATGGCTGTGTGGTGGTATGCCTGTTGAGAATCCACTTAACGGCTAAGTAAATACTCTCTTTCAATTATGCCTAGACTTGTTTTATCACTTTGCTTCGCAATAGCTGCTTTGTATGGTTTCTGTCCTTTTTGTGCAGTCTTCTTTTACCATTTGCATTTCTCCTTCTATGGTATCGTGTTGTTTACAGAGAGCTTTGTGTAATTTTGTTTCTAAAACCTGGAAAGACAACAGCAGTAAGCAGTACCACATAGAAAAATCATTTTGCTCTAACGTGGGAGAGTATGAATGTTGCTTTTATGCATGTAGTGGGGCAGTACTTTATGCTATGCAGTTTCACAGGTAGTGAGAAATGGGAAATAATGAAGGTACTGCTGTGTTTTGAAAGTGAGTTTGTTTTCAGTGAGGCTGTTCCTCCAATCAGCTACATTCTTCTCCTTCTGCTTTTATTCCCCTTGAGTATCTATACTGGGATATGTTATATATTACCAAGGAAGAGCTAGGGATGGGATGTGAGTAGTTCAACACACTCACAAAGTCTGATTTTTCTGTTCCCAGATATGGTTAATGAACTACTGAATTATTTACAGGGTTTTGTATAAACAGCCAAAGACAAGTAGGTGGAATTGAAAAATGCAGCACTTGGAAAATCAAAGGATGGCAAGTGAATGGATAGTCTGTAGTGAGCATCGAGAACTCAGGAAGTGGGCACTGGAGCTCTGTGTTTGCATCTAATTTTACTTGACTGATATCATCTGTCTCTCAAATTTATATACCAAATCTATTATCATGATAGTAGAATCTGTCCGTCACAGATTTTTGCTCTGCCTTTGCAAGTCATTGAAACCCTGTGTATGCACTTGACAAAAAGATACTGTACTGGAAGGCTTTTAGAAAACTAATACTGTGCACCTCAGTACATGTAAAACAATGTTCTTTTGAGGTCATTGTGACTGAACTGCTTCGTGTATTTGGAACAAGACAACCCTTATGCCTCCGGCTCTTTCAGGCACTTCAGCGTAGCAGATACAACAGTTAGCTGCCTCATAGAGCTGATGAGATTAAATAATAGCCCTAAAGTGCATTCGGAGTTTTGCATGGATGGAATGCCATACAGGAAAATTGTTTTGATAGAGGTGCTAGGAAGGACACAAACAAATTCCTGCCTTGTATGCAGCACTTAGGAGTTTGCTAGAGTGACTTGTTGAAGAGGGCATTACTTACTTGAATTTTAGTTCCTCAGGACATGGAATCATGATGAAGAGCAAAAGAACTGAGATTAGCATTACAGAGATAAAAAGCATGATGATGTCTTTCGTATGTTGAGAGAGTGATTATGTAGAAATCTTTGCTGTTGCCCAATGTTAAATTTTTTTCTGAAGATTCAGATCTTTGATAAACATCTGAGGTAGCAATACCTGTCCCTTGGTGGCAGAGGAGCATTGCCCAGCATTGCGTTCTGTGTGACATCTCAGAGAAGAGAAAATAATACAGAAAACTTGACAAGCTGATATGAAGCATTCACATACAGAGCTGTGAAGCTGTGATTTTTTTTTTTTATCTCTTCTTTCAGGTATAGGAGTTTAAAGCACTTTAACTATGACATCTGCCAAAGTTGCTTCTTCTCTGGCCGTGTTGCAAAAGGTCATAAAATGCACTATCCCATGGTGGAATACTGCACACCAGTAAGTAGCTGTTTTAGTGACCCATACTGTCCCTTCTTAGGTTGAAAGGAAAAATTTCCTTTCCTATGTGCAAGGTAATGGAGCATTTGGGTGGCTTTTCTGTCCCCCCCTATAATTAAATCACCTTTTATACTATATGTGCCAGCAATTTCTGATGCTTAGTAAAGGATGCTCCAATGGTTTGAAGTAAATTGAAGTTCATTGTTTGTACAGTGCTGTGTTGTAATATTTTATTGCATGCTAATGACTTGCTCCATGTTCAGTGCCATAGTTCACTTTATGGATCCTGCGGGAAGCCTGTGATTTGCGTGAATACTCATTTGTATCATAGGTCGCAATGTTTTCTCCGTATTAGTGTAAGAGTTTTCTTCCTTTCCTCAGCAAGTTGCTGCTTCTCTTGTTTTCCCTGCAACACTGTGATTGCATTTTTAAATATTATTTAGTGCTACCTTTCTATTGTATGATCACTTGATGATAGAAAATATGAGGGAAGTTCTCAAGAGTAGCAGGTTAGATTTAATTTCTGAAGACTGGAAGCCAGCATGTTCAATGCAGTGCAGTGCAGATGTCCTGCATTGAGGGTGTGGTGAAGGTCTTCATCATTGTTTCACAGCTCTCAAAAGGATCACTTTTTTGTAACTGTTTCTTTCATACCAGACGCTGGCAAAGGAAATTCCATATTACTCTCTCAGTGTGCTCCTTTTTCTTTTTGGCCACTCATGACCAATGCAGAAGGGCATAAATTAGAGGATCTCTCAAGGTGTCCTTCCACAATGCAGCATGACTGAGCTTTCAGCTGCCTTTGCTGTTGTTTGTGGTGGTCTTGAAGCAGTGCACTCACTGCTTGTCATTTCTTGGTGTGATGGGATGGTCCCTACTCTTGGGGACCCTTTCATCTGCTGGTCAGATATAAATGGTAAAAATAAAGCATCAACATTATTTATGGGCTAGCCTCATAACATTATATGAATGGTCTGTACATCTTTGTGCAAACGAAAAAGCGTGGCCAAAATGAAATAAAGACTCTCAGCTTTTCTTAGAAACTTAGGAAAAAGAGAGAAAAAAATATTCCCCTAAAATAATATAGTAAAGCAGAACCAGTAATTTTGTTAGGTTTAACTTATTGATACTTTTTTACATTATCTATCAACTTTTACTGTAGCATTTAAATGGCAGTATTTAATCTGAATCTCTGGAAGGGCAACTAATGTGCATTTGTTAGCTTTTTGTTGGTATTCATTGGCTGCTGCTTTCTAGCATTGTCCCTCAGGGGCTGAGATTACTGGAAAGGGCACTTTGCCTGAACTGCTGTACAAGTCAGAGGGAAATGCTGGCACTGTCTGGGCAGGTCTGAACAGACTTCTCCATTGCAGGCATTCCTAGAGCAGAATCTCATGATCTGAATTGTAGGGAAAGTGAGTGAGCAACCAACTGACTGACCGTGTTAGAGCATTCCTTCCAGCTGCAGCTGAATACCTCCTTGCTGAATTGGCTACGGTTTTGTTTTGCAGTTTGCCACTCTTATTCTTGCTAATGAACGACATGGGAGATTTGTGAATGGTGCATAGAGTGCACAAACCAGCATCTTGCTACTATTTTCTTAACCTGTTCATGGGATGTGTTTTGAGGAAAGAGAAATGAAAAGGGATTGTGAGACACCCCCACAACCTGCAGCAAGTCATTGCAACATGGGGTCCAGCACGTTTCTGTTCTCCCTAAAAATACAGATTACTAGTAGGAGAACATGGTGCTGAACAGAAAACCTGCAACAGCATCCAGATTGCTGGATCAGAATAAAGAACCCTTCACAGCCAGTACATTTTTTTGTGAATCCTGAACTCCAGCAGCCCGTGCTAATATGCTGTGCCTGGCTGCACCAGCAGCCAGTTGAATTAGAGAAGGATTAAAGGAGGGGAGGGAGGGCTATGTGTGAATGTGACGCACAGCAGGCCCTGATCTTTTCTGTGTTGCTGCTATTAAAAAAATAAACCCGAGTACTGTGTGACTGAACAGAACATCCACTGAAGCTATCATGTCTAGTATGTAATTGTTCTCTAAATGAATGAAAAGGAGTATGCAGGTGGCAGAGCATTTTTTCCTCTTCCTGCAGACAAATCTCTCACCTTAAAATGCATTTTGGAAGACAGAAGACATGTGATGCCCTCTTTGATATCTCTTTGCAATAGCTAGATGTGCACAATGAAGTGTTTTGATATTTTTATTCCCCCTCCCTCTTACTTCCAGGAAATTTTGGAGCACTGCGGTCTTTAATTCTGCTTAGGGGAGATTTAAAAACACATGCTAAATATCTGAGGGATAACTTTTCCTCTCCTAAAAAAGGTTGAGGCAGAATAAGGGCAAGGCAATTCCATAATTTTCATTTAGATGGAAAAATTACAATTATTCCTGAAAGCAGCACAGCTCAATTTATCGTTCAAAGAGAGGTAACTTTTAAAGAGGTTTCAGATAAAGCGTAGAAGATAACTCCTAGATTGGGATTTAAACATAGGATCATTTTTCTGTTTGGGTTTAACAAACAGTGACACACCAGCATAAAAACCACCTTGTTAGAAGGATGCATGTCAAACCAAGATACCTGTCTACAGCTAGTGTTTACAGTGGGACTGAGGTCTGAGGTGGGGGTTTGGCAAGGCACTTTCTTAAACCAAACTGGGAAAAGTCAGATAGTGATAAAGTTCTTTTAATGTGAATAAGAACTGTCTCTTATTAAATAGTTTTGGTTTCAGAATAGTTTTGGAACATGTGCGACCCAGCTGCCTGTATATTGCTTTGATTTAAGAGAGCTGGGATGCTGAAACTCCACTGTTTCTTCCTTGTAACCCAGTTCTACTAAGAGTTTTGTTTTGGATGAATTTACTCTGAAAATCATACGTAATAAAACATATGTGGAGTAAATCAGAAAGCTTGGCTGAAAATAGCCTCCATTTATCAACCTGTCCACATAATACTCACATTTTCTTTGCCTTTCTTATGCTCCTTGAACATTTTTTAAATGGCAGTTGGATTGTATGAGAGGTGCGTGGTGCTTCTAGTTGTCACTGTAAGACATATTTTCTTCTTGGGATTCTTGTGCTGCCAGCTAGGTCGGGATGTTTCTGTGCAAAGACACCATTTTACTGTTTGGTTGTCATGCAGACTGTTCAGAGGAGCAAGGCGGGGATAACAGTCCCGGGAAGGTCAAAGCGAAAAATGTTTTATTGTTAATTTTACCTGAAAACACTTAATCCAAATTACAGTCAAACACAGTGGAAAGTGTTCACAACGTTGAAAATAGACAAGGCAGGAATAAATGGTTATAAATGACACAGGTGAGCAAACTAGACAGAAAGCTGTGCTTAATCCATTTATAACAAGACTAAATATGAAAAATATTTCTCTGTTCCTGACTGATGTGCTCTGTGGGCTCTCCTGATGCTGACCTGGTTAGGAGCTCTCCTAGCAGGCACTGCAGATGGCGTTCAGCAGAGGGAATTCCCTCCTGCTGGGGCATGCAAGGCCACCTCACTAAATCCCCTTTCTGGAGTCCTCTGGGTCATCTGGGAGTACTTAATCCCTCCCTTCCCCAAAATGTTTTTACTTTGGAGGTGTAGAGGAAGTTATATCTAATAGTATTGAGCATTAGCTCAGTTTCTTGAAAGTACGGATGCTGCTGTACTAGATTATAGGTTCTGCTGTGTCACTTCTCTGCCAGTCCTTGGTCACTCCAAATTTTCCTACCAGACAAACTGACTGGAAAGAGAGCCAAATTCCTTCCAGCTTTACATGAAGCCTTTAGGTGTCATCAGTACAGGGATAATATTTGTCCTTTCTGTTAATGCATTCGAGTCCTTCTGCAGATTATTTTTCAGGGCATCCTTAATTTTTCTACCCAGGCCCTCGTTAAAAATACATACTTCTGTGTTTCAGCAGTTCTTAGAAGGTTGGCTTGACTGATAGGTCCCAGCACCTCCTTCCTCTCTAAATAGAAGGCATAGAACTCATTAGAAAATGTCACAAAGATTAACTTTTCCCTCATTTCTTTCCTTCAGATGAGATACACTGGAGAAGCAATAACATTATGTGGGTCAGGAAGAACTTAATTTACTGTAGAAGAGCAGTATTTCAGGGTCGAGTGTCTCTGTGAGGTGCAGAGAAGGGAGTGAGTGCTGCCTGACTACAGTAACTGAAGTCTTCCATTAAAATTCTTCAGAAAATTGCCTGACTCTTAATCAGGCTTACAAGAAGTCTTGCATCTTCCCAGCAGACATCCTTTGAACTCTTCGTGGCTCATTCTGGTGTTTAGGAAACTAATTCCACTTTGTGCTCCTCTGCTGGTCTCTACAGCAGCAAGGAAAGCTGACTACATGCAAGGAAGTAGAAAACTTTGTGCAAATTGTACGGTCCTCAGGGTACTGATCTTAAATGCCTGCTAGCTTCAGATGAAACAGGCACAGGAAGACATAACTGATCTAAGAGCTTTCAGTAGCTCTCACCTGCTTTTTGTTTCTCTTCGATCAAAATATTAATGGCAGAGGAGGCTGAGAATGGAAACTGGAAAGAAGGCATACTGAGAGTACTGGTCTGACTTTTGTGGACTGACAAGTCCATGAGATGTACATGACGAGTGTGTGGTAAGAGTCAGGATCCAGCCAGTGAAGCAGCTAGTTGGACACACGGATCGGCTGTGTATCTTCCATTACAGCCATTTAATGCTGAACAAAAAGCAGGCAGAGTCCCCTGGGTCAGGTGAAGAAGTGACAAATTCTTGTCTAATTATTGCTTGTCCTCTTGAGACCACCTGAGACCAGGCACGAGCCTGTCAGGGGTTTTTGGAGGTTCCCTTTTTCCTCCTTCCTCCCCACTAGCAGTGTTGCTGTATAGTACATTGTAAGGTGATGGTGATACATAAGTAAAATATGCAGTTCGGGAGGTCAAGCCTTTGGTAGCTCTGCTTGGTGTGGCCACAGCTCTTCCAAGTGACCCAGAAAAGGAAGAGGCAACCAAAAAACTGTAATAACCTCGTGAAAGATGATTTCATTGTGATTTGTGGCTTTCAGACAACTTCGGGAGAAGATGTCCGTGACTTTGCCAAGGTACTAAAAAACAAATTTCGAACAAAAAGATATTTTGCAAAGCACCCACGAATGGGCTACCTGCCTGTGCAAACTGTCTTGGAGGGAGACAACATGGAAACGTGAGTAGCTCTCAAGTGTCTAAATAGCAATTCATTTGGTATGCTCTGTGAGCTCCCCAGCTGGTGCCAACTCCCTTCACTTCCTAAATGCATAAAGCCTCTTCATGTCTTTCATTTCTGTTAACCTTGGCTGGCAGGAAAACACAAGCTGGGATTCCAATTGCCATTGCCTTTATCTGTTTTCACCTGTCCTCATACAGGAACTTACAACTTCAATTAGTAAAAGAAAAATACTTACCATGTTACAGACACCCTTATAAACTTCTAAGTTTGATATGGCAGTTTGGAGACTAATGATCTCTTCATTAAATTTTTATTTTCTTCCAAATGGGTATCTTTCTGTGGTTTTATTTTTTTAATGCAGCTACTGTGTTTGCAAGCTTCCCAGCTGATTTCTTCTTTTCTCACCCTATATATTTAGTCTTACTAAATGACTTTGATGTCTTTATGGGGAAAAAGAGCAATAGTGATGCACATGGAAAAATCAATGAGTTAACCTACTTCCTTTTGGGTTTTTGGGGTTTTTTTTTACAAGTTTAATGAGTTGTTTAATGGCAATTGCACGCAGCTTGTTCTCTCTCTCTCTCTCTCTGGTTTCAGTTTTTTTCTCTTTTTGGTTAGTTGCTCTGCACAGTCATTCATGTTGGTCTGTTAGATTTCTGGTTTTTTAGTTGTGATTTTTTTTTTTCTTTAAACCTTTCTGTAATTATTTTGCTGCTGAGTTTCTTCTGCCTCTCTCTTCACCTCCTCATTTTTTGTCTTGCAGTCCTGTTACTCTGATCAACTTCTGGCCAGTAGATTCTGCGTGAGTACTTTTGCTGGAGTGTGCTGCTGCTGCTACTGCTGCTGCGTTCCCTCACTTTTTTGTTTGTTTGTTTCTTTGTTTAGTTTTACATAAGTTCATTTCCTCCTTTCTTTATGGTTATTTTCTTTGGTGCACTCTGCGAAGGAATATTTTGATCCCAAATGAGTACAATGGGATAAATCCAGGAATTCCCAGCAGTCATGGATTGTGTACTGTATACTCTTTCTGGAGTATGTATTTTCATCAAATTAACAGGGATTTTGGTGCAGTCTTACTAATGCTTATGAGAGTTTGTCATTTAAAAGCCTGTGTTTCTGAATAAGTGTTGATTCCTCTGAATGTATGCTTAATGCTTTTTGAAAGATAGAAATTGAACTTGATGGATTTAATTCAGTTTCAGGAATGACATTGTTTTGTATATAAAGCTATAATTTGGTTTTACACGCAACCATGCACACTCATACACTCATATGCCCCAATCTAAAGCTCACTGAGTATTTTATTAGTTTTTTAGATACAGTAAGATTTGTCAAGGCAGGTTGAAATGGGGAAATGTTTACTGTATATTTTTCTGAAGTTAAAAAGCAGGATATTTCAGCTATGAAATGGATTTTCATTCTTGCACCGTTCCTGCACGTGCATTGTCTTATTGTTGTAGTAATACCCTCAGCATAAACTAAAGATATATATATTTACCATTGTGGCATTTGCTACTACTAGTGTTACATGGATGATTTTAGAATAATGTTAAATAAGGATTATTTTTAATTTGCATATTGGTAACTAATGAGAAACTAATAAATAGAATTTTATATATTTCTATATGGTCAAATGTATATGGCTTGCACCTTCATTGAATTTTTGGTAGAATAAACAATAGTGAAATGTATACATTGGAATGTTGATTTATAATTTTCATTTGGAGCACAAACCATTGGGAAATCAAGTGCTCTATCTGTAGGAAATTTAAGCAACTAAGAAACACATCAAGTACTGCAGACTTCATATGGTTGAGAATTCACCCACAAAAAACACCAAAAGGCTGGAGCCAGACTGAAATAGAAGGGATTTGAACTTCAGGATGTGCTTTCATTTACAAATGCATCTGGGGGTGATTGCAGCATACTATATACTCAACTGTGGATCTAGATTTCTTACCCTTTAAAACAGCTGGAAAGTTAAAAGTAGTATTTAAAGAAAGCTTGGATAATATGGAATGCCATTGCTGTGTCTGACATAACATGAAATTAAGCTGCCATAGCATGCTTAACTTACAGTAATAATATTATGGTATGCCTACACCGATAGCTTCACACCAAAGGTTTGGTGTTGTATACTACAGGGAGTTTAACTTGTATGTAATCTTAAGAAAACTTGAGAAATACTAAGGAGCAGGATTTGTACAGAGAGGTTGCACCTTTTATCAGACCAACTCGTGTGTCTTCCTGAGCACAATCTTTTCATCTAGTCTGGCAAGAAAGCAGATAATTAAGAAATGAATAGTGGCTGGAAAGAATAGCTTTCCATTTTGTTCTGCTAACTTTGTTCGTTTCCTTCATGCTAGACCACCAGGCTTTCACAACACAAATTACTGAGCTACCCAGGTTTAAAGCTGTTTCTCAGTTACAGGACTGAATCCAGCTTCAGCAGTCAAACCTCTTACTCTGATTATCATAAAACTTTCCCATGTTTTCTAAGATCTTGCCTTTTTCTGGTGATTTCATGCCAGCTTTCTTGTAATCTTCAGAGTACTCCAGAAGAGCATAACCTGCCAGCATTCAGCAATGCTATTGCTATCCTGACACGAACTTGTGGTATACATGGAACTGTTTATAAATACATGTGTATATATTTTTTGATAGAAGTTAGTGATTCTGACTGCTTATTATCCAGTATTTTGCACAGATACCCTGCTTGCCAGGCATTAAAGGGACAGCTCACACTTTTTGTGAGAATTTGTGTCTCTTTACTTGGACTGTGGGCTGTCAGTGGTACCAATATAAATGACTTGATTCTGTGCTTTCAAAAAGCATCAACTGAAATGCTGAACAGCAAGAAAAGTGCCGTCATTGGGCCAGCCACGTCTCCGGGGGTGCAGGGAATTGCAGGAGGTGGTATTTGCCACTCGATCAGCTCTTGACTTGACTGGAATTACCCAGGCTGTTCCTGCAGACCCCAGCTTGAGCAATGTAGCTGTGGAACCCTTGTAAAAGGGATGTTTATCTTGGCAAAATATGGGCTGTGTCTCTTAGCCTTCTTGCTGACTGTTCAGACTGATTAGGTGGGCTAAATGTGTGTGCTCAGAAAGGAAGGACAGTGATCTGTAGCACAGATGGTCATCTAGGAGTATGTCTATGCATCAGGCTGCAGTGCAGCACAGTTGTTCTCAGGCTTGCTCAGGTGCTGGCAAAAATGTACCTCTGAGCAGCTAAATTCAGCACAAAGATGCAGTGCTTCTCAACAGGTTTGCTTTCTTATGCAAACTTTTAAAAAGTTATTTGAGGTAGATCTCTACTGCAGTATGTTCTGAAGTGGAGACAAACCTTGAAATGTGGCATCATCCCCTGCCTGCAGTGGATGGAGAGAGAGAATCAGCTTCAAGTTACAGAACACTGTGTTGTCCTTAAAATATATATTTATTACAAACCTTGTTCACTTCTGAAGTTGAAACTTAGTTTCAAGGCACCGAGTACATGATCATGCAGTCAGGCCCGTCTTTTGCCTTGCACTACTGCCAAAAGGGACATCTCTTCATTACCCAGTTGGTCCCAACCAAGTGGTGTTGTTGTCCTTTCCTTTGTACTGGTATAAATACATGTGTAGTGCCAGGGTAAGAGGGACTAAGAGAATGATCCAGCTCAAAACTAAAGCTACTTTTAACACAGGTTTCCCAGTCTATGCACAGTATTAGCAGCAACAGTTGTGTGTGCATTGAAACCAAGACCTCTGCTTTCATTGATAGTACCAGCTTAGACCAGTTTAACATCTGCTGTATGTCGAACAAATAAAAAAATGGGGATAGCATCAATTTATCAGAAAACCATTGTTAATCTTGCTCCATAATCCACTGCTCTAAATGAACTGCATCCTTTTCATCTCCCTTCCCTTCAGCGTAGGTGTTATTACACAAACTAGGATATCAAGTTGCAGAGAAGCAGTTGCCTGTCCACCCGAACCTCTGTTGTACTGAGGAACTCTGTGAACTGAGTATTTATCCTCTGGTGTGCTGTGGTAATGTTTGAATATGTGATGAGTAAAAGTACAGTAGGAGGCCAAAGCTCATTTCAGACAAAATGAGATTTGTGATACTTGCCCTGTAATGTCTTAAAGAAAAACACTTTGCTGTTCTGTGAGAAGAGGCATTAATGATGATGAATTTTGTGTGTCCAGCGTACAGCTCTATGAATTCAGAAGGATCCTCATTTTCTAGAGCCCTTTGCAGGCTGATTAGAAAACTGGAAGGTGACCAGTCTAGTAGATTTACTGCAGGATTATCAAACGCCTAACACAGGAGCATTACAAACCAACCACAAGATAATTACAGTTTTGGTTTATAACCAGTAAATACAAAACTTGCCTGCTCTTGCAATGCAGTGCAATTCCTATTGGACCGACCCACAGTATCCAACAATTTAAAATTGGGGAAAAGTGCTTCCTCAGTCGGAAGTTCCAGAAGGAGAGTCGGCAGAGACAGAATGAAGAGAAGTTGAAATTTAGCGAAAATAGGAGATTGCTGTACAATTTGGGAAGCTGCATCATTTTTTCTGTTTCCAACACCACCTGATGCATGTAGGTTGGCAAATTCCCACACAGCAACAAAGGTGCTCTCTGAACTGTGTAGGCAACATAATTCATGAGGCTGTAAGAAACCATACTCTGATGACAAAAGTCCCATGAATTGTTTTCATCAACAAGAAAGTGACGAGGACTTCATATGGTCTGATTCGTCAGGCAGAAAACCCAAAATAGTCGACAGTGCCCTGCTGTATGACACACTGATCTGTGGTTTAGATTTCAACTCTGGAAAGATGGTAGGCAAAATCATCAGTGTCTGCAGTGTGTTATTAAAGACTCGTTTCAGCCATTTTATGTTTCTTGTATTTATTTCTAGTTGTTTGTGGAGTAGTCCTAAAAGGCTCTTTTAAGTGGGATGTGCTGGAAGCAGGCACTGGAGCAGGGCGGGATGTAGAGGAGAGGCTCCCAGCAGGGCTTTCGCAGCCAGCACAGGGCTGTGTGTGAAACAGGATTGTCAATGAAGAGGGCAGGTGTGAAGGGAAAACTGGGGCAGAAGCTCTTCTATAAATCCTTTGGAAAAGGTCTCTTTGGGGATTGGTGTGTTGAAGAGTCGTTGCAACAGATGAATTGTAAAATGGTCAAAGTCCCTTGTGTGGTACCACAAAACATTGCACTGATGGCGTGAGGAGGCACACACAGCACCTGGAGTTTTAACTTGCTGTTTATCAAACATAGTGTAAACATAAGGCATAGAGGTGTGAGGTTATAGGCATAGCTAAGTGTTTTTTTACTTTTAAAGGGGTATTGTTTGTGATTAATCAGTGTTTTCTGCCTTATAGGCCTGCCTCGTCCCCTCAGCTTTCACACGATGATACTCATTCACGCATTGAACATTATGCTAGCAGGTATGAGACCAGCTGGACGTTAGGCAGATCTTTCTCTAAACAGTCATTTAAAAAAAAAAAAAAATGCCAAAGGCTAGCTGCAACCTGAGCGTTTCTTAAAGAAACATAGGGTTTGGGGTTTTGTTTTCCAGGCTCTTGGATGCAGGACATTGTCCGTGGTTGCTGTTCATCAGCCTGTCAACTAACCTGCATGCCACAGCACCTGTGTGGTCAGAAGTGGCCTTTAGATCCTGTGGGGTCTTCTTTAAGCTGTGTACTCAGGTTACTGACTTTTTAATAGGGTGTGTAGCAATAGGACAAGGGGTGATGGTTTTAAACTAAAAGAGGGCAGATTCAGACTAGAGATAAGCAAGAAATTTCCTACGTGGGTGTTGAGACACTGGAACAGGTTGCCCAGAGAAGTGGTAGATGCCCCATCCTTGGAAACATTCAAGGTCAGGTTGGACAGGGCTCTGAGCAACCTACTAGTTGAAGATGTCCCTGCTTATTGAGGGGGGTTGATCTACATGATCTTTAAAGGTCCCTTCCAACCCAAACCATTCTGTGATTCTATGATTCTGCATAGGGTTTTGTTTTTAATATGGTGTAATCATACAAATCAGAAGAGCAGAAACCTCCAAACTCTATGTGAATCTCATGTGCTGTTTTAATGCTAAGTAATTTATCGTGTGGAATACCACAAACAGGACTTTTCTTTGATTTGGAGGATTAAAATAGCGGTATATTGCTGCTTTAGTTCACTTGTCTGCTTTCATACTGCTCTAAAGAATCAAAAAGTGGGTTAATTGCACAAATATGAAAATGTTTTTCCACCAGGAGAGCAAATTTGCAAGGGCTGAGGTAATGAAGTATAGTTATTCCAACCTCCTCTTTCTCTCCCCCAAAATCACTTGATCAGGAGAGGTATTTCTGAATTATGCAAGACATTTAGGAGGGGCTGAGTGTTGAAAACCAATGAGAAATGACTGATAGTTGCAGTTCTGATGTTGACATTGCCAGGTACAAAGCAATTTGTGTAATCCCCTGGCGTCTTAAGGCCTTTTTTTGATTGTGGAATTAATTAATCATGAGGAGTGGAATATAAGCTCAGAGAAAGGGTTGAAAACCCTGAAGTAAGTTTAGCCAGGTCATTGTAACAAAGAAACAATCCTTTGCAATAGCTTATTGCAAAACGTTTTGGTAATCAGTGAGTGTAAGTTAATTTGAGTTTCAAATTCATCAAAAACATCATGCTCTTTAAGTCTTTCAGGAATATTAGAGCAAATAAAGTTTCTGGAAAACACATTTGATTTTAATGAGTCTTGTTTATTTTTCCACAGGCTAGCAGAAATGGAAAACACCAATGGTTCTTATCTCAATGACAGTATTTCACCTAATGAGAGCATGTAAGTAGGCTGTTCCAGTATTTTTGACATGTGTTTTCTTGTGACAGTTAATAACTTACAATGAAATTCTGTAGTGCTGAACTTGCATGGCCATGTACCACATCTGGTTCAATTTAATGATGAAATCATGTTCTTCCAGTTTGTATTGTAGCGTCTAGATTTGTGGCTTACAGCTTAATACCAAGTTTATGCAACAGATGATTGATACCTTCAAAATTAAAATTACTAATTTCTTCAAAAAATTACTGATTTATTAAGCAAATAGTTCCCATATTACTTGGGAAAAAAGCACATAATCAGATTGTTTTAAGGACAAAGATAAAAAGATAAAAAGGTAACCCTTCTATCCATACAGCAAACTTAATCATGGTTAAATTCCTGTAAGCTAGAAAATGTTGTTGTGGGGAAAATGTCATTCAAAAGGTTAGTGAGGTTAGATAGAAATCTTTGGTCTACAAACACCTGAAATACATTGCAGGTGTAAGCCAGAAGGGACAAGGGACTATTTTCACTGTGAAATAGTAGTAGTAGTAAACTTTTGAGTTCAAAAGATTGCTGACAAGCATTCATTGTACTACTTTAAACGTAAAATCATAAATAAAAAGTTTTCATTTTTAAAAAGTAGTTCAGTCTAACATCACACCGAGACCTTTTTGTGGTTTTCTGACATACTTCTCCTCCTGATTTTCTTGATCCTGTTCATTCTCTGAATGAAAAGACGTAGAACTAGAAAATTAACTGTGAGTAATATTTCTGAAAAAAGGATAGAAGCACGTAAGTCATTGTGCTGCTTGAAAATTTGATCTTAGTTAATGAACTGTGTAGGAGAAGCCATAGCACAGATTTTAAATCAATTAAATATGAAAAAACTCAAATCTCAACTTTTCTAAAAGTGGGGTTTTTTTCCTATTCTACATAATCCCATCCTTACCACAGTTTAAAGGGTGGATTTTGTTTAAATTCATACAGAATCTTCATTTTACTGAATTTGTAGTGTTCCTTTAAAGCACAGCACTCTGGCCAGCTTTCATTCACTTAAATGTAGATTCCAAATCATTACTGTTTTCTGAGGTTGGTTGTGAGCCTGTGAGATGGTCTTGGATAGTAATAAAGCAGTTTCTTTGTTTTAGAATAGTTTCTCTTTTGACTTGATAGGATGACCTACCAACTTAGGAAGAAAATCCCCTGTACAATCAAGTACAGTTTTTTTAATATATTGGTTCAAAAAGGAGAAAGTTAAAATGACACCTCAAAACTAATACATATACAATGTCAGTATATTTTCACACAGTTAATGAAAACTTTGTTTCCAAGTTGTATGTTAATTCTGTATTATTACGGATAGTAGTAATGCTATAATAGATGGAATTTCGTGTTGTCCCCACTGAAATATTTCAGTGTCCTTAGTCACAAAATCATATGTAAGCAGTATCTTTTGTATTACACTTTGGTTTTACTGTTCATTTCATTCTTTGGTTAATTAAAAGTTGTGTTAATATGATTCAGTTAATAAGTTAACCCCTGACTATCCAGTTTTTTACTTACATTGTACTATTAAAATGAGAATAAATCTGTATGTTCTGAATATTGAAAGAAATATGATCCAGATACAAATTGCAGCAAAATTAAAGTTCACCATGAATTCACAACTATAATTCTTTCAGGTTTTGTTTGTCAGGTTATGCTTATTTGTTGACATTCTTATGGATTTGGATTATCTGGCTTATAATTGCGGTTATAGCAATAGATGGAGATTGGAAAGAGGGAAATAAAGACATAGTATGTATATATACCACAAAACATTTTGATATGTAGTGTCATTGTAATTATGTATACAAAATATGTGCAGGCTGCAAATCACACAAAAAGAGTGTGTCTTGTGAAGTGACATTGTGTTGCAATAGTTATGTTACTTTTTCACTGTTTATTCACTTTAAGATATGTAAAAGGATATTTATAAATGCAAAGCAGTTGTTTGAAGGAATTCACAGTAGAAGTGTTTCATGAAAAGTATAAATTTAGGAACTGGAAAGCCTTTAAAATTTTGTTTAGTAAAAGGAAAGTATGCCTGTTGTGGAAAATTAATATTTCCCTTTCATGAACTAGTGTTTAAGTGCTCTGCATTGCTTTAGCGTGCTTCCAGCCTATAAAATGGCTTCATTAACATTTTCAGGAACAAAATGGAAACAAGGAAAATTTTAATTTTTGATCAGTAACAGCTATTCAAAATGCCTGTTAAATTTTGGATTATGAATGTAACAGGAAAATAATTAGACTGAATTATTTTGTTATAAGTAGGTACTACCAGAAAAACAAGATTCTTAACAGCAGTGTCATTTTTTCTGTCCTTGACTTGTAGTGTCAAGAGAAATCTTCCATGGTTTCTCACAGTTACTGCAGGTGTTAGCTGCATAGCTTAGGGCCTGGGTGCATCTCCTTAGCACCTACAACACCCATGTAATTCTGGGAGGTGATCGAGGTCTTCAGAATTGGATTTGCTTTTCTGTTCCAAAGGTGTTTCTGTTTCAAATGCCAGACAGCTTCTGGGGCAATAGAAGTAAAGAGATCACATGTATTAAATGGAATATATTTGCATTCTGACAGGGTACATCATTTGTAATTTAAAAAAACCAACCAAACCTCAGTGAAAAATAGCATAATTTCATTACATTAAGTCAAGGAGGTTTTATTTCACCTCATTTACAGTTTTGTAGAGATAAATAGATAAATAGAGGACACCTTTATTACAGAAGGAGAGCTCATAGGTGCAAAAACAAATGCCTTGCCTTTGCTTGAATGACCCTTCCACAACACAGATCAGGCAGCAGCAGATGACCTTTTTTCTCAAGGAAATTCCTAACTCAATTTAGGCAAAAGAGGAAAGCTGAGGTTGTCAGCTGTGGCAAAACTTGGCTTTAGGTATCTGAGAAGTAGAGGGGAAGAGAGGTGGACTCTGCAAAGAAGGAAAATTACCAGAGACTAAGTGAAACAGTTCAGCAGATTTTGCTTTAAGGTACATTGCTCCGCTGTTCGTTACAAAGAGTTCAGCAAATCTCTTTGTAAGAAATGAGAGGCCGGGAGTGAATCATCTCCTCATATTCACTGTGAAGTTAAAAAGGAGGAAGGGAACAGCCTGTTTTATCCTCCTCTGTTTTCCAGCGATGATGAACACTTGCTAATCCAACACTACTGCCAAAGTCTGAACCAGGAGTCCCCCCTGAGCCAGCCCCGAAGCCCTGCCCAGATCTTGATTTCTCTGGAGAGCGAGGAAAGAGGGGAACTGGAGAGAATCCTTGCAGACCTGGAGGAGGAAAACAGGTGGGTTACACCGCCAGCTGCCGCAGCCCTGGGGCACGCGCTGCAAAGGCAAAAGAAAGCTTTCTATAAGTGATAAGGCTGACATCCTATTGTTAACTTGTTCCCACTTCCAGTGTGGTGATGAGTCAGCACCGTTTCTTTCACAAAACCTCCAAAATGGCAAGCTTCAAAGACATACATGGGTCACCCAATACTCATGGTACCACCTGTGACAAGCTTTGCTGGCTGTGTTTCATAATATCTCCATCTGTTCTACTTTTGCCTTTATTTCCATGATAGTAATGAGCTTCATACCAGTTCATACTGTTCAGACAGGGTCAGTCAGGAGCCATTCGTATAACTTACCTACATTTAAAAAACAGTCTTGTCCCTTTAGATTTCTGTTTTCTAGTCTTTCTCCTCCTTTGAGTTTGTGCAAACCTTTTTTGGCTGTTGCCAAAGGTGATCAACAACCTGGAACCTAATTCCTTGTGTGAACCCAGTTTCAGTGGGTGAGCACATACTCCTTCCCGTGCTGATACTAAAATGCCCTCCAAGTAAATGTTGTTTATTGCCACAGCGTGAAGACTGAGTGAATAATCTGTTGCTTGGAAATGAGCTGAATGTGATACAAATCATGTTGTGACTGCCTGGTCCTCAGCCCTGCCTTAAAGCACCTGGACTGTTTCATCTCCATTGTAAATACCTCGGGACTTGTTGCCAGAGCATGTCTCCTTGCCCTGGTGCTGAGCTGGATGTGGTGCTTATGCCTGGGGAGGCAAGTGGATGGGCACCTAGCAGTGTTAGATAAACAGTCATCCTTTCCTGCCCGTGTTGACACAACTTTTGTTGCATACGCTTCTGATGCTTTTTGACAATGCAGATTCAGCTCTCTCTGCTGTATCTTGTATTATTTTACAGTTAGAATCAGCACATGCAGTCACTTCCCAGCAGCTCTTGGGAAACCTGCATCAAGTACCAACAAGAAGCAATACTGTGATATTCAAAACACTTCATTGTCATTTCTCTTTTTCTTCCACCTTCCACAGTTTACTCTTTTCAAAAAAGCTCTTCTCTTTCTTGCTTCATGTTTTGACTTTTCTTTGTCTCTTCTGAGCTGTTTATTGAATTCTGACCTCCATTTGGTTTTCAGCTGCAGTTTCTGGTCTCCAAATATTTCCATCATGACTTGTTACTTAAATGCAAAAGGCTCTTTGAAATTGTAATTCTGAGGTTTTGCTTTTGGATAGTTTAAAAAGATCTGTTGCCTATTTTGAATTCTTCTGAAATGTATTATCCAACTTACAAACTAACCTAGCTGTGACACTGTTCTGACTGGGTTTTTTTTCAGTTCCAAGGACCTCTTGTTAGATATTCATTATTTATCTGCTAGCATTTTGAGACCTTAGTGCTTTTGTGGCTTGCAAATGTGACTACCTTAAATAATTTATGGCTAAAATTTGACTGTTAAATAATTTATATTTGCTAAAATGTGAGGATTTTAGAGAATACTTTCAATTGGTGGAAATGTTTCATTTGAGTATTAGGCCTTCAGACTCATGCTGAGTTTCACATCACATGGAAAATTGTGGTAAGACCGTTTCTTACGTGTTCAATAGTCATAAAGTAATCTTGCTATGGGAGGCACTATTACTATATTGCAATGTAAGAGAAAACCCCAATTATAAAACTGCCCCCAAAACATTTTGAAATTTCCTTTAGAGTGATTATATTTCAGAAACAGAGAAGACAGATTTTTGGTGTCCATCTAAAGTGGTACCTTACATAGGTTGTACTGTAGGATAGGTTATACTGACTAGGATGTACTGTACTAGCATTAAATAGAAGGCATACGGTTTTGCAGTGACAGAGACTCTGAACTTTTTGCAAAGAATTAAAGTACTTTCCTGCTATTTTAATGTAAAGAAAGTGAATATTTCCTAATATTTTAGTTGAATCAAGATCACTGACATACTTCTGTAAAAAGACCTCTTGCATTCTTTTCTTTTTCTTCCAGCTTCTGGCTGTACTATAACAAGAACTTAGTAAATGAGATCTGCAGCCAGAGCTATTTGCCTTTCCTTTGCTTTCCTGAGTTGCACTGGGAGTGTGGTGGGCTGTGTGTCACTGGAGAAACACTTAACACCCTGAACCTCAGAGCTGCCCTGTTTCCATGCAGCTACGGTGTTCAAATCTGAATACCGATGAATGGGCCCCCTGAAATAAGTTCCTTCTTTAGAGTTGCCACTAGTGAGAAAGTGATGCATTTCTAAACATGCTGTGGCTCCTTTTGGTATTTATTTTGGCATTGAAGAAAGGGAACTATATCTTCAGAGTGTGATGCATCATGAGTAGATACCGGCACTCTAGTGAGGGACAGGGGTAGGTGGTTCAGTTACCAGCTTTGTCCATTTCTTCAGACCACTGGTTTTCTGTAGGAAGATTAAAAGTAACACAAATTTACAAATTCTCAGTTGCCTCTGAGAGGACTACTCAGCAAATGGGGTCCACTAGGATTTCTGTCACCAGGCAATTAATGCTGCCAATGATAGATGTGATTAATAACTCATGAGCTCTTTACTAGCCGGCTCTTTACAGTTGCATAAATCAAAGCTACATTACAAGCTTCCTCTGTTATTTTTCTTCATGAATGCCTCAAAGAGGTGCAAGCTTAGTAAATGAAATATATGGGGTTTCTCTTTGAGTATTTGTCTTACTGAAGTAGAATAGATTTTCCCAGTGATCAGAAGATGCAGCAGCTTGCTTTGGTTGTGACAGCCAGATGTAAAAGTCAGCCAGCCTGAGCTATGAAGGAGGGAAGTTTCCTAGTACTGCCCGTGCTTGCTCAGTTGCATTCATTTAGAGAAGATTATGCTCTTATCTCCCCTCTTACATCCAATTTTATGCTGAAAATGTCAGAGAGCGCCTCTCCTTGGGACACAGAGTCTTTACACTGAGGGCTGTGGGCAGTGCCTTGAATGTCTGGCTTCCAGCAGTAATTGTTTTCCGCCACACAGCTATTCCAGAAGTAGGAATAAGAGACAATTGTTCTCTCCTCTAGGATATTCTTACAGCCGGTTTTGAATTCTCTCTTTTTTAATTTTCCGCTATTTTCCCCCTATGTGTTAATACAGATCTTTATCCCTGTATACTTAGATCCCAGTTATTATGATACTATTGATCATCAGCACTTACGGCTCTGAAAATGGTTGCAATAATGAATCTCAATTCTCTGGACTAAGGACTGGGTAGCTGGACTGAAAAGGTGCAACTGGAAAACTCGGTGACCCAGGTGCTCTGAGCAAACTCACATGTCCTTTGAAATGACATTCCTTTGTTCCAACAATATTACTGTATTTAATTACAGAACTCACGAATTCAGGGATATCTCTGCCTGGATAATTCGCAATATCCTTCACATTTATTTTTTTTTTCTGTAGGCTTTCAGAAAAGTTTTTAACTATTTTGTATCAGACGTGAAAGCATTTTTATCTGAATTACTCCCTCGTCCTCAGGTTTTTTTTAATACCGTAGTTGCTGGAAGGACTTCTCTATTTTGATAGTTGAGGTAATAATTGTAAATGTCTTTTTAGCAAGGTACCTGATTATGTTGTAAGTATGACCAACTGCATTTATTTAGTTTCCCTTAGAGTGATATTTTGTCTTTTGCTTTACAGCACTTCCAGCTTTTCAGTCTGTTGTTTGTAGAGTATTGCCTGTATTGTACACCTGGGAAATTCCTCATGGGGTAGCGATAGCCACTATCTACAGACTTTGTGAAAAACAAGCTTAATGATCAATCCTGTATAAACTTTAGTCTGTAGTGAGATGGTGTGTGATACTGTTGTCATGCTCATTTCTATTCCCTTTTATATTTATATTAATTATTCACCAGTTCATTCAGCTAGAAGTATCAGAAGACATTAAGTAATGTTGAAGGCAACAACACCCAGTATAGTCTGTCTTTCTTTTTTCCAGATAATTTTTGTGGACTTGAAATTCTATATTTCATTAAAACAAAAAACTTTCTTTTTAAAAAAAACCCTCTCCATAGTCTTCCCTCTTTGTGTGGTTTTAGAGAAAGAAATCTTGAATTTTGGAACAACCTGAATTTAAGAATGATCAACGTCATTTTTTAACCTTTTAAAGTTTGCAGATCCCCCTTTGCAGAGGAGGGATCGTGTAGAACAGACATCCCTTAGGGATCACATACTAGCGGGGTACCACAGTCCCAGGTTAGGACACGTCCATCATGCAGCCGCTGAGGGGTACAAATACCTCTGAGAAACAGTCGTTAGCCTGTCTTTGTCCTTGGCATTGCTTTCTTATCCATGTGAAATGATGCATACTGCTTTAGTTCTTGGTCTGGTCACTGTAACGTACCTTTGGAAGTGTTTCAGAGCTTAATGAATTTTATTGGAAGGTTTCTGAGATGCTATTAAGCCTCCAGACCAAACTGTCAGTGTGTATTGTGGTTTGCAGGCAGACCTGGCAAAAACTGTCTGTTCTCACAACCTCAAATAAGAGCGAGTTGGAAAAAATAAAATCTGGGTCACTGCTTGTGATGAGTAAGCAGTTAACCAGAGCATCAAGCCATTCCCCCCCGCTCTGGGAAGCTGTAAAGGAACATCATAGCAACAAAATCCCAGTGCAGTTTATTAGGCCTCCCTTGCCCATAAAGTTTCTGTTACAAAGGTACTATTTTTGCAGGTTTGGACTGTTACCCCTAACAGCATTTCAGTTTCTTACCTTCTGTGCTCTTCCTGCTCAGTAGATTTTTTTTCACCACTATATATTATCTTAATCTCTGGTATGTTTTACTGGAATAAAACTGACGTTTTACGGACTAAAAGAACAAGTTTAGCAATGCCATAAAGTAGCGCTCTAGACAGGGCAGTCCAACTGAAGATGGAAATTATAGCCCCAAAAGTTAGTGCAGTGCAGTTAAACAGAGTGGCTCACTGGTTTGTCTTTTCCTCAGGTTAGTAATTTTAGAGGGAGTCTGGAAATGCAGTTGCAGATGCGAAGAGAGGAGAGTGATGTGACCTGGCTGACGACAGCAGGGTTGCCAATGAACTCTTAAATTCTGTGTTTTCCTCTGACTTCTTGTGTGGCTGCCTTTCCGTCTTAGCTTTCTCATCTGTAAAATGGATAGGTCGGCCAGGTGGCATTTGCTTTGATTAGTGTTTGTAAAGTGCTTTGATCGCTGAGAGTCCTCTTTTAGCTCTAATTACTCCTGGAGTGTATTGGTGTGTAGAAGCAAACAGGCAGTCCGACTTCAGCTAGGAATGATAAAATGCAGGAAGCTAAGGGAGGGCTGAGCCCAGGACAGACCGTACCTGACCATCGGGAGGGTGTCTGGAGCCCAGCCAGCCTTATGCATCATGTGCCCTGGGAGGAAATTAATTGTGAATTCTGGTGATGCAGAGGGCCTTTAGGCAATGCTTGTATCAGAGGTCCTTATAATATCAGCTCCATGCAAATCTGCAAGATGTAAGCCTACAGGCATGTGGATTCAGCAGAATGAAAGGCAGGTAGTGCAGGTGAGCCTCTGCCCCCTGGCAGTTAGATACATCTCACCACACGAGAGGAGGTGTCTTCTCATGGCACTGTGCAGAGGGTAGCCTATACCAGCCTATATGGGTTCATAAAGCTTTTACCTCCTGTTACTTCTCAACAGAAACTTGCAAGCAGAGTATGACCGTTTGAAGCAACAGCATGACCACAAAGGACTGTCTCCACTGCCATCCCCACCGGAGATGATGCCGATTTCTCCACAAAGCCCCCGGGATGCTGAGCTCATTGCAGAAGCCAAGCTGCTTCGCCAGCACAAGGGCCGCCTGGAGGCCAGGATGCAAATTCTGGAGGATCACAACAAACAGCTGGAGTCACAGCTGCACAGGCTGAGGCAGCTGCTGGAGCAGGTGAGTCCTCAGGCCTTTCTTTTAGAACTTGGTAGGGTCATTTTCCAAACAGGGTGTGAAGCGTTATCAGTAACAACAACATACCAAGAAATCATGTCTGTAGAGGCTAGTCAGAGAAAAATATTAAATTGTTCTACAGGCTGCAAGTGAGAAGGTAAAATTGTGTTTTGGTGTTCTTATTTAGTCTTCTTCCCTGTTTTATTTAGAATTCAAATCCATTGTTTGCATGGATATATTTACTTTAAAAGAGACAGAAAATGGCAGGTATTCATGGAATAAATAAAAAATACAGAGCTCTAAAGATCTGTGCAACTGTACTGAGCTGTTAATAACAGTCTCTTCTTTTTTTCTTGAATTTTCAGCCGCAGGCAGATGCCAAGGTGAATGGTACAACACTGTCATCTCCTTCTACCTCTTTGCAGAGGTCAGATAGCAGTCAGCCAATGCTTCTTCGTGTAGTTGGCAGCCAGACTTCAGAAACCATGGGTAAGATAATAAAGTTCACATTGTCATAAAAAATAGTTATAGCCCGGTTGTCCAGCAAAAAAGTCCTTACAGACAAAAATATTGTTCTCTCCAAATGAGAATGAAGTAGACATTTGCAATGATTTTCAATGTCATCTGGCTGTTTACACTTTACATCTTCATTATGGCTCAGACTTTTGCTTTTGATCATGGTGCACAGTAGCATGGATATTTTGACATTAAATACAAAGCTCAGCCAGGGCTTGACTTCTGAAAACAAATACCACTAGAAAGCTAACTATTTTATTCAAACTGACTTTCAGCTGTTAAGCATGACATGGATAATTTAAATGTACATATTAATTATGGCTAAGAGATCACTTGTATGATGAATCATCCCCATGTTAACTGATGTGATCTTATTTTTAATGTCATGGCTCAAACAGTAGGATTGAGCCATCACTCACAGGCAGTGCTTGTCTAGTGTCTTTTCTAAATATCACATCAGATGTGGTAATGAACATCATACGAGTTCTGAAGTAAGGTTAAGTAATATTCTGTAGCTAGAGGCTGGAATTATTATTTTGGTGCTTTTAATAACTGCTCTGTAGCATTTTCCTAATTCCCTATCTGTTATATAATTAGTAAGTATTTATTACCAAGTAGTAAGGATTTTCTGCTAGTAAAAAAGCAATCAACCATTGCAACATCTTTAAGCAAATGTGCTTAAATTACTTCAACAAGATAATATTTGAGGTCTGATGATAATATTCAGCTTCATACACAGAAATTTATTTAGTGTGTATTAGAGAGAGGCTTTAGGGGAGAGTGAGAGGCTTAAGTGAGGGCTTTTCTCTTCACTGCAGTTAGTGAGAGTCAATGACAGCGAGAAATTGAATGGGAGGGGACATTCTGCTGTCTCTGAAGTGCCATCGTTGTGGGAGATGGCAGCTTGTTTGAGGGCTTTTTCTTCCGTCCATATCAGTCTGTGCCAGTATCAAACAAGGTGGGTTCTGTACACCCTACAACAAAAAAATGTGAATAAAATTTCACTTTAGGAATGCTTAAGTTAAATCCTGGGGGTGAGAGTACAATCAAAAGTAACAGCAATTTCATTTGGATATTTCTTTATTCGTATTACTAGTGAGTAAATATTTTCCTATGTATGGCATACACAGAGTATACACAATGTATCTATCAGTGGAGTCATTTGCATCAACTTTCTGAAGAAATGTCATGAATTTCGTAAAATAAAATATGTTAATTAAAATATACAGGAAAAGATAGAAAGACAGTGATTCCCAGCCATGTTATTAAAAGTATTGTAGTTTCATGTTTCATCCTTTAGTAGGACAAAGTACAATAATGTACTACCTTTTATTTGACTCAATGTAAAATTATTCCCATTTAACTTGTGAGACTATTTAATTAATTAGCATGCATTTAATCATATAAAGTGCTAAAACTTTTTTAAAGCAAATATTTAGACATGACTTGGGGTTTTTTTGTCTGTTCAATGGAGCCAATATGTGGAAGGACAAAGGGATGTTGAATTGTTATCAGTACGATCATGTTGAGACTCAGCAAAGCAACGCTGTTGGCAGCATGAAGCGGAGCTTATAAAAAGAATTACTAATCGAGCCAACAAACCACAACTAACTGAGTTTGTCCAGTGTTCTTTCACACCAGAAAGCTTTGCTTACTAGTCTGAGAGTTTTCTGAAGCATGACTTAAAATATTCTTGAATTGTGAAGGGAACTGGAGCGATGTAAATAATGCTTCCATGCAGCAAGCATGTGCCCAGTAATGAGGGAGTCACAATTTTCAAGAAAATACTGAGGATCTCTAGTTCTCTCAGGCAACGAGGTAATGTAGTGGTAGCTTTTGTGTATTTTTCTTTTTAAAAGGAATCCTTGGGGTTTTTTCTTTGACTGTAAACCCACTGCACTTCTCTGTCTCTCTGCTTTCTCAAGGAGAGATTACTGTAAAAGGTTTTCAACCAGCAGTGTTGTCCTGCTGTTTGGTAAAAGCAGCAACCCACTGAAATCCTAATTTACAAATAGAAGAGCTTATCTCTTGAGAACCTGAAATACACCGGGGCAAATGGAAAGGTTCTTCTTTTCTTCTTATAGAGTTCTAATGAGAAAGTCCTGATCTTTGGCCTTTTCCCCCCTCTAATGTAGCAACAGAAGAGGTTCTTTGAGGCATGTGAGCCAAGAGGCTGTTGCTGAACTTTAATTCGTTCAGGTACCACCAGAATATTTGAGACCCACCCAGCTCTCCAAGCCTTTTGTAGAAACATGAATGGGAAGACTGTTTGGTGTGAAGGGAGGTAACTGAGGTCTGAAGGTGTCTTTACTTTTGTCAGACTGTCTTACTTTGTCATTTACAAGGAAATGCTGAGATAAATCATCCAAATGAGAAAAAAATAAAAATAATGCATTTTAAATAAAAGATACAGCAGTCTTGAGGGTCAACACAGTTCAGTTTTTATCAGCGCTTACCAGGACATTTGAAAACCAGCACCTGTCCTCAGTTCTTCTTGGCCAGGACAGCAGAACCACTGCCCACTTCTGATCTTGAGGGCCAGGTGGCTTTCTGCAGGCATGCTGATAAGGTCCTCAGCCTGGGTAGAAGCAGGAAGATCTCATTCTGAGTTTTCACCTTGACATCCAGCAGAGGCTGGAAGGACATTATTTCTGCTAACGCACCTCTGTCAGTGCAACTCTTGATGTGAAAGTAACTCATGGTGTGAGTTGATTTGCGTGAACCCAGCACCAGTTAAAAGCTGAACAAACTGCAAGCAGTCTCAGCATCTATTTTTAGATCATTAATGGAATAAAAGAAGCTGATATGAAGACCATCACTTATATTAATTAAGGGCTTCTTGCAGACACTTTACCCTGCTTCTTGTACTGGAGTGGGAAAAATTACTCTTGGCCAGTAGTAACTCCTGTGAAACTCCTGGCCCTAAGGTGAGGCCGACACTAAGCCTGTTAATAGGGAATATATGTAGTCCTGAAGTGTTCCTTTTGCATCTCTTTTTAGTAGGCTTTCCACTACCATGGAGCACCTCAGTGTTTGAAGAATGTAAATGCTAACAGAAAATCAGGCAGTTTATTACTCAAGTTGAGTAGGGCAAGACATAATAGAGTAAAGGGTCATTAAGTCATTTTCAAAATAAGGATGTACTTCTCATGGTTATTACAGCAGGCAAAATTGCTTTTGTGTTTTAACGGGGATAAAAGAAATCTAGTAAAAGAGGAGAATCTCACTCAAAGTATATCCTTTAGGTGTATTCTTGTTTCAGACGCTTTACTTGTGTTGGAGGCTAGGGTCTACAGTAAAATCAACATAGGGATTTTAGTTATCTGAAACCATGACCACAAAAACCCCAGTAAAAATAAAGTATATTGAATTTCCCATTAAGCTGCTGCCCTATAATCAGGTTATAGAAATTATTCAGTGGGAGAAATGTATTTCGCTTTATTAAACTGCTACTGAACCTTTTTACAGTACAATTGAATGTTCTTGGAGCACCAATCTGATGCAATTAAACTGTCAGAAATATTAATACTGATGCAGATGAGAATCTGGGTTTCTCCTGATTTACGCAGCTAAGCAAAGCAGTGCTAACATGAATCCAGCACTATTAGAAAGCTGCTCAATAGCAGCACTCACAACAGCAATTTCTTTTTTCCATTAATAGAGTAAGAGAAGCTGAAACAGCGAGTGTCATTTATGGAACTAAATGTTCCTAGCAGACATTTTACCCTACTTATTTTACCAGAGTAGGTTATTTCTTAAATCTCATTTTACAAATTAAAGACAGCGTTAATTGTTTAAAATTAATTGTTTAATTTCCCTTAAATCCTTAAAAAGAAAGAGAAACATAATAGTGAAGAAAATTCACCTTAAAAATTTTGATTATATACTAAGCAGAAAATGCATTTAAGTGAACAGCCTTAGCTCCCTGAAGGACATGTGCAATAGCAAGCTGTTAGCAAATGGTTTTATAGTGGCTCTTATGCAGTGGTGTGGATTTGCTTTCCAGGCGAGGATGAGCTGCTCAGCCCTCCCCAGGACACAAGCACAGGTTTGGAGGAAGTGATGGAGCAGCTGAACAACTCCTTCCCCAGCTCCAGAGGTGAGCGCTGCTGCCCATGGCAGATGAGAGGGAAGAAGAAAAAAGTAGTTTCTGTTCCTTGATGTTTTCAGGGGGTTGTGTTGTGGTTTCAGGTTTTTTGTGGCTCTTTGTTTTAGCTGTAGAGAAACCTGTCTTATTTAGAGTGGAGAAGCAGCCTGCTCCTCCTTTACCTTAAGCTACCTCCACAGGTAGCCCTTGCTAGATACATGGATGAAACAATGTCTGTCTTGAGACTTTTTTTCCTGACCATTTTTTTCTCTTCCCGTCCCTTTTGCCATGTACCTTTTCTCACAGCTTCTCTGCTTTTCAGTCAGCCACCTTGCTGATTTATTTTTAATACATGTCTTAGCACATTTTTCTTCTGTTCTTACCTTTCTCCAAGGAGAATCTGGTTTGAAATAATATTAAAGTTCAGAGTCAAAGTTCTTGACCTTCTAGCACTTGTATCCAGAGAGATGGAGGAAAAACAAGTGGGCTGCTTGTTTGTACAGCATAGGCTGCACTTGTGCGAACAGCCACAGCATTTCTTTCAGTGTTTCCATTTTGCTCATTCCTGTTGTTTGCTAAAGATAAGCATTTGTGTTACTGGGATTTATTCATTCAACCTTTTTCATTTAGGAAGGTCCTTTCAGAGCCCAGAGAAAATACTCTACTGCCAAGAAAAATGGCTTAGACTCCTAGCAGGAGAAAGGAAGTTTGGGATATTACCTGTTGCGGTGAGAGAAGGCTCAGACGTTAACCTCTTGTCAAAAGAAAGTCCCGGTGTCTATTGACAGCCTGTGAAGTGGATTTCAGTAGGGGAATAGACTTACTGCAGGACCCTTTCTCTGCACAGGTTTCACACATCACCCAGAGAGTCTTCCTTTAGTAGATAAATGTGTTAACCATCATGCTAGACTTTGAGTGAAGTCAAGTTTTCTCCGTCCTTTCATTTCAAAGCAAGCTCAGCTCCCACCAGGCATTATCTGTGAGCAGTGGAAAAGGAGAAGGCAGTATAAACTGCAAAAGATCTGATGCTGTAGATCAAAAGATGGAATCATTTAGAAATGCGTTATTGAAGAAAATCTAATACAATATATTGTGAACTACATTGATCTCCACCTCAACATTATATGAAAAAGTCATATGCCCAACCCTCATTTTGCCTAGATATTCATTATCAGAGACAACAGACAATAAATCTTTCAAATACTGGTATGTAGATAAAAATGGACTTATTTGTGTTGCTGTGTACACAAGGTTGCAACAGTCAGTGCTTTCTTACCAGTAACCGTCATTTGTGTAAATATGTTTTATTTAGGAGATCTTGCATGATTATATGTGTCTAGATGTAGAAGATACCCCATGTGTTAAAATATTCACCAAATGTGGTATATAATTTGTAATCATAGCTGATGACACTGACAAACAGTGTTTAGTTTTAAAAACAGGTTTAGTTTTAGGTAAAATAGGTGCAATCTACGAAACAACAGTTAATATTTGAAATAGAAAGGTTCATTTCCTGTGTATAAATAGTTAGAGATCAGTCTGTTAGGTATCACTCCCTACTGATTGAAAGTAGAAAAGGTTTTTAATGTTATTAGTGAAAACTACAAAGCTTCATGAACGAAACTGACAGAATATAAAGTTTAGTGGGGAAAAAAAAAATTGAAATTGGTAACATCAGGTAATATTTTAATTCCATAAATTAAGCTATAACTTCACATTTTCATTCTGGTGATGCGAAATGTGATCATTTAAATACGGAGAAAGAATATATTCCCTTATTTTGTTTCTCCATTCAGTAGCTATGTTAAAAGTTTAGTATGTGATCACAAGCATCCCTAAAAGGGATTGCAGCTTATATACTTAACTGCCTGACTAGCAGCTGTAGAGGACAAAAATACTCCCTACCTTTGTGAAGGGCTGAGAGCAAGGAGGAGGCACAGTCCTAGTTTGACATTTGTCGTCTTCTGTCCTCCTCAGCCAAGCCATGAGAGGAGCTTCTGGTGCAGCAGTCAGGAGCAGGCACAGGCCAAAAGACAGAGTCAAGCTTCCCACAGGACTTTCCTTAGGGCCTGACCAAGGCATTGTTGGGCTGAGCCAAAATCTGCCTCTTCCTCCCCCTGGCTGTACAAAAAGATTAGTCCAGCTGGGAGAAAAAGTCATTCACTTTTTGGAGAATTGTACCAGGTTTTGGCTAAAGAGATTAGGACCTTAATTAGGTTTCTCTGTTCCTCATGCATCTTTTGATGTATTTGCATGAATGCCAAGTTTGTGTATTTGCTTTTGGTTGAGAAATAGGAATGGCCAGGTCCTCTGTGAGAAACAGATCGTCCTACAACCAGTGTGAATTGATTTCCATTCACTGGTTGATATAGAAGGCTACTAACATTGTCAGTCCTGCTGAGATTTCACACAAACTTCAGTTATTGGAGTTTTCTTCTACTCCCATTTTAATGATTAGATTATATTTGATTTATACCCACATAAACAAAGCTTACATCCACAGATAATTTGCTGCAGCCTCATGTACACCTTCATTGTGAGATGAAGGATGCCGTGGTCAGTCAGATCTCACAGGCATCAGGGATATGACTTAAAATTTACAAGACTGCAGGAAGGAGAAAAGGAAGCAGGATTGACTCGTCCCAACAAATCACTGAATCAGGGGCCTTTTTGCTGTTGAGAGGTGCAAATCTGTATCTCAGGTTTCCAGTCTATAATAAAAGATCAACATGTAATTGCAAAAGAGTGAAAGCAGTTTGGCAAAGCAGCCTGAGAAGAGGGCATAGTGTAAGGATTCAAACGTGGTGCAAGTAGTATTTTATTTCTTTGCATTACAGGTTGCATCGAATCTCAAGCTATTTGTAGCTATTCAGGAAGCAGAAAAATAAGCCCAAACAAGTGATGAGCACAGATCTATAAAGAATACATTTTCTTATATTAATTCTTATTAAGTAGAATTTAAAAATTGTCAGAGGCAAGAAACCCAGTCGTCCCAGTCTGGCATTCAGAAGTGTGTTGTGATACAGGAGCTTATGAAATATTATTTGAAAGGTGAATTCAAACTCCTTGGGTAAAGCGGCACCACATGTGATGTGTATTATCTTTAGGAACTAAAACTGAAAGGAAGGTGGATTAAATGCCCAAGATTGAGTAGTACTTGAAGTAGGTCTGTTTATTTCTGTACTAATGCTGTAGAAGGAGAAGTCTGCTATGATATCCATAGAGCATGCAGTTCCAGAAAAGCTGCAGAGAACACAGGGCACTCATCAAAACCTACCTAGATTGAAAGTGAGAATAGCAAAATGAAATCCAGGGACAAACATCCATACAAATAACCTGAAATTTATACATGGAATCAACTGAGGAAATCTAGGGATGTTTTAAAAGGCCTGGGAAGTTACTAGCAGGACATTAAATCTGAGTTTCCTTTGTGGCCTGTAAAAAAAAAAACACGTTAAATTTCAAGCTAAATGTCCAGCTCCAGCATGTCACAGCGTAGGGAGTGATCCAGCTTTTGAATCAGGGACATAATTCTGGTTATCTTATTGCCATTAGGATAACAACTTCGAGGAGTGTAGAAGACTATGACAAGAGCAAACTGAACTCTGATGGCTTTGGTTCAAGACAAAAGTTCAGAGTTGAAAAAGCAGTGAAGAGAGAAAAGGACTAAACTTCTGTGCTTGGGTGCACAAATGTATAGTTGAACATCACAGGATACAAATTAAAACCAAAACATTTGGTCTAAATATCATCCCAAGCATCTGAAGAGCAAGATTTGCTCAGGTTGGGAAGTTTTGTAGAGCAAGTAGTAGCTCTTATTTTAGACTTCTGAAACAAAGCAGTAAAATGTAGAAGTAATTAATCATCGCTCACGTAGGGGTACATTCATTTTGATTATATTTTCCAAACTTTTGCTGCATATAGTTGGTTTTAAAAGAGCATCAAGGCTTCATAGCATCATTTGGAATGTATTTTAGAAAAGCATGTGTTAAGCAAATAACGTCACAGGCCTGCATAAGCAGATCTTGGGTGCAATAACTTGTGTTACTGTAACAGGATTTTTTTGTTTCTTGAGTTTAACCTTTCGGCAGTTCTTGGCTTTTTCTGAGGAGCAGAGGACCTCCCTGCTCCTTGCACAGCTTACTGTTGGTGCCAAAAGCTGTTTCATTTCTGGAGAAGGAAATTCTGCTGAATACCTGATGATTGCTGTCCTTAAGGAATTTTTCTTTTAATCTACAAGGTTTCCCCATCCGTTCCTCTTTTACTTTGCTGCTCCCAGCAAATTCATAACTGCTGCAGCTGCGTCAAACAGCTGCTGCGCTAGCTCAAAGCAGATGTCAAAGCCAGAGGTCTGACATTTAGTGGAAATCTACCATTAAATACCACCTCAGTGGTTTATTTGACCCTGCTTGATAATGGGACACAGAGGAAGACATTTTCACGCTGTATTTTTGCCCAAGCTACTAAATCTCCAGGGAATTGGTTCACCATTAGAAAGTAGGATTGGCAGGCCAGTATCTTTAAAGCCAAATTAATCTCTTCTGCAGCACTCGGGACAAGGAGGTTGCAGCACTCTAGGTGGATCTCATGGTGGACCAGGCTGTGTTTTGAGGTTTTAGTTTTGTGGCAAATGCTTTCTGTGAGTGAAGCTTAGAGAGGAATGTAGGGGCGGAAGTTCCTCAGCTAACTGGAATTGGTGAGAAAGCTTCCCAGGCTTTCAATGCAGAGCCCTTGCTGGAGGATAATGAGGAAGGGAGAGCCAAGAGTGGTTAGAAATGAGACCACAATGGCTTAAAAGAGCTAAGAGGCCATGACATAACATGAAGACATTTGAAGAGGGATTGGTACTCACCATTATTATTTAGCAGAAGTTATTATGTTATATTATATCATTATTTATATTATTATTATATAATACTATTACAGTATTATTAATACAGATGTTATCTTGTGTAGTGAAATTACAAGACCCCACGGCAATAAATAAATGGCATTAAGAATAGCACCACCTTCTACAAATTTTGTTTTATTTTTATCTCAGTCATATAAAAACACATCAGACACATTTTGTCCTCGCTCTCTCTTCCATCAGCCAGGCTCTGTCATGAATGGGACTGGCATCCTAAGTGGAACTAACAACTTTCAACACTGCAAATAATGCAGTTTCTCTTATTCTGACAGCAAAATGTCTTACAACACAGACTTTTCACGCTTTACTGAATCAGTGGAAGAGTACTCTGGAGTTACTATAGCATAGGGTATTCTGAAAACACTCATCCAGTTGAGCTACCCTGGCCTCTTCTGGAATGTATCCCCTTCTCTGTGCTACGGTCCTACATCCCACATCAGTGAGCCCAGATGACTGAGAACCCTTATCACTCCCCTGTGGCAGAACAGTACTGAAGTGACTGAGTTTCTCTGCAGATTTCTGCTAAGACAGCAATGGGCAGGACTAGATCTTTCATGATTTATAATGTTCAGTCCTGATGTAAACTGAGAATACATTAATGAATTTAACAGAACTTCAAGGAACATTTTTTTAAGAAAAAAAAAAAGCTGTTTGCAGATCCAGATCTCCCCTCTGCAGGCCATCCCTCTCCTGAGTTCAGTGAGAGGGGCAGTGCAATAGATGCTTTATGCTCTCTGCTTTGATCTAAATCTGCACAGATGCATGAAGTTTTCATTAGTGCCTCTGCTTTCAGGTTTGATTTGATCACTTTCTTTGCACCTTTGCCTGTGATACAATGTCACGTAGATTTCCAAAAAAGAAAAAGAAGGAAAGACTCTTGATTTTGTAAGGGCAGGAAATCTTGATTTGAGCAGGAATAATGGGTGATTGGGCACCCATAGGTTGTGTATCAGTGTTTTGATGCCTTATGGAATGCAAATTTTCAGAACTGCGGTAGTACAGGCAGTCTTCTTCCTCTGCAGTTTATGTCAAACTGCACTCCTTGTCTTAAAACTTAAGAGACATGCATTCATTCATATGCAAAGAAGAAAACAAAGTAAAATCCATTAAACCCTTTTTAATCCTCCTGCAAAAGAAATTAGCTGTTACTGTAGTAGTGCTACTCTTCACTGCATTTAACAAATTCTATGGCTGATTACTCACCACAGACTTACCTCGCCAACTTGTTTTGTGTGGTGCGGAGCTATCCCAGTTACCTTTAAATACATTCATTTTCAAGCAGAATCCAGTCTGTCTTATGTAGATATTTAAATTAGACACTGTGTAGCTGCAATTTTAGGTGCTTCTGCAGACAGGTAGGCATTTCTTAAGACCTTCAAAAGGATCCAGTATTTTGCGTGTAGGCAGTTCCTTCTCTCCTCTTGACCCAAGCCAAACTGTCTTTTGCTGGATCTCATTCATGCCCCAGGATGCTTGCACACCCAACTGTTCCATGCTGCAGTTCCTGGAGGCCTTAGATAGACCACCTACTCACCTAAACCTCGGAGCTTTTCCTCAGAAGAAGACCAAAGCATGCAATGCGTTTTTTATCTTCATTTTCAAAGATTTTCTATTACATGGTTTATATTGGTGAGAGGCTGTCATCTTCCCTCCTGGGAGGCATTTTTTAGGAAATTCATGGCTCCTGGTAAAAGCACCAGAGGAGGCTGTAGGCTGTGTAGGTGCTCACATAAGTCCTAGAGAGTTAGGCAGGCCTGCAAGGTGAAGTCCTTAGAACTGAAGCAGGACCTCTCCTGGCCATCAAGCTCACTCTGGTACCTCTGTGCACCACCAGCACATGTGGTGTAGACATAACCTGAGTCAAGGCTCCCCTTAGCAGCAGAATAAAAACGCACATGCAGAGCATGACTTCAGACATATTGTTATCATTTCTAATAGTAAGTATGCTACTGGGGAGAGGGAGAGAGGAAGGAAGGGAATAAAACCTCCTCTGTTCAGGAAATCATAACCTTTGCTGTCCAGGCCCTCCAGAGGGTGCCCCAGCTGTTTCTGTTGTACGGCGTGTGTAGGTGAGTGGTGGCTCTGACCTGTGGTAGTCATTGACGCCGTTCGCTTCCTTCACCCTCTCCTCCTCTCCTTTACCACCCCTGCTTAGCGTTGCTCTGTTGCTGACCCTTCTTGTTCTGCTCCTTGTAAAATACCTGCAAAGCTATTTATTGTCTTCCTTCCCTCCTCCTGCAGACTGCCATACCTAGGACAAAAACTCGACAGCAGTTAGGTTACTGTTATGTTGACTGGCATGTTCTCCCATATATATCTGTCTCTCTCCCCATTGTCCCTTACGTCGTTTACAGTTACATCGTTTACAACAGCTCTGGGGCAAAGATCATCCTCTTTCTTGAACAGCATCTACTGCAGTGGCTTTGTCGCCTATGACTGCAAGTCTGGCAATACCAGTGCTGGCAGTAGCATGACAGTGATAGTGGGATGCTGCTTCTGGAAACAGCAAACATCTTATTGCCACCGGCTGTGCGATGGGAAGGGGGGTGAGGGGGTGTTTCTGCTGTTGATTGACACCTGCTTTTCTTTTTTTACGAACAAATATGCTATGATAAGTGTTTGAGAAGAATCAGTGTGATCAAAGTATGGCTTCTGTGAAGGCTCGTCAGGAGCATCTTTTCAGCTAAACCCATTAATGACTCCTCCGTTTTGGCAGTACCACTTAAAAGTGATGAGATACTTTCCCTTTCTTCCCCTTTTACTTGAATTTTTTTCTCCCTTTCTCCCTCCACCCCCTCAGTTTTACCGTGCTTGCAGATTAGCTTGTTGGAAATAGCTGTTGGAATAAATTTTATCTTGAATGTGAACATGTTATATTCCAGTATACAGCTTTAGGTGGGTGGGTGGGTGAGTGGGTATGGGTGTGTGTACACATGAATGTATACCTGTATATGTGTATGTAGGCCATAATAAAATGGAAAGTGTCTGTGTGAATTAATTTGCTGTGGGGAAAACATGATTTTACTGCTAATACTGATTAGTAGAAGTACTCACCTTGAGGAAATTTGGATGCTCAGAAAGTGACTTGAGATCTCTGCCATCCCTATCCTCAACTGAAAGGCCTGTAAGTTGGTTTTAGTTGTTTTCTCGAGTGTTTTTGCTAGGTTAAAACCAAGCCGCAGATTACAGAACTGTTCTTGAATAAATCAACTCAAAATCTCAGTGGATATTAGTGCACTTTCAGTCTTTGTTTAAAGCAGAAGCGTGGTTACTTTATATTAAATTCCTAAATGGAAATTTAAGTGTCTCCTATAGTATAAAATATATATTCACGTGTGGTTTTTTCCCTTTCTTTTCTAATACTTCTTTCACTTCCTCTCTCTGTTCCTAAAGGAAGAAATGCCCCTGGAAAGCCAGTGAGAGAGGTTAGTGAGATGCAGGCTCACTGCCATGGTTTCTGTTTGTCACAGCTTGTTTTCTGTGCCCAGCATGCATGTGACAGCAGCACTGGTTTGCTTGGGTTTCGTAAAGGGTGGGGGTGATTTTATTTTGCTTTGGGTTTTGTTTGATTTTGCTGAGTGCATTCCCCATGTGTGCTCTAACAGTAGCGTACCTCTCAACTTTCAGCGGAGACAATGTCAGCTCAGGGATCTGCATTTTCTTACACCCTCCCAGAGGAGGAAACTCAGGAATGGGGAGGAGAAAATAATACATTGAAATTAAGCCTCTGGATGACAGACGTGGTCAGCAAATATGCTGCAGTCATTGACATACGTTCTGTTGCTCATGTACGTAAGCACAACAGGGAGACACATGTCTCTTGCTGTTCTGCTTACGTACTCACAATTGTATTCACGTATATGTGTCAACATACCAACCGTCATCTCCAGTTATTAAATAGTTTTTAAATTTTTTCTTTAGAACAGTGAGAGTTGAGAGGTATAAGAGATTCAGGTGTTTTAATTTCCTGATATACTATTGCAGAATGAAGAATGCTACTAACATTCACCAGCTCCACAGCGTTGTATTCAGCAGTGCAAATGGGCGATGGTTTTCACTGTGCACTTCGGATGTGGTTGGTTTGATGCAAAATAGATTTTAGAATTTGTATGTCGCTGCTTGTAATGAAGGAAAACATTTTGCACTGTGTTGTCATAGCACCTTTGAAAGTATTTCCAGAGAGCCTTGATTTTTCTTCTGCAAAGCTGCTCTTCACTCGCCAACCAGATAGAACGTTTGAAAGATTAATTCCTAGCGAATATTATTATTAGAGATAAAATATTCAGAGACTGCCTGAGTGCATTTGCAAGTAGCTGTGAAATGACCTTTCCCGCACAGAAGATGTTCAGTGTGAATGAGGCAGAAATTGAAGGGTAACCCGGTTTGCAGACTTCTGCTGGTGCAGAGAGGGGAGCTCACAGAAAGATGCTGTGCTGGGGTTTTTAGCAGAGCTGTTCTGAACTCCCAGTCATGGACAGGCTACCCCGGGTAGGCTAGGGTTTTTTCTAATGTGGTGCCTTGAAATACAGTGGTTCTCTTCACTGGCTGTAGGAGCTGGCACGGGTCCAGCTACTTTGAGGTGTAAGATCCTTGTCTGTCCTCTCATATGGATCAAAAAAAGGGTGCGTGGGATGTTGTCAACAGACTGCACCAGTCCAATAGTTTTATGGAAGTTTTTCATACTCAGCCCTGCATGTTCTTCATACAGTCTGAGACTTGTTCTCCAACTGAGCAAAACAGGTTGTTTATTTCCACTATGTTCATTCATGTTTATGCATATTCAGAAGAAGCTGCTGCTACTGCAGGCGTATTTGATACAATTAATTAAAAAAAAAAAAAAGAAAAAAATAGAAAAATGGGCATGTCCTACCTGATCAGATTCCAGCAGCTTAACCCTGAAAAATTTGACTTCAATGAATCACTCACTACTCTCCACTTGTATTTGTGCTCACTGACAGTTCCAAAGGGGGCTCAGTAACTTGCAGAGCTGAATATTAAATGCAATTCTCCACCTGCTTATGAAGTATATGAGCTAAGGTGTAGAGCAGCTTTTGCTTTATGTGTGAATCCATTTGCACAAAGGCAGATCATGCGGTTTTAAACCCACTCGGCCAGGTTTTGATCCCATTACTCACATTAAGTATTGTTTTCGTGTATAATCCCATGGATTTCGTGGCATTACTCAATATGAATTAAGGGTATCAAAATCCAAGCCACCAACAGGAAGGATTTTTCTTTTGTCAGGGAAGGGTTAGAAATCTGTGCTGCTAAAAAAGGCACTGCATTGTGTTGGGATTTCTTAATTTACTTTCTATCCACTCTTTCGAGTCCGAATGCTCCACATTTATTTCTCTGACAAGCTGTAGCCTGAGATTGGAATTCAGTTACTGCACTTGCACCCAAGGGCCTTGATTCCAGCAGACCCTTTAAAGCAAATTCAGCAGATGTGAAAGGCATCATGCTATATGTGACAAGAAGTGATGCAGTTAATGTCTGCAGAAATAGGTGTCTTTTGCTTTCAAAGCAAATGCACGTGTTAATATTCCCTCTATTTTATAAGTCTAGGTTAATATTGTCCATGTCCATTTTGAGCTTTTCATGCTTCATTTCAAAGTGTGTGCTAGTTTTTTTCTTAGACAGTAGCATCTTTCAACCTTTCAGTGCCTCAAGCATGGAGAAAACTTTTTCAGCTTTAATGTTTTTAAAAAAAAGAAAGAATGGAATTAATGCCTTCTTCAGTGGCGTTACTTTAAAAATATGAAGAATAATGAGTGGAAAGCTGTGATTGATATTTTTCTAAGTGTTTTTAGGACAGCACTTTTCTCATTTGCTTCTTAATTAAAAATGTCAATTTCAGTCTTAGATAGGGCAAGTGAGCAGTATTCAACAGAAGCAGCAGAGCTATATAGAAACAGTCAGTGAATTTGGGTGCTTATTTAGGTAACAGGCATTATAGAAGAGGGTGCATTCATTGAACATACAGTACCAGGAAATTATTGCATATGTTGTTCTCAACTATTTGCAGTCTTGATTGACTTAGCTGTTACTCACATGTGCAAGAGGTGCAAAAAACCTGTTGGCAGTGCAGTGATGCCCAGGTGAGTGTTGGCCAGTTAAGTGGAGCACAGCTATATTGTCCACTCTTCTGAGCCATCCTCGCATCCTGTGACTGTCCCGGAGACAGCGGTCCCCAAGCTGTTGCACTTTACAGTCCAGCTGTTAACACAAACTGCGATCAGCAGTGGTTTAGGGTCATGCTCTGAGCTGTAAACTCAGATGGCTCAGGAGGAGATGCGATTGTTCAGTTTTTCTGCAGAGGAAATTAAGACCTGTGCCAGAAAGGTAGCATGTCTCTGTGCGGCTTTTGTGGAGGGAGATCAGATGTGAAGCATGGTGATTTCAAAAATATGGTGGCAATTAACAGAGAAAAGAAGACTAGCAGACGTTCCTGTAATTTTTACGTATTTAAAGAATACCTAGGGATCGCTGGATGCATAAGGTCTTCTTGGCTGGTGTTTTAGTTGCCTGAACAATTTAGTAATTTGTACTTACTATGGCATACTTCTGAAATACTTCTTTTCTATTTTTTTGATTGAAGTTATTCATTCTAGACCTAGCCTCTTTCTGTAAAACCAGCTTGCCTTTGTTACCTCTACAGCTCTGTATCTCACAGAAGAAAATGGTATTAACCAATACTGATTTTTTCTGAAGATGGGCTTTAGCAGTTTGGGTTGCTCTAAGTCCATGGAAGGGGGATCACTCTTCCTGAGCTGGAAATGAGTGGTGTTGGAGTCTCTGAAGAGCCCTGGAGTCCCATCGTTGTTTCTAGAAACAACAGATGGCAACAAATCTGGACGAGAGACCATGATCCCACAGGCAGCAGTGCCTCTCATGGCTGGCTGGCCAGTTACAACTCACCACCACCCTGTCTCATGTCTGTAGGTTGCTGCAGGTGAGGAAGAAGAAGAGTATTTAAAGCCTAGAGATTTCTTGAAAGTAGTCTGCAGGGTCAGGGTGTTTGTGGGGATGCTGCAAGTCACTCTGGTTATACCAGGGTTATTCTGATAAAGCCTTAATAGCACATGCTACAAATGTACCTGAGCCTTGTCAGAGTTTCAGGTAAGTAGAGCAAACCAGTGGCAGTTACCTTTCCGTTTGCATAAGCAGCTCCAATCTAAAATACATTCTTGCTTTCATATGTATGACTTCATCAAATTTTCACTTTCCATGGTGTAATTTGCTGGATTGATCTCAGCCTGCATGGTGCCAGTAAGAAGGATTATCCTTTACATCTAAAATAGATGTGGTAGCATACATTTACTTTAAAGTAAACTATGTTTTGACCAAAACTTGGCAGGAATTTTTCATACACTGTTACTTGACATACTGATGAGCAAATTACAAGGTTTTGCTTAGGATTAATAGGATGGCTATACGTTAATGATTTATAGATAAAATTGCTGTTTGACGCATCTGTTTCTCTGTGCATTAGTGCAATTGGCAAAATGTCACCAGATCAGAACGAAGTATTTCTTCATTTTCTACACAGAGCACAGCTCACTGTTGAATAGGTAGATTGTTGAGTAGTTATCTTTTACATACAGCCTAGTTTTATGTAATGAATACTAAATTTAAAAAAAAAACAAAGCAACAAGTGTTTGAATGTAAAAGCTGGTAGTAATTCTCTGGAAGAAACAAGACAAGCCATATCTCTATTTCTCGTGTCATTTTTTTCTATTCCATAAGTGCTGATGAGTATTAACTAACATCACTCCAAGCTCTTATGTACTGCGGAAATGTCAACAGTGCATGACTACCAGAATATATGAACATTTGGAAGAGGATGATGAATTTGATTTGTCCCACAGGGAAGGTTCATTCTTGTTGTTAGAGAAGACAGTTGTATCAGGAGGGACAGCCACCGTGTAGGTGGGCAATGGTAACAGTCAGGCTGTGGCACGTGACAGGTAGGGACTGCATGAAAGGTGTATCCTTCTTTCTTCCTTTGGGTGCTCCATCCTCAAGGACCACGGTGAGGATGCAGCATCCAGGCTAACGCAAAGTGTTCCTGGGAAGCAGAGTTGTGGGCAGATGGCATCGCACCTCCCATGTTTTTTCCAGACAGATACTCTATTACAGGTGCTCGGGGAGTAAATCAAACCCCTCAGGCCATAGCGACATACAGTTTTATTGAGTAACACTTCCCCTGTTATATGCTTCCAGTTGCCGGCACTCTGCAGCTTGGGCAGTTCTTGAGTTGGAGGTCACGTGCACTTCTTTGCATCTAAATAAATCTTTCTTCACTGATTATTTTCTGACTTGTTTTTTAACTCATTTATGTGTTTGGCCTCAACATCAACCTGTGGCGATGAGTTCAGTAATACAATTATGTGCTGTGTGGAGTATAATTTCCTTCTGCTTGTTTTAAGACCTTCTGTCTGATCGTTCCTCCTTGTCCCTGCAAGAAATATTGAAAAATTAGTCCTTGGTCTGGACGCACATCTTCTAGGGTGCCTAGATCTCTGTCGTATTCACTCTTCAGTCATATTTTTTCAGAAGGGAGAGTCCAGATGGGATTCAGCTGTTCAAACCATGATGTCTCTGTCATTTGAGATGCCAGAGGGTATTTCAGGCAGTCATAGAGGGCTGCAAATCTAATACAGGATTTGCAGGAGGCCCGCAATCTTCTGAACAGCAGTTGGAGACAATGCAGGGTATGCCAGTGGCCTAAAATGGCAACTTTTGGCAATTTAATCTTCCTGCCTTCAAGTCTGTTTAGTCTCTAATTGTGATGAAGCCACTTCTTACTGCTGATCAGCGTTTGCTACCTTTCATTTCCATTTGCAGCGGTGGTAAAATGAACATGAGAAGAAATTACAGATTTTGTCTCCAGAATTGTACTCTGCATTTGTTTGTCACTTCGTTGTAGGAGGACCACATGTTGTGGTTATGCCATCTTAGGACTTCACAGTGGTTATGGGTGAGGAGAAATGCACAAGTGAACAACTGTATAGTAGTTACTTGATAATTCTGGCATCTTTGTTTCTGCTGGACTGCAGTCTGAAAAGCAAAGAGTATTCTAAAAACAATTGAATAAACTGCAGCTGTTTAGTTTGGTCATCATTTTAGTTATCTGCACAGGTATCCTGCTGGGACCTCTTGGGTTTAATGATTTAGTTAATTACTGCTGATTTGTCTGTTTCTGTTTTTCTCCTTGATAGAACATTGAAGGGTCAAACACTTGCAGCACCAGTCAGAAACTTTTCTGTGATGTCAATGGATTTAATTGTTGCTTGTGGTGAACATTTGTAATGATGAAGCTTCATCACTATGGGGGGGTTCTTGGAACACAAATACGCTGGCTTGTTGTCAGCATAGCTTACCCTAGCCATTCAAGCCCATGTTAATGTTAAATGTTCTGCAGAACGGGCAATTTTTGCTAACAACAAATAGACTCATCCAGGAGACTTTTGAGAAGAGCACTCTCCGATATACCCCACTGGGGGTGGTGGTGAGCAGTACATGCAGAGTGATGTATCTGTGCTCGGCCTTTTCTGTAAAAATGTTTCTACCGACATGCTGCCATGTCATCTTCATTTAATCTCCTCCTCTTTAACTTTCTTTTTCAGGCCACAATGTAGGGAGCCTTTTCCACATGGCAGATGACTTGGGAAGAGCGATGGAAACCTTAGTGACAGTGATGACCGATGACAAGGTGTTAGAATAGCAAGATGTGTTTTACAACTTCAGGCGTCCCGCATGGTTTTTATAATATTCATACTACAAAGAGGATTAGACTGTAAGAGTTTACAAGAAAACAAATCTATATTTTTGTGAAGGGTAGTGGTACTATACTGTAGATTTCAGTAGTTTCCTAAGTCTGTTACTGTTTTGTTAACAATGGCAGGTTTTACACGTCTATGCAATTGTACAAAAATTATAAGAAAACTACATGTAAAATCTTGATAGCTAAATAACTTGCCATTTCTTTATATGGAACGCATTTTGGGTTGTTTAAAAAAAAATTTATAACAGTTATAATGAAAGATTGTAAACTAAAGTGTGCTTTATAAAAATAATTGTTTATAGAAACCCCCTTAAAAAAAAAAACCACACAAAAAAAATACTGAGGCAGTGCATTTGTTTAGTTTCATTTCAGCTCTGTAATTGCATCAGAGGGATCATGTCCTGTGTTCTTTTCCTTGCCTATCAAAAAGAAAGAAAAAAAAAAAGGATTTCCTGCAGCAACACCAAAACGGCTAACGTACATTTTTCATTGGTTTTGTCTGACTAGGGCTGGCTTAAAAAAAAGTCTCCTGAACTTCCAATGAAGGTAATTATGTCACCTCTTTTCAATAAAATGAAGAATTACATGAATAACACAGCTAGTTTGCAATAATTAAATGAAAGAGCACATTACATGACAGAGCCTGCAAAAAATTAATTAAAAAAAAAAAACCAACAGAAAAACCCCAGAAGAAAGAAGGAAAGGAAAAAATCTAATGAACATCCTATGTGCCAGCATTTCCTCTGCTGACTAAATTCCTGAACGCTATTAGTAAAGGAACATAGAAATTGCCTTACCAGATTAAACCTTTGGACCTTGCTGTCCAGTATCCCGCTGGCTGCCAGCAGCAGCCAGTGCTTCAGCAGGAGTTGGGTACAGCTCTCCCCCACCCGCTGCCACCTCTTGCATCACCTTTGCTGCAGAGGAGAGAAGAAAGGGAGAAGTTCCCTCCTGACCTGACCCTCTGTGGGATCAGCTTCTGACCCAAAGCACAAGTGGGCTACTCAGAGAGCATCTTCGCTTGTCCAGCTCCCAGTGCTGTTGAGGAGCATGAAGCTCCTCGATCCTCTGGAAAATAAAACCAGAGCTTTCCACAACACATGTCTCAGTCTGCTACAGCAGCCAGTCCCAAGGAGCTGCAACGCTGCAAGCAACCTTTGGGAAGAGCTGTAGAAGAGTTACTGCTGTTCTTGCGCGCGCACGGTGATCAGGTGAAGGTAGCCACACTGCTCCGTGAGATATTTATCACCAAAACAAAGGCCCTGGTCCTTTTTCCTTCCCCATTTCTCTCTACAAGTAATCCCGCACAATTAACAATAACATGAGAAAGAGAGGAACTGATAGCGAAACAGATTAGCCAGCTTCACTGCGGCTCATGAGAGGTACGCTTGGGTATGAGGTGCTGTCAGCAAAAGCTTTACCACTTCATTTTCTTAACCAGCTTTTAATTTTACCTTAGAATATGTAGAAAAACACCATCTGACTTTATATTGCAAGAGTAAAAAATCTGTTACCTCTTCTTGTATGAAGTGTAATTAAACTTGGGAAAGATTTTATTTTGAATGCTAGTTAACATTGAACATGGCTAGTCATGCTATTTCTACCTCACTTTGGTTTTGTGGTGTTCCTGACAATTACGTACAAATAATGTTACATCATCACCACGTGTCCATTGTGTGACCAGGTCTCATCATTTAAATAGTAACAACAATAGTCATTTACAAAAAATAAGTACAATCCTCCCAAACCTCTGCTTTCCTAATAAAGAGCTTTTTTAACACTTTATTACAATAGGAACCCTCAGTATTTCTCATGGTCTTTTTTATCAGAAGGTTTAAACTGAGATCTGAGGAAGAGATGGGTTTCTTCTTCTTTTTTCCCCCCTTATATGTTAACTTTCTCTTCAGAAAAAAAATGGAGGAAAAATGGATTGCACGGTTGTTTTCATCAGGGTTTTGTTTTGTTTCACTTTCTAGATCCTAGTTTTGGAGTGAGTGTCAAAAAAATATTTAAAAAGTTGAAAGCTTTATCGCTGCTTTTTTAAGCATAATTTGGGAATTATTTCATATTCCTTATAATGACAAAGTATTAAACTGTAAAACTAATCAGTGTAGTTGGATACATAAATACCATATGGCATGTTATTTCATTGTTACTCAGTACTGGTTTATTACTTGGGTATCATAATATATTGTGTTTTAACACCAACACTGTAACATTTACTAATTATTTTTATAAACTTCTGTTTTACGGCATTTTTTCACAACATACCAAATTCACCAAATATATGCCTTACTATTGTATTATATACTGCTTTACTGTGTATATCAATAAAGCACGCAATTATGTTATAAAAGGTGCAGCATTTTTTATTGGGGTTCAGCAGTCACCCAGTGCATCTCCCCTCCAGCAAACCTCGCCTCAGTGTGCGCCCAGCACCCTGTTGCTGCCAGTTGCCAAACCCCTTGGTTAGCATCTCAGTGCCTCGGCTGCCTCCCCAGTGGGCAGGGTGCTGGAAGAGGAAAAGCAGCTCTCAGTGGCTTGGGTTTTTGTGCCCTGTTAAAGTTGTGAACTTCCCACTTTTGTGCTCCTCAAGCTTTTTGGAGATTGCCAGCCCCAATGCTTTCTGCCTTGTCACAGAAGGGAGCCTCCGATCAGATTGGTCTTCGCTGATCAGTCCAGCACTTGATGGTCCCCTTGCCACCAGGCATCATGCTAGCAAACGCCTCTGCTCTGGGCCTTTGGTAAGTGTATGTTACCATCAGAGAGGCTTATCACACACGTCCCATCTCATACCTAAGAAACATACATAGGATAGGCTTTGATACCCAGACTGCACTCAGTTGTGTCATGATGCTGTCTTTGAGCTACCTTTCGGTGACAGAAATAATATAATGAAAAATAATAAAATAAAAAGGCAAAACCAGCATATGTTTGTCTCTGATTTTGATAATACCGTGAGGGAGGAGGTGGGAATTTCCTCACTTCATTCACTTGAGGAAATAAATATGCATCCCACATGTACTCTCCCAGACTTGGGTTTCACTCCTACATAAGTGAATCAGCATGCGCCTTGCTGTACCAAAGTCTCTTCTGAAAATTATACAATCCACAAAGCACAGCAGCCACCAGTGACAAGACGACTCCTGTTTAATTCAATTAAGCAAGAGGGAGGATAGCATCCTCCCTGTCGCTGCCACTGGAGTGGTTGCACATCAGGAGATGCTGTTGAGTTTGAAGCCTGGCCACAAGCCAGAAGGATGGGGCTTGTGGATGGTCTTGTTAAATATCTAAATGAGCTGGAACGTCATAAAAGGATGCATGAGCAAGGCAGAGGAGCAGTTTCGTGCTGCCTAATCCCTTCAGTGCCCTGGAAGAGGCAGGGAAGGCAAAACCACGTACACGTGCCCTGACTTGCTTCCATGAAGCTAGGGTTGTGACAGGCAAATTCAAACCCTGGCCCTGCAGATAACATGTTATTATGGGCTGTTTGTCGCCTCTCACACACTTCATACCAATCAGTGCTAGCAGGTGGGCATGATGTATGTGAATAGCTGCTGCCCTGAGTACTGCAGCTCTTAAAGGCAATGTATACAGCCTGCTGGCCAGCTTCACTGATTTCCCCACTCCAGCAACCCCATTATTTACAACTCCTAACATCCCATCAATAAAATCTGATATTTCTGACTGGCTGTTGAGAATGTTTTCCTTACCTATGCTTAGGCTAAATATCCCCATTTTGTTTTTTAAGGACAAGGCTATTAGCTGTGCAGTGTGTTTCCTTTGCTCTCTGGGCAGAGAGGAAGATTAGTCCTCTTTGATTTTGGCTGCTATGGTTAACATGCCGCCATTTACTTATAGACTTCATAGTTTTTCCTCTACCTTTTTGATGGATAGATGTTGCAGCACTACAAAACTATTAAGCTGCAACAAGGCTTTTACCACCCCACTCCACCATCAGTCCCACACAAGGTTTCAAAAGTTCATCTACCGTCCATGCTGTTTCTTCATCCTCTTCAGGCCAGTCCACCCTACTTCTTGCGGGTTCCTGGCTTCTCCTCCAGCCAGCTTCTCCACATTCAGGCCCCCTTCTTCTCTCAGCTTCTCCCGGGGCCTCTCCTGCATCTGAGGCTGCTTTTCATCCACTGCCTCCCTTTTCACCCAGTGCTTCTTCTCTTCCAGGCTCCTCAGTGCTATTTAGCTACTTAGCAGGAACAAGCCACAGCTGTACAT
>JAVJGI010000014.1:86188672-86208133 GCA_035590275.1 Ibycter americanus
AGTGGAAGGTGTCCCTGTCCATGGCAGGGGGTTTGGAACTAGATGATCTTTGAGGTCCCTTCCAACCCAAACCATTCTTTGATACTTCATTATTTCACCAAAGCTGGGGCTCCTGGCAATGAGTGTTAATTATATCAAAGGCAGTTTTTCATATTAGTGTACAACGTTCTTAGTTGTTTGATTGGAAGGGGATGTTGGTTTTACCATACATTTAGAAAACATGCTTACACTGAATCTATTTAAATGAAGCAAATCCTGATGTGAAACAAATCTAGAGTTTTCTAGGCTGAACCAGAATGATCAGGGATTGTGCTGCTTCTAAAATGGCACAAAAGCACATCTGGATTTTCCTGGGCAGTATATGTTTTGTGCTATTTTTATTCTCCTGTTACTCTGAGTTCTGCTTCTTAGTTTGCACCTTTGTATTTGAGAATCCTTATCACTGTGTTAAATGTATCTCTCACTAGACTTTTTACTTTAAAACACGTTAAAGTCTATTCACTTAGTTGTTTATAGAAACAGATTGGCATTATGGAAGATAAACAAAACAACAAAATACTAGCCAAGGGTGTACAAAGGGTATAAACAGTTAAATCACATTGCTGGAAAGGTAAACAGAGACAAGTGCAGAAAACAAAGTAGTAACAATCGTGTAGTAGCATATTTTAAGAGACATAACATGTAGCTAGTAAATGAATGAACTCTAATTATCATCCACTTTCTTTACCTCCTGTGCCATATATTTTCTTGCTTAGCACATTACATGGTTCATTCTGCACCGATGTTTTTCAATGAGTTGAGCGCCTTCTTGAAAAGCCTTAATTTTGAGAAGAAAACTTCTTTTTAGTAGATTTGCATATTACTTTCTGGATTAAATGTTTATCTGTCTGTTATTGTTCATGAATTCTGATGTTACTTTGTCTTGGAATCAGTAAGATACAAATAAGAATTTATGCTGTTGGAATAAGCAGGCTGGGGAGAAGAATTTAACCTTTTGCTGTTTTTTACTATAACTTAGAGATGGGTTCTTGAATAGAAACCTAAATTCAGCTTTCAAAAACTATAAAATGAAGTCTTATTATAATTGAGTTCACTATAAGTGTAGTTTTAAGCATGTTCTCCTTTTCCAGACAGAATTTCAAGAACTCTCTGGATGTGATTTATACAGTTCAGCCCCGTTTATCCTTCAGTAGAACCTAGGAACCACAGATGAAAGCCGCAAGATCCTGCACGGGGCCTAATTCAAGCAGTCTGGAGGTAGATAGTGAAGAATGGACCTTGTCAGGATCTTGAAAGTGTAGCATCCTCCCCTGCCTTCCAAAGCGAAAGCCTGCTTCTCTTGTTGCTGTCACTGGCCTGATCCTCATTCCCGTGGCTGGCTGCGGGTGGTAGCCGACGGGTGCTGTCGTGGGTCCCCATGCTGGGAGCCTGGTCCTGCTGGGTGTCAATGGACCCTTGAAAAACTGGATTGAGTAGCCCTGTGCAACAATGTATGTTTGCAGCTGGATTTTCAAAAATGCTTAGGAAAGGCCAGTAAGCAAAAGTAAATATGCAGTAACTGTGTGATGTCTAACAAATAAATGGGCAGCTTGCATGTGTTTTAGCAGATGCGGGACTAATGAATAAGGTATTTGTAGTCCATGAGAGGGCTAACAGACATCTACACAGAGTACTCTGGTATTGTACAGTGCAGACACTCAGACTGGGGCACTTCCAGAAACAGAACTCAAAGGTACACAGTGTATCCCCAGCCAACAGCACAGCTCTGTGCAGGGTTAACGCATTCAGAAAGCCTTAGCTCGTCAAACAGGACATCAGGCTGCTGGATCCCAAACGTGCTGTTTGACCCCTACCTCTTAGGTCCCCTTATGTCTCCATGCAGAAAATGTCTCCATGTCTCCAGCAGAAAACCAAGCTATGTGCCCAAGGCTAGGCAAAACGAACTTGGTCTCTAGAGAGTTGGGATTACAGACACGCCGGAGCAGTCACATGCAGCCAGCAGTAATCAACCTCATACTTGAGTGCCAATATTGGGTCAGGGTCCCTGGTACTAGTCAGAATGGCTGTTGTTGTCACTGCTATGCCAGTAACAATTGATGTGAGCATAGCCACTGGGAGCGGCAGGTCCTGGAAGAAGTCACCAAGATGAACTGCCTTCGGCAAGACTGAATTTGATGGGACCTTTACCTGGAAGCACAGCTCAAACTGACCTGGGCCAATGACTGACTCTTTCTAATGGTGTCTCTGAAGATTTATATGTTCAAAACAACAAGAAAAGCAGCTGATGAACATTCTGGACACAGCTTTGACTTTCTGCACACTATTTTCTATCCTGGCATATTTCTAACTCATATTACATTAAGGATGTTTAGTGTTATGTTCATTATAGTGTCTTTCATTGGAATTTTTCTCTTGGGTATGAAAAGATAATCCACATGAATATTTTTTTTCCATTATGGGCCACATTATTAAGGCCATTATTGTATTTTAATTGACATTATTATAGCACATTAAGTACTTTGGCATGGGCTAGAGATAGTTTGTTAATAACACTATTACTAAAAGCTGCATTTCTATTCCGGTTGATGTTGAAGCTTTCAAAATTGTACTCATTCTGTCACGTAGCTTGTGATCACAAATCTCCCATTATCCTGCTGTCTTTTATAGTACTTCTAACTTCTCTAATAATCTCCTGTTTCAACAATGCCCCTATATATCACTGAACCAGAGCTGATGAAGAACAGTATATCACATTTGTTTACAGTCATTGGCCGTGTCAAACAAGATTTTATCCTACCAAAAAAGTCTGAATTACTTCAGATTTGCTACTTAAATATCGACAGAATAACTCTCAAGATATTTATAGAATTTTTTCTTAGCAAATTGTGGGGCTTATTTACAGTCTGCTGGGGTGGTTTTTTCCAGTATTTGTTTCAGATGCCATTGTGGCTTCTACATCCTCAGCAGAACTGTAAATACCTCTACTGTCACCAAATCCTTTCTTGCAACACCCTGCATGAAATAACAGATAGAATTTGTCCACCACAGTATTTCTATTTCTATTCATCATGGACAAATTTGCAGTTTTTTGCCCTGTGTCATGTTCCATGTTCAACAAAAATTAAACAATGGCAAAAAGCACAGTCACCTTCCTTTTTAAAAAACTAAGCAAGTTGGTCTACAGTGAAACACAGTAAGTGAGGAGCCTTTGATTCACATGCGGACTGAGCTTTCAAAAGGCTAAGATGAAACATCTAGTAAGAATTTCTATCAGTCTCAAGTAAAAAAGGTAATCATTTAAGCTTGTATTCAATACATATAATTGTGTCTCAACATAAGCAGACAGAAGTTGTATGTATGGTATTTAACACCATAGAATCATAGAATCGTTTAGGTTGGAAAATACCTTTAAGATCATCAAGTCCAACTGTTAACTAGCGCTGCCAAGTCCACCACTAACTAACCATATCCCTAAGCACCGCATCCATAAGACATTCATGGGCATTGCAACTTAATCAGGTGTGCTTTCAAATTATTACAACAGTCTTGGGAACAGTTTTGGCCTAGAGTAACTCATACTTGCCATATTCCATATTCTCAGGCTATGAGCTAGCACAGGTCAGGGACCATCCCCACAACACAGTTTGTATGTGTCTGCCCTGCTTGGGAGGCTAAGAAAAACCAACAGTGCGGATGCAGACTCTTCTGTGCTAACTGGCTTCATTGCCAGAGTGTCATCCTCAACACATCTAATTTGCTTACAGAGATGTAGCCAGCTAGTCCTATTGAAATGATGGCCATTTTAACAGGTCACTTTATATATAATCTTCTAATGTTTTCCACAGAAGCCCAAGTCACAGAAACGAATGACACAGCCTATTTTCCAGTCAGAATGTGGAAAGACCATTCCCATCAGCTTCATTGAGAGATGAATCACATCTTGTAGACAGAAAGCTATAGACAAGTAAAGCAACAAGGAAAATCAATCTTTTTTCTCTAGTGCATTGCCAATCTAAGCAAGTTATTCATGAAACTCAAGCAGCTCACATCATAAACTTCCAAAAGTTTGGGAGGGGGCTATCTGTATTGAACTATTTGACACTTAAACCCCTCAACCAAAATACTACAAACCAGATCGGTGTAGCTCATTCCCAGCTCTTGAGTCATGGTCAGGTCAAGCACAGCCTCTGTACCCAGGGACTATGTTTTGTGACCAGTGGTGAGGTAGTGTGGACACCAGGACTGCTCTTGCCTTCGTAGAAAACAAGCCAGTGGTGAAACTTCATGTCACCATGTTTTTCTGGGATCCAGCTGAAAGCTCAACCCTTTCCCAGCCATGAGGGGAGTCTAACTCACACTGTGCTGTGGGTTTTCCTGCTTTCACTTCTACAAGGCATGTGGTGTATTTTCATAGCTCTCTGTCACATGGCAATTTTGATGTGCAATGAGTCAGGCAGGTGGACTCTGCCTGGACTACGTCATTAACCAGCGTGGAGAGCTGAAATATGGCAAAAAACGACTCTGTTGTTTGTGCACAGATATGTTAAAGCGGTGATGTGATCAACTGGATGGATATCTCTGGCTGCAGTTATCTTCTTAATTTCTATCTTCTTACCCCACTTCACACTGCCCCCACAAAAAATAAAATAACTTTTTATGCCAGTAAAAGAAGTTAAGGCTACAGGACTGTTCATCGCTGTTAAGTGAGATCCAAGGGGCACTGCACAGAGGGGCTTTCTTACAGATTTCCATCAAACTGACAATGACCTGTGTAACTTGTGCCAGCAGCACAACCGTGTATTGACCGGGTTTTTTTTCAAGGGGACAAATGTTACTTTACTACATACTCCCACCTAACAGCTCCAGAAATGTAGGACAGAGATTAGGTATAAATGGCTATTTGTTGTAGAATTTATATGTAGATTACAGTGTATGTAAGCCCTTAACTGTGTGAAATAGATGAATTAAACTTGACATTTGTAGATAAACCAAGTCAACAGCTACTGGGTTGCTCATTTTTATGGACTTTCTGTCACATACTTTTCTAGGAGTAGGTATTTCATCTAATTCTGTAAGGTAAGTCTTACTCTCTCGGGCTCTTATTTTTTCAGAGGAGTGTTTCTCCTGTTCTCCCATGTGAGAAATTTTACTCCTTCTCAGATAATTTACTCCTCTCAAGGAAGACTGAGGGCTGTCAGGGTAGCAGCCACTGTGACTAGTGATGGCTATGCTGGAGCACTGCTACAGTCCATGAACTCCCAGATGAATTACCGGCTTTTCTGAGCTTCTGTCTGCATTTGTTTGTTGGTTGGTTTGGTTTTTTAACACAAAACTGACTGAAAACAGCTCTCAAAATCTTTTCTCAGTGATATGGTGTACAGTAGTCTACAACTGTGTTGACAGGACCTGTAGGCATTTACGGAGTGCAATAGACAGTCCTTCCTTCTTTATCCAGGTCTCATTCTTTGTTGTGTGGAGGACAACTTACTTTGGCTTCTGGATAAACTCAGCATTGGGAGTGAATGTATTTTACAAATCCAGCTACTTTCACGTCCCTGCAGAGGAATTTTTTTTGGATCATTCTGATGACCTTCTCACAACCTTCAAAGATGGTTTTTTCCCCATATTGTAGCACTGGACTCCAAGTGCTTCTCAGTTTTATTCCTTGTTCTGCTAAAGGGGTCCTCTTTACTATCAGAAGGTCAATCAATATTCCAATGCTCCATTTCCTCACAAACATCAAGGGATATTGTAGTAATAATCGGAAGTTTTTGACAGAGTTCTTGTTAGCAGCAATTTAATTAAAATTTTATGTAATAGAAAAAAGAAAAAAAAGGACACTCCAGCTGATTTTGGAAGACAGTACTTTATGCAGAGGAGACAAAAATTCTGAGAGAAAAATGTCCAAATGTGTCTGGCATGACTTCTGATCTTCCTTAGACATAAAAAGCTCCTCTCCCTGTTTCAGTGTTGTGCTGACTTCCAAGTACCCTTTTGCATGACCTGAGGAAGCATCTGCTAGGTTAGTGCAACAAAGTCATTGGGTTCTCAGCATTTTTTGTGAAAGATATATATGAGATATATATATATAAAAAAAACCGCAGTCACGGCTGTAATATGCATCCATTCTCTGCTCCCTTCCTTTGTCCACAGAGGGTGAGATATTATTATCCCTACGGGATGGTTGCTGTTCTGGGAGAGACACATGTGAAACACCTCTGTCTCTGCTTCTTGAGTGACAGCCCGACACCAAATGCTCCATGGATCAAACACAGGACACAGGAGCTGGAGTGGCAGATCACTAAAGCTCCATCTCCTGCAGCATGCACTGACTGCAAACCGGATAAGCTGGCTGCAAAAGGCTGAAAGGAAGGAATTGAAATCAGGGGAACTGTGCTCTTTCCAGTCTTTTCCATCTACTCGAGTAGTGCTATGTGTAGCAATGGTATGTAGCAAGGCCCTGGGTAGAAATTAAAAAGGTTGATGGAGTCCATGTCCTGTCTATGATGTTCTTTAGTATCCCAATTAACAGCTGGGAAGCATATCTTGGTACACAGATACTTAAAAGCTGCCTTTCCTCAAAAAGGCATCCTCCCTTCTATATGTGCTAATCCATTCCTGCTAATGGATTTGGCAAATGGACCTTTATTTGCACCCCAAAAAGGCACTTTCATGGTCCTTCTAAAGACCATGAAACTTGATGTAGCTTGCACATACCCACTTGCATTCAGAGTTTTTGGGGCTAGGACCCCTCAGACACAAAGTGTTGAGGCTGGCTTGAAGGAAGATGGGCCAAGGAAGATGTTATAACAAAACTGCTGCTTGTGCTGCTTAAGTTTGTGTATTTCCTAAGGGTCACAGATGTGATTTTTTTTATTTGCTAGTTACCACCCATGGTTGCGCTACTCTGGTGCATTGCTATATAGACCCTCATCCCCTGAGCAGTGGGATTTTGGGAGTCTCCATGCTCTCGGTGTGCCTGAAGCTGTGATGCAAGATCATCTCTCTTTCACCATTTAAGGACCTCGATACTGTTTCATGTCCTTTCTGGCTTCAGGTTTTCCATCCCCTTGCAAAGAGCTGTGTGATTCCAGCACAAAGAAGCGCTGTAAGAAACAAGAGGGCCACCACGCGGAGCAGCGTAACAGCTGGGGCTGACTTCATCCTGAGAAGTACGATAACGGTATTTAGAAGATGGCTGGGGACCTGTCTCTGACCTGGCTCTGTAAATCACACTGGGTTAGCTTGCTGCCGCCTGCTCTGGGAGCTGTGGCCCACCAGCTTTTCTTCACGCCGTGAGCTGCAGCTCCGTGCCCGCTGCTCTCCCCGTGGCCCGCCGTGCCTGCAGCCGCGCAGCCAAGGTGGCCCACAGCAGGGCCGCCACTGCTGGCAGCCTATTTATTTTGGTGTATTGCAAAAGGGCTGTAAATATGCCTTGCTTCCACAAACAATCCTCAGTGCAATGAGAAGGCTTTTCTTTTCTATCCCCCACGCACTTACTTATTCTTTTCCCCCCTTTCTGTAGCGGTGGGTAAGACAGCCCTCCCAGGCACAGGCAAGCTGCCTCGGGAGTGTGACCGAGTGCAGGAGGAACAAGGAGCAGCAGCTGCATCACAGGCAGCCCTGCCACTGCCTCCTTTTCACATTTGCAGTACGGTGCTCTTTTAATTGCAAAAGGAGGCCCTAACAGGCCCAGGGGACCGCTTGGAGCCTGCTTCTAAAGGGTACCAAGCACCAGTTCAAGGCCACCAACGAGTTTCTCATTCCCTGGGTTTCAGCTGGAGGCAGATCTGTACTTCTCAGGAGCTGCCTGGGTTTCACCAGCTCTGACTTTCAGGCACCGTGTCCCGACAGAAGTCAGCATGGCAGCCAAGTACTAAAAGGCACAAATAATGTTGTTGTGCTTTGCGATCAGCTACTAGATCTTACTTCTGATGGTCACTCAGCAGGGGTCTTTTTCGAGCGTTATAGAATGTTACCCATACCCCTTGCTGACCAGCATGGTCTTCTTCAACACTGCATACATGTTGGGCCATCTAAAAGAAAATCTGTGATTTTTCTGTACAGCAGGAGAATATATTGGAGTGTCGAGTGGCAGAATCAGATGAATGCAAAAAGAAGGAAGAACCTTAAATATTATCGTTCAATGTGTTTAAAAGTATTCTTAATCTGACAATCCCACAGAAGCAGCAGGAATGAACTCTAATATTGCTGATTTCAGTGTCGGTCAGTTTTAATGTGCACCAACAGACAAGCTTCCCTGGCATCTGGTCAGGGTGGGTCTTTATTCCCCTTCCTGTTTCTAAAGGGCTCCTCCTTTCTCCTCCTCCTTTCGCTGCTTTCTTCCCAAGTGGAAATTAATTTAAAAGGCAAAATGACCAGAATGCCCTTTTACTGTAATTGTTTGTGGACTTCTTTCAAAACTCCCTTTAGAGTTCACAGTTAATTAAAATCCTCTCATTCAGAACCCATTTCTGAGGTCACGTTGCCCTGACTTGTTTTGCTGCCCTGCATATACCCAACCAAAGAGAAGATAAAGTAAATTCCAGTGCATCTGTTGTACCTGCAGCAGATTTCTCAGAAGGACAAAAAAATTCCTGAGCAATATGTATGCCAATGTAGCTTCTTCCTCTGTTCAAACAATTAATGACAGCTGAAAAATATCCTCTGACTGCAACTGCTGAGGAATACTGCAGTAAATCATGCTTATCTACATTGTTGCTGTTTTCTTCTTGTCTACATTGTTGCAGTATTGCTTTCCATAGTGAAAAATTAATTTTTCCTAAAAGCAATATTGCACAATTCATAATTAAAGGAACAGAAGGTATTATGGTGCAGTTATGTTGTGTTTATGCTTTTACCCAGTCAGTTCTGGCCCGATGCAGGTTTGTGAGTGGCAAGTGGTATGGGCCTACGAGGGATATTCATCTTTCCTGCGTCTGCCGGGTGCGACATGCCGTCGTGTGCCCAGACTCCTCTCTGCCCAGCCTCGCCCCCCTGCCCTCTCCATGTGCTCCAGTCTGGGCCCATCACATGCTGCAAGGCTTCCTGCAGGCCACAGACTCTGCGGTCCCTCTTTGCGGTGCTTACGTCCATCAGCCTCCGCCATGGCTCTGCTGTGCCTTTTGGCAGCTAGGGGTGGGAAGCATCAGTGAGGATTCAGTACCTGATCACACACACCAGGACAGATTTGGTATGTGATCACATGTACCACTTAAGCGGAGCATGAGAATGCAGAAGCTCTAATCAGCTGGATCGGTATGTCTAGGCTGTCTTTTGAGGGATGCCAGGGGTTGATGGTGAGATCAGATATCACCAATATCTGCACAGACGCATGCGATTTCGGACAATACAGACTCTGAAGGAGTTGCTTTGGGACATCAGCATGGATTAAATTTGTGGGCAAGCAGGGAAATACACGAAGATGTTTAAAATTCTCTCTTCCTGGAGAAATGCCATGGCCCGCCTTTGAGTAATCACTTCTCAGAATCAACTTGTAATAGCAATTATTGCATTTAGCCTTAGCTTTGTTTGAACCTCATCCTGGGAAAAAGTAAGAGGATTTTAATAAAAGCCTAAACCCAGTTAATCTCTTAGGTTTTTATGTTTCCTTAATTTGACTTAATTTTTGTAGCGTATTTTACATATAAATTTCTTTTATCTGGGGAAGCTAAGTTTACATTATTTTGCTGTCCTGGTTGCATTTATTGCTAAAGCAGGATGAGGCAGTCCATAGATCTGTAATGCCATTCAGTGGTCACAGGTTAGACAGCATTCACCCTGAAGCACACATTACTGACGGCCTTTTAATTCTCTAAAGTATCACACTTGGAATTTCCCAACAGAGAGCCCTTTGGGCTTTAAAAAAGGGATGTACAGTTATTCTCCCTGCCTTGGCTGTTTGCTGAATACGTTCTTTGCTTATGCACATGGTGAAGACAATGTCCAGAGGTTGGAGTCAGTAACTCACTACACACTGCATTTGGGTATATGCTCACTAAATCCTGAGATGAGCAAACTCCCAGGTAAGCTAGTTGAGTGTTTTTTAAACACTTTGATACACAAGGATACCGATACTTTTGCAAGACATAAAACCAAGCCAGGATACAATAGGAAGGCAGCAAAACCACGGCGAAGTAATTATGCAGAAGCAAGAGAGCAGCTCTGCTGACATGCCAGTCTGTGCTTGTGGCTGGTAACTCCAATTAGCATGCTGCTGCCTCACCTGCGGCGTGTTCATTAGTGTATGCACACTCACATGTCTCGTAAATTTTTAACATTTAGTAAACGTTGTCCTTCTGTTCTCTTTTACCCTTCTGTGAACAGAGGCATCACTGCGGAGCAGGCGAGAGGCAGTTTCAGAGGCTGTGCCGGCCATTGCTTGACTGCTGGCAGCTGCCGACCAGGCGAGGCAGGGTGATGGCCGGAGTGTGTTCTGCCTTGTAGTGGGAAGTCAAACAAGCCAGGACCTTTGGGGAACAGGCAGAAAAATTGTAATATACTGAATGAAAGGAATAAGCATTGCAACATGCTCCACCATATTTTCTAGGAGCAAGCAATCATTTGTTCTTAAGTACCCATTCTAGCTGCTTACAGCAAATACAGCATCACATGTGTCCTTTCATCTCCTGCTGCTATTTGCAGCAATGGAAGCCTTCAGGTGCTCCACTGCATAGAATCATAGAATCATTTAGGTTAGAAAAGACCTTTAAGAACAAGTCCAACTGTTAACCTAGGACTGCTAATTCCACCACTAAACTATAGCACCATATCTACCGTTTTCTTGAACACTTCCAGGGATGGTGACACTTCCAGCACCTTGCACTTGTCTGGATTAAGACTGCTCTCTCATTAGAGAGCCTGTCACTAGCTCACTCAGTGACACACCACCCACTCATTGTCCCAGACTTATTTTTTTTTATTTTATTCTCTCCCATGATTTTTGAATTAAAAGACAGCTTTTCTGCTTCCTGAGGTGGTGAACACTTTCAAAACTGTTGCTGAGGAATAAAACACAATACTTTCAAATGGTTTCATTGTGTTTACTGAAAAACATAGAGAAACGTTTTAGTCCCGCTAAACTGGGCTGCCAGGCCTGCTACTGAGCCAGTTCTGCAGGCATTACATATCTGTGCATACACTGTGTCACATGAACACCTGCAACCAGCTAACACAGTTGGCATTAACAAGTTTGAAAAACTGTAGCTTCTCCCTGCATCAAAGGGAACTCAGATGAGCGGCAGCCAAGCAGTAAATCTCAAAAGAGGGCTTTGTCTAAAAAATCACAGTAACCCCAGTGCTAACAGTGGATACCTAATGGAGATAGTTAATTCCCAGATAAGCCCAGATCAATCAGCCCAGGATGAAGCCTGTGAGTATCGACAACAAAGTCTCCTTCCTCTGGGGGCTGCAGCACTGGATGAGGCAGGAGGTGGGGGCTGAGCGGGGCTGGGCTGGGCTACGCTTCTGAACCCATATCCTTACCGACACCTCCCACCGCAGCAGCAACACTCATAGTACAGACCAGCTAAAACAGAAAGTGCAGAGAAAATGCCAAAACCCCCCAACCAAACAAAAAAATGGCTGAAAAATGTATGCTGAAACAAGAATGGAAGTACAATATTAGATGCTCAGCATTTATTTAGATTAAAGAAAAATCTTTTAGAAAAGCAGGCAAAGAGTGTGGAAAAGATCTAGAGAAAAAAGAAGTCCTCCACATTTTTATGTCCACGTTGCTAGCAACATTTCTTAGGCTATTTATAATGATGTTTAAAACTAAAAATCTTTGACAGTACTTCAAACAAGCAGGCAGGTTAATCAAACTGGCAACAGAAGCTATAGCAGCAGTTTGGTAGGAAAAGACACAATCATTTCAGGTCTTCGTATGAGCACAATCCAATTATATTAACTTAATACAGGGAGAAAAGCTTTATTTAGAAAGAAACCATTTTAACCTGAAAAGCAATCAAGTGTCAAGTAAGTCCCACTTCCAAATGACTGTAAGTGTTCTTCTGTGCAAGATTTATCATTTTCAAAGATTTTTAGTACTGTTTGATTTGTTCTGCATCCAGCTGAGTGATCATGAGAGGGCACCGGCAGAAATCAGCCAAAGATCTTGTTGCTTGAAAATGACAGCAGTTTTGATAAGGTTCAGTACAATTTCACTTGACACTGGTTTCCTCATAAGGGTCCTGTATGTGACCACAGTGAGCAGAACTAGAGGCTCAGCATTAGGCATGTCAACATTGCCATCCACCTAATGCTCATGCATATCAATCTGAATACTACTTTACTGATTCCCTTTTTGCAGGTATATGAGGACACTAATTGAGGGAGGTATAACATAAAAACATGTGAACTACATATTAAATCTTGATGCTTAAAGCACCAAAATAACAGTTTCTTTTTCAAGCAGAGACACCAAAGATCTCCTGTGCAACTGCTGCAGTACTGGAGGACATAAAAACATGGCAGAGGCATCCACCTTTTCCCACACAGCAGCTCTGCATTTGATCTGATCAGAGAAGCAGTGTTTTGAGATTAAGAAGGAACCTGTGCAAGGAGAGTCGAGGAGGGACTGCAGTCACTTAGATTTCATTTGATTCTTGGTATGCAACAGGAGAATAGCAAAACAAAATATTTTGCGTTAACTTCTTCCTAAAATTCAGGAAAGCTGCCTTGGTTACCCATTCTTCTGCAGCCAGACTCTTCACTGTGAGCTAAGAGGCTGACTTGACTCTTCCTTGTGAATCAAAATGCTGAAATTTCTCTTTCTATGTATGTAGGTATCTCACCAGCTGCAAAACCACGTGAATGCCATCGCAGCTCCCTGTAGCCTCAGAGGGCACCACTACAAGGAGGTGCAGCACCGGACTCACAGGTGACTCCGTTGTGACAGGCACAGCTTTCCATGCAGCAAAACTATCGACATTGGTAGGGTAACCTGTGAATAAAACTACTTGGCAGCTACGAATTTTGCAGATTTAGGTCCTGTTTACTTGACTTGTCTTTGGTTGCTGAGACCAATAAAATCTAAATCAAGTTTGAGACTGGAAAAATGTGCCAAATGCTGTTACTTTTGTCTTTTAATACATTGTGACTTTACAATGCTGAAGAATCCCCAAGGCATATGTTATGCCAATTAGCTTGCTTTCAATAGCTGAATACATCTGAATAATAAATTCAATTACAACTTCTGTGTACCTTATGGAAATGGAATGGCATGAGGCCATACTGATGTTTATTTAGCTGTCTGAGGATGATATACTTAACATGAGAAGAAAATTTAGAAAATATTATAACCTTCATTGCTGAAACAAGAGTGAAGCTAAGTCCTGCCCTTAAGAGGTCTGACTGTGGCGGCGGTGGTGCTGCAGAGGTCCGAGGGCCTGATGAGAAGCCGTTGCGGCTGGCCAGGGCGTTCCCATTAGCTTCCCCAGGCAATGGTTCAGGTCCTGGACTTATGCCCAGGTAATGATACTATTGTTGTGAGTGCAGAGGAAATATGGCCAGGAAGGTAATTTTTTGCAAGGCAGCAGACTATATCCCCTGACAGAGCAATGTGGTGGTTGGTTTTAGAGAGAGGAACAAAACCTCCAAACCCTCCTTTTACACTAACTTAAAGTTTTCATTCTGAGAGTTTCCATCCATGGTGTCCAGAAACACCCATCTCTCGCCCAGGCCTGAAGGAATTGGAAATCTCTTAGAGAGCTCGACTGGTTTGTGATAAACCCTTGTTCAAAACTCTGAGGTAGGAAAAAACCCAGAAGTGTTGTGAAATACAATGTGTCCACTTTCTAATTCGAATTAACCTACATTCCTTTGATTTTTTGTTTCTACTTTTCTTGTTTTAACTGAAAAGCCAAAGGAAAATCAAAGGACTAGTTTTAAATACAATTTGCGATGATTTGCCATGTACATGATATAAGTATATTCACGTTTGTTGGTATCGCTTTCTCTGCAGATAAATGCATATGACAACTGTATTCTCAGCTCAGGAGAGAACATCAACTTTGTTACATGCATATACACTGTGAAAATTTGTCTGTTTTGTTTCACCAACATTTGACTACTCTGAAGGCATGAAAATACAACTTTGAGCATTGGCCTCAAGGACTAAACAAACAGAGCACAAGGTGAACCTTGCACCCCTTACAGTTTTTGTGTTATAACCCCTCCTGACTGAACTGATCGCTCTTTATCATAACCTTGTATTTAATTATGAGCCAAGTAATCATTTTGCACTAAGCATAGCATAAACCTCATGTTAATCAATTTAGGTCACTAGAAGCAATTTCTATTGAATCCCTATATATCAAAGTTGCCATAAAGAAAAAGGAGGGCAATTTAAAGCACTGACTGGAACGAAGGAAGCCTGGAGGCAGCGCCTTGGCTCAGCAGCGCTGCTCTCCAGCTGCCGGCGCAGCCTGGCTGTCTTCTGCCAGCTCTGAGCTGTCCTCTGGTGGTTGTCACGTTAACAGCCACTACCTGGCCAAAGCTCTCCTGAGAGGTTAGATCCAATGGCCCAAAATGCAGGGAGTGGATCCGTTTAGATATAGGTAAATAAGAGATTTTAATACCAAAAATTATCTGAAAAACATTTTATATGATTAAAGTTTTTTTTCTTTCTTTGTAGCACTGAAAGTCACCCACCTCCATGGGTTTTCAGCATCATCTAACCCACCCCTTGCTATGGCAGCGACCTAGTATGATACCCTGCTCTTTTTTCTGAGCCACATTACACCTGCTTTGGTTATGTTTTGCTTCTAACCCTATCAGAAGTGCTGGAAAATATTTTGTGCCCTGCAATGCCTAGGGGCTTGCAGCATACTGCAAAACTTATTCACGTTGCTCAATTAGCAGCCTGTGGTCCAGTTTGCGGGGGTGTTGGTCGCCCCTTCTAAACCTGCATTCCCAAAAATATTTCCTTGCAGAAGCTAAACTTTATGATCTTGCCTTTTGGCACATCATGTGCAAAGCTATGTTTATTCAAACATATGCTTTTTATCACATTATTGCTGCTCAGAACAGTAAGAACAAACCTAATACAACCCATAGTGCAGCAGAGGAATTGCAGATTACAGAGATGTAAAGCCCAGTCTCACTGGTACTTCTTACAGAGAAAATCTCTGTAGGGTAAACATTGTCCAGGCTAAAAGCAGAGAAGGAATATGGACAGAAGGAGGAAATAAATCAGCATCTTAGCAATACTTAACAACGTGACCCCTGCTCCATCTATACTACTAACACTTAGTTCCTCACCTTTAACTGAAAATATGTATCTGAGGCTTGAGGGGATAGTAGGTTATAAAGTTTTTATTGGAGCTCACATGGTATGGCACACCAGGAGAAATACAGTATGCAGGTCATCTCAAATTAGTGCCGATAAAACTTTTATGTACTCTTTCCCAGTACTTATATGATGCTCTCATCTCAGTGTTAGCTAAGCAGCACGTAGCATCAAAGTGCCTTGCTACATCACACTGTGCAATTCTGTATCTGCTTCAGACATTTTGGGTACTACCACCTTGGAAGCCACAAAAAGGATGTACCAAATCAAAATGCATGGACCTAAGAATGTTTTAAATTTATTATTGAAGCCATTTTTTATCTCTCTGCCTAGAAAGCAAATTACTTTTTGTCCCAGGCCATGCTGTCCCAACATTGCAAAACACCAAAGGAGGGTCTCCAGCAAAGGAAATCTCAGTGATGGAAAGCAAAATATCTACTGGTGCTTTACTATGGTTTTGTGAGTTGCAGTGGGCCAGACCAACGTTGAGGAGCAGTATTACCTCAGCCCACTTGCAAACCCACGGTGCCAGCTCTGCCCTACTGTTCACAGATGCCTGACCAGGAGTAAAGAGTTTGGGGAGACCACTGTGTACAGGCAGCAACATCCCTCTGACACTGGATATTCAGGGCATAATCCTAACCACCCTTTACTTTCTGAATCTAGCCTTAAGGGGCTACTGGGTATTAGAAGGAAACAGAAACAGTTTTTTTGCGCATGACAATGTGCTGACTTTAAGATCTACACTGACATTTTTAGAACTAAAAATAAATGCTATGTATTACAGTGAGAAATGGAAAATATCCCTGTTTTGGTGGTATTGAGTTATACGTCAAACCCTGTGCATTGAAAAGCACTGACTCCTAAACATTTGAATAGTGGCAAACTGAATATTGCCTTTTTAAATGTGGGAAAAGAGGCTGGTATGAGCGAGAAAGAAAAAAAAGTAAAATTAGTAATGAAGAGAGTCTGTTTCAATGTGCTAAGTCCTTGGAAATTAAATTTAATTCCCAGAGAAAAAGACTCACAGGTAAAGGGCAGGTGCATAAATCATTAGCGCATTAATCTATGCATAATTTTGTATGTACTGTAGCTGCCTGAGGAAGCTTAATTTATTCACCTTGTGCTCAGATAATAACAACAGTTTTGGCCAGAGGCTTTTCAAATCAGTTATCTGCATCTGGTTTAACTTACATATCTAGGAACACACTGCCTGATACAAAATGGCCAGCACCATTTCTCTTCCATTTTTAATATATTTTTTCAAAGGAAACTCTTCTCTGTGAAAAGATCACCCAGCGGGGATTCAAAAACTGAAAATAGTACTGAGCTGTCAGGCTTAACATCCTCCTTTGGTCTCGCCCATTTCATTCTGCCCCAGCTGTTTTCCTTAGTGCTGTAATGAATAAGCCAATTGATTTCTTTTGCCATTTTTAAGTATGAATTGGGCACTGAAACCCACTATCATCATTGTGCTTGGTAATTTTTCCTGTAGCTAATGTCACCAGACTTAAATGTCCTGTTTTCAGATCCTCATGATTTAGTAAGCTTTAACACTAGCACCAAAATTTTCCAGGCTGGAGGTTCACTTTGAGTTGTCTCTTGTTGATTTTAAGTTAAGCCACAGGGATCCAGCTGTTTCAGGGAATTAAGAGCAAGTGTTGGTAGGGAAAAAATGAAGTATGACAGAGAGGGTCACACCGGTGTCAGCAGCATGTCCTGATCACTGTCAGAAAAATCTATCCACTCAAGTGTCGTAAGTGACGAGCACTAAAAAAGCAGTTTGTTTATAGTTGGTAAAGGCTCATTAGGGAGTTAACAGTGATTATTCCAAACATTATAAATTAATTTCAGCACCTCGCAGCCTTGCCACTTACCCACTCACCATCCTCAGTGAGGAACCGACCACGCTTTCCCACCGAGCGATACAGACTAAGCCAGCTGAAGGCTCAAGAAACGCTGCAGCACTCGTCGTCCCTCCGGCTGCTGAGCGGTGCCCTTGGTGCCTCTGCTGCCACTAGGGGATTAAGGCAAAAGTAAAGGTCACTCATCGGAAGCACAAGTGGTGAGGACCCAGACCTATAGGACTGGCAAAAGACAGGGACAAAGCACGCAGCAGAGAGGGGGCACTTGAAAGAAGGGTGCTTGAAAAGGTTGAGTAATTTTACTTGTTGTCATCACCATCACCTCTACCTCTGAAATCCTACTGATCTCTGCCAATAGGATAATTGTCCCCATTTTGGCAAGGTGCCCTCTTGAGTCAGTTCTGGGCAAGCACTTCTCAAAATCAGACCTGCTGGCAAATGGGGCAACCTGGATTCTCTGCAGATGGGTGGGAGCTGAGAAGTGTCACGTGCACTTTTGAGGCTGGTGTGCTGAAATGGGGTGCTGAAATGGGATGCTGGAAACCAACTTCATGATTCCCGTTCTAGCTGAACAGAACCGGGCGATGAAGTATTAATCATCAATGGAGGTGCTCTTAGGAAAGGAAAAGGCACTATTATTCTGATAGGGTGATTATTACAGAGGAAAGTTTAAGGATTTTAATTTCTCGCTAAACATGAGGAAAATTCCTGTGCTAGTGAACACTGAGATTTGCCTATGCAGAATTAAGTCTCTGTGTATCAGAAGCAACAACCTGCCTCAGCAGAACCCCTAATCTCCTCGTAATTAACTATGAGCTCCAAAGAGCCTGGATCAGCCATTCAGGTTGCCAGCTGCAAATCAGAACACAGCAAAGCTTAAGTCCTTGGTATACCAAGGTAAAATGCTTTCTTGCTTAAATTAACAATTTCTTATTCTTTCATAGCATTTAACATTGCCAGATCAAACTACTTCATAACTAAGGTCAATATCATTGTCCCCTTTTTCCACAAAAGGAGAAGTGGCAGCACAGGGTGGTGAAGTGGCATATCCATGATCACCCAGCATGCCCAAAGGCACTTGCCACCACATAACTGAGGACTCCTGAGTCTCAATCTGGTGTTGCAAGTACCAGATTGTCTTTTATTGGAAAGAAACTATTTTTTACATAGAGTCAGAAACACCATTTAAACCTGACAAGAAAATTAGCACAGAAGAGAGGCTGGGGAACATACAGACTGTACAAATGCTTGCAGAGGGATTAGGTCTTGCCTTGTATGCTGGCTTAGTTGGTGGGAAACTGTGCTACAGCACAGACCTGCAAACTGACCCTCAAGGTGTCAGGGAAAAGGGAACAAACTCTGCAACTTCATGTATCATTCCTGATAAAAGGAAAAACTCTTGCCCCAGAAGCTGATCCAGTATACTGATGTGGTCCAGTAGGACCAGGCAGCCAGGCAGCACTGGCTTTCATAGCTTTTCAGAGTCTGGCACTCTGGCTTCTGTCAAGAGACTGCTTAAATTATAGATGAGCAGAGGTGAACCTTTTCAGAGGTGCACATCAGGCCCTGTGTAGCACAAAAGGCATTGCCAGCATCTTTTCATAGAAAAACATGGATAACACATTAGGACTGAAGAGTGATTCTCTTGTTTGGCTCAGGAAAGCCAGGCTGTACTCTCAGTGGCCTGTCTCTGTCCTAGCTGGTTTCTCATCCATGAAACGGTGACAATGCTACCTCCTGGCAAAGTACTTTCCACGTGAAACTGCTGTGAGGAGCAAATTATTATTATTTCTCGCTGCTCACAGCTGATACACCTGAACTGGGGATCCTGAGAAATGAACACATCGATGCGTGGCCAAGGAGAGAATTCGAGTGCACCCCATTTGGATCTCCACCCATGATACGGGGTTCAGCAGACATGGCCAAACATACTCACCCTACAGTTCAGAGAGAGTCTGTGTAGCAACCTGCCTCGGACTTAATCCCTGTTAATTTAGTGAGACCATTTTTCAAAACTGAATTTCCACAAATGAGATCACAAACTGCTCCAAAAGTAATACTCCGCCTTCAAATGCTGAGATGCTAGAAATGTATGTTGTGTTTCCTTTCAGCTGCTAACATACACAAATCAGAAGCTTGCCAAAAGAAAATGCTGTCCCATGTTAGGGTTTTTTTCTTAATCTTAGATACATAAACAGTTTCAAACATTTTTATTGAAAGTATCTGCATATAGAGGAACTGTAGAGGGTTAATTAACATTGATAATATACAGTTGTGGGCTTGCTTCTGGGGCGGTGGGTTGGCTGA
>JAVJGI010000014.1:86208233-86231347 GCA_035590275.1 Ibycter americanus
GAGGAGAGGCTGGCTGGAGGAGAAGCCAGGAACCTGGATGCAGCAGAGGCAAGAGGCAGGGTGGACTGGCCTGAAGAGGATGAAGAAACAGCACGGACAGTAGATAAACCATTGAAAGCTTGTGTGGGACTGGTGGTGGTGCTGAAGTATGAGGGGGTGGTATGAGACTTGTTGCAGCCTGATAGTTTGGTAGTGCTACAACATCTGCAGAATGTCATTGCATGCCACCAGTTTTGAGCACACTCTGTCAGAAGCACTTATGTGGAAGAAGGATGATGTATGTGATGCTGCATTGTACTGACACATAATGCAAAATATCTAGCACAAACACAGTCTAACAAAGGAAGACAAAACTGACTCCTAATACAGCTTTCCAGTGAGACCACATTCAAGACAGCCAAATAGAAAAAAGAACAAAAAAAGGGTAAAATGAAGGTGGTATTAGATAACACAGGTGACTTTTTAAAATTATTTTCCATTTAGTGATTCAGGATCCAGATTCTTTCTTAAAACATAGTATAAAAGGAGCTAAAGCAGTCGTCTGCAGCACACAGCTAGTGCTGAGAGTCACTGCAGGCTTACGGCCACTGCAACTGAGAATTGGTCAATGAGACCTCAGACAACTGGAGCGCCCATCGATTCTAATGCCTTTCAGTTCATTACTCCATTCACTAAAATGGAACTTTCTAAAGATAGGGTGACGATATTCTTCCTCAAGATCTGACATTTACTTTTCTCCTTTTCCCAATACACTGAAGTAACCTCCCAGTGGAGCTCACAACAATACACAGCTGGATGATCTGGCGCTTCCTGCCTTGTTCTTCATTTTCTAGTTTGTTTTTGCACACACGTAAACTCAAAAAGGTCAGCTCATGAACGCTGCACATTGCTTCTGCTCATCAGAGCTATGCACATTTTGAGTACTAAGCACAGGTTAAAAATGGGGAAATGCACAGGGAGTTACCAGTGCAGTCCCCACCATGCTATTGAGGTTACAGCTGTGTGTCTTCTCTGCCCTGACAGCTGATAGAAGGCTGGAGCACCCTCAGAGTTGTCTTTTTAATGCAGAAGCATGCCTGAGGGACTGCTCCCCTTTCATTTCCTTGTTTTCATCTATGATTTCTCGCTTTTGTACAATTATGCCCATGTAAGCCAGAAAAACACCATGTTGTTATTCTGTCTTTGTGTGATTTTGAGAGCAACCTGCACACTGATTCTGCCTCGGGTCAAGCCCCAGATAGGTGTAAACAGTGTACTTTCCACTAACCTCCTGTTAACTGGATACATACATAGCAACTACCATGGTGGACACTAGAGAACAACAAAGCCTTTAACTCGGTATCTCCAAGGTCTAAACTTAGCCCTGATGCAGCATGCTTTCTCCTGTCTTTGAGACAAATCTATCACCATCAGAAGATGCTCTGCTTCCACCTGTTCGAATCAGAAGCATGCTCATTTGGCTTACAGAAAGAAAATTATTACACCTGCAAAAATCAAAACTGTGATGCATTACTGGTGACATTCTTCGGGTTGCATGACCTACACTTCGTATTATATTGGTTTTGATATTGCCAGACTGAGCAATATGATTAGATGAAAGGTTTAGATTGGGTATTAGGAAAAATTTCTTCACTGAAAAGGTGGTCGAGCATTGGACCAGGCTGCCCAGGGAGGTGGTGGAATCACCATCCCTGGAGGTGTTTAAAACACATGTAGACGGTGCTTAGGGACATAATTTAGTGACAGACTTGGCAGTCCTGGGTTAATGGTTGGACTTGATGATCTCAAAGGTCTTTTCCAACCTGAATGATTATATGATTATTTTTCCTAGCCATTTTGCTTTCTATCCTACAGTGTACTACCCAAAACTTTCTTAGCTGTGACTCTCAGCTAGCAGTAATGTAATTCACAGCTGTTTACTTAACTTGGTTCAGTCCACATTGAAGGTGTATTTATCTTCCATTGCATCAAATTTGCTGTTTGATAAGAAATAAAAAAAAAAGCATAATCATGTGCTAAACTTGCATTTTTAAACAATATTTCCTGATTATCACAGACTAAATGATTGTCTCTGATGTGCCAATATATTGATTTATCTGTGCAAATTCAGGCTTTGGGTCTGACTGCAATACAAAACATAAAAGATGCCCAGACCCTGAAAATTTCATGGTAAACCAGAAATAAGAGACAGAAGCAGTCACTAGAGGGAGACAATGCAATTTCATAGAACACCTCCAGAAAACTTTTCAGTTGGAGAATTTATAAAAAGCTGCATAATCCGTGCCTGTGAGTCTTGTAGGTTAACTTGCTGGTATTACCTTGCCTAGTGAACTCAGAACTACAGGATCAATGGCAATATTTGCTTATGTTGGAAGCAGAGAATAGGCATTACAGCAAAAAAGAACTAACCTGCCCACTTTTCTAGCATGAGCAGTATTATCTTTTAAAATGTTTTTTCTGAAAGCCTGAAACAAAGCACTGTCACAGTCTTTGTACCTGTGTATCTATTGCATGACTAAAACCCCTTCCACCTGAAGTGAAGACTCCTTTTATTTTGAACTTTTAATCTCTCAGTGGATTACTATTCATTTAACCACGAAGTAAGGGCCTTGGTACACATTTTCCTAACCCCTACTGCTTCTTGTCTTATGAAGTACTTAGTGTTTTATAAATTCATTTTAAAGTGACAGACAAGTTTCCTCCAAAACAGAATGTACTTCATAGGACAAAAATATGTGGAAATATGGAAACACGATAAGGCACTGATAGGAATACATTTGTAATGTATAGGATTCAGAATACATTCAATTTTAAGTTTTAAGAGCTAGGCAGGAAAGTTAACAAATCCACAAGCTCTGGTGTACGATACGTACACCAGATACGCTTTTGGTAGAAATACCTTAATTCACCAAAATGAACTCACCTCAGCAGTTGTTCCTCTTCTTCATTCTCACTTCTTTCCTTTAGTTCTCCATTTCATCCCTTTTCCCACTCTTCGCCCGTGTCAGCATGATCAATGACCTAAGGTTTAGCCTTCTGCATATGTCCAGCTACAGACCGATCAGGTGATTTTAATGAAAGATGCTAAGAGAGGGGCAGCACAAATGTTTAGTGTTTCACAGCCAGCTTTATTATGACTAAAACCAGGATAAAGCAAATTGCGCATTGGATTCTTTGCCAGGGCTACTTGGGTCATTGAAGCCAACAGGTTTCATGGTAAGTTGAGGAAATGCAGGCAAAACACTAAGCAAGGATTGGCAGTAACATAGTGGTCCCTGACAGGGACTGTAAAAGGATTGAAGATGCTGCTGCCTTAGGGACCTCCTTGCACTTTCTCAAAGGTTTTTTCAATATGGGAAATTCATATTAGTTTAGTTGCGCTGAATTAGCAATATTCTTCCATGAGAGAATTGCTCATGATAATTTAATCACCATTATTCATTTATAACAGTATTGACACTGGAGGCTACCTAGGATGGTTATTTCAGTTTTTTATAATAATGGCTAAAATGATAAAAAAGTTGTTTTAGATGGACCGAGAAGTATGCAAAATCAGCATCCGATGCAAAAGGCACTAGTCCAATCTGAAACATTTGTAAAATAGATGCTTCGCCTATATCTACCACTCAAGTCTCATCATTCTGTAATCATGGAGCAAATGTTTCCTCTCTAAGCCTGCTTTCTATTTATCTTTTAGACCCTCTTGAGAAAAAGCTAAAGCATAATCAGCTTGGAACTAATTTGTGTTCTCTGTCTTCAGGGGAAAAAAATATCTACATTCTCCCATTTCTGCCACATGTGACAACGCTTATGACACCCTGCTTGCTAGCTCCACTGACAAGTACTGTAGCAGGTGCCTGCAAGTGACAAGAAATGTATATTGTTTTCTTTTACCAAAATCACAGTTTTACTTCTGTTGTTAAAAGTTTAAGAAAAAACATCTCTCTCCTCTCTTCAATCCTTTTTATCTGCTTAAATCGTATGCAAATTCAAAGGTAATTACGTAAATTACAGACAGTGAAAAGTTTTCATTTACTCAGGGCTGAAAATGAAGGGAATGAATATTCAAAGCAGTGTGATGTACCACTGTGTGAGGTGAAAAGATATCAGCCAAACTGAATTAACTGTTTACTGGCAGCGTCTTTGAACCAGATCTTGCTCTTATGAGTAACAAGGTCATTTGTCAACTAGTTTTCACTGAACCCAGCAATCAGAAAACAGTGAACTGCCAGCTCCTGCCTTTCACCAGAAGCTGGACAGCTTCTGCAGGAGTGAATAGCACTTCCTGTGGAAACCCAGTTTCTGCTAGATTGGATTTAGATGCACTTAACTTCTGCCTCCATCCCAGTCATTACACATTCTTAATATACATTTAAAAAAAAAAAAAAAAAAAAGTAAAATCCAAAGAAAAAGCACAATTCAGAAACCCTACAGCTGGGATGTCTTTGTGTTTTTTCACTTAACCCTTGCCTCTTGTCACAATACTCAGCATTTTTCTGAGTTTGGGAGATCACAGTGGTGCTGCCTTTGATGGAAGAATGAATTCACCTGCCTGATCCTACACAAAAGCTTTATGATGACAGATGTGGTACTCAAAAGAAGCAAGGTCAGCTAAGCCACGTATATACTCCTGAAACAGTATGGACTGGAAACCCTCTGCAAACAGATCTTTTTCATCTTAGTCTGTTGCATTTTTTCTCCTTGTGCTCTGATTTGTGGTTTTGCTCAAGGGAAGACGTGAAGAGTAGGCTGCCGGAATGATTTCAACTGACTGATTTCCATGTCTTTACAGCTTCTTGAACAAGCTTCTATGTCATTACCAGGACTCTGCCTGCATGCATTATAAACTGTAAATTCTGTGGATGGCAAAGTAGATGAGACTTGGGTGACAATTTGCCTGATTTTCCTACAACTGGATAAACTAGCTGTCCAAATTACTGTGCTGGACCACAGAGGCAGAGCAGGTGGACTCTATTCCTGTTTCCATCCCTCTAAAACCCGGCTCTGCAAGAGTCCTTTGGTGTGTAACAAAATTTACGCACAGAAATATTTTTAGTGTTTATTTGAGCAACCTTAATGGATTTATTTACTTTCTGACAATTATATCAGACACTGCAAAATACTGCTAATGACTCTGATAAGTAGCAAGAAAAATGCATCATTTATTTATACTCACTTGCTACTTCCAACATAATTCAAGGTGTCATCTACAGATAAAACCTGTTGCCGCTAATTTCAATCCTTCTATATGACACAATCAACATTTACAGAGATCATTATGCTGACAATCTTCTCTGTATCCCATGTTAATTCTAGCTTATGGTTTCTCATTGTCATTCACTTATTACTGTGGATGCAATCTCTGAAAATGAGTTAGTGTTGGAAATCCCTATATTGCTGTAAATTAGGGAATAATCCTTTTATTTTCCATGAGGTGTTATTTGAATAAAATGCCACTAGAAACATCTATATCCCTGTTGCAAACTGCAATGTATTTTTCTTCTTGTTATTTGAAAGTGTTCATCCAAAATTCCATGCTACCAAACATTAATTTCCTTAACCGTCTGTTTTTCCTCTACCACAATATTTTGTTCAGTTATTATAATAAATATTCACATTCTTACCATAATTAGCATTACACTAACATACTTGTGTCCTCACTGCTAATGCTCCAACTACCATGTTCAGATTAGGTGTTCTCAGCAATAGGTAATTTGAGTTACACTGCTTTGCTGAAAATTGTTGTGCTCAGAGTTGTGATAGATCAATTCAATATTATTAAAATTAGGCATTAACCTGGTTTTTACCTGTTCTGTCTAGAAGCGGTTGTAAAGCCCAGGGTGCTTCTTTTGTTTTGTAGCTCTTCCTTAGTATAAAATTAAAAGCAAGAAACTCGTGTCCGCAGTCTGTTCTGCAGCTTCCCCTGCCCTCTACCGGATGCAATGTTAGAACAGCTCCAGGAATTAATCTCTTGATTATGTTGTGCTTGGCCAATGTGAAGACTTTAACCTCCTCTTTCTGCTTTCCAGGCAAATAGTGCTATCTATGCCCTCTCTGTCTCTCAGGTGGTCACTTGTATTTCTGTAAAGGAAATAAAATAAAACAAAAATATATAGCTACTTCTTTCCTTAAGAGAAAAAATAAAACAGATAAGGGTTTTTAGGTTTCAGCTTTGGCATGGTTCTTGCTCATACTTAAGTGTGTGATCTCTCTGAAATCAGGTTAAACATAGGGGTACCATGAGGTTAAGCACTGTATGCTTGCTCTCCACTTAATCATAGAATAACTTACACTGGACTGCCTCTCTGGAGGTCATCCTGGTCCAAGTCCCTGCTTGAAGCAGATTCAAAAGCATCATGTCCAGTAGTCTTGAGTACCAACTTGACAGAGGTCCCACCATCCTTCTAGCCACCTGGTCCAGTGGTTGACCACCCTCACAGTGAAAACATTCTCTGATCATTAACCACAAGTTCTCAATTGGTTCATCATCCAGTCATCCCTTTGCACAGAGCACAAGCCTTCCTCACTGCCCTCCTGGCTTGCCCCTCCTGAAGAGCCTATACCCACTTACACAGCATTCCAGTAACATAAGCTACCCCACCACATATGTCCAACGAAGGCACAGCTCTGCAACTGCACAGAGACTTCTAGTATCTCCTTTTTGTTTCCCCTGCAGCACATGTTCATGTACAGACACTTGAAATAGACGTCATCGTGCTGTGTTCACAGAGAAGTGAGCCTCCCCAATGCGCTGTCACTTCCCCACTGCTCCCTGTGCCTTCACTGCTCTATAGGTTAAGATAAGCTTTCCCCAGCATACATAGTTTCAAGCTGTCCTTGCTAGGTTTGAAGCCTGCCAAAGACACTCTTGCCACACCTCATCAGATGGATCTCACTCCTGCTTTGATGTCCTTGCTCCTTCAAAATGACTGCATGCACACAGAAGCCAAACTCCTGTCTGTGATACCAGCCATGCACCAAGTGTTCATCCACTGAAGGTACCCACTCCTGCCCAAACCCTTCCCTCTCACTGGAAGGACTGAGAACACTGCTCATGTCCCCTCCCACACCATACTGCTAATTACTGCTGGTAAAAACCCACTGTTTTTTTCAAAAGCCAATTATGTTGTACCCTTGACCAAGTCATGTGTGTATACTCCCTCATGAAGAGGCTAGGCTCTAAAAAAAACCAAACAACAAACCTGTAACACTAGTGGCAAATTTCATAAGCATCAGCAAAGACAACAGTACATTAAATATGATCTTAATTTGTGACATGCCTTTGAAGCTACGCTACATGCTGAGAATGCTGACACCATGTAAGTGGCATGTTCTATGCCCTTACTGGACTCCATTGCATACAAAGTGAACCGGCAATCTCTCTCAGATAGAGTATCTAAATCCAAAACAGGTAAAAATATACCTACTCATATCACTGACATAAATTATCAGGGTATGAAAGTTTAAAACAGGAAGCGGTTTGCCTTCAAAATAAATAAAACAAATTCCTGTGCTTTATTTTTAATATATTTTCAGTTCTCTTGAAAGACTCCTAACTAGAATTTCCAGTGAAATCTTCTGTTTACTTTCACATCACACTTGACAATAGAAAGTCAAAATGTCTTTCCGTGACTCATTATTGTAGCCAAGCCTAACCAAAAGCATCAGTTCTAATTATGACAGGTATGGTCTTCGCTGCTGATACGTCTTTTTTACCTATTTGCATTTCTGTTGAAGCCGTTGACGAGGATATTATTTATTTAACTAACTTTCTAGAGATCATTTTCATCCATGCAAATGTAATTACTTTAATCTGGACTATGTCTTTACCTATGGAATGTACTAAAACATTATTTCTGTCTGATGACTTTTCTTTAGCCTGTAATCTGTATAACATTCTTTACTGTGCTGTTACTTCTCTTTAATTTTGCTTATTAAGTTCCATTGCTATGCTCGGACATGTTCAAGGTTACAAAATAAAAGGGCCCTACCACTAATGAACATCTTTTTAATCTGATGGGTATATACAGAGAAGACAGGATACAATGAGAACCAGACATAGGTACGATTCTGATGTCTGTGGATCAGCAAAAGAGTTTACTGCTTTCCTAGGAACTGTTTGGGATTTCCACCCATGAAAAATACAATCTGATCAAGAATATTTGTATAACCCAAGCAAACCTGCATGCTGTCCACACTTCAATGGCACTTCCCTATATTCACAAAAGTGGAAAAAAAAGATGAAGGTTTTTTGATTTAAGATTAGAAACATTACATCATAAGGAAAGAAATGAAAAACGAAGTGAACTACTTTCTATGTAGGAAGAAGACAAGATGATGCCAGATGTGGAAAGATTCTGGCAGCAAGGAGTCCAGACGTACACTTTAACACCACTGGAGCAAACTAGAGTGAATAAAACAAAGCAACGTTTTCAGGATTTCTAGAAAACCTTAGAATCCAAACCCACACAAACCAGCTGAAAGATTCTTCATCGTCTTCTGAAAAGGAGGCAGCTACTGAAGGATCACATTTACACAAACATAACCTTCTTTAAAAAGGCCCAGGGTGGAGCTAGGAAATTATAGACCAGTTTGACCTTGGTGGTAGGCAAGATCCTAAAGATATTAATAAGAGATGAGATCACAAGAAGCACAGACTGGGCAAAGTGATTAAAGGACATAATCTACTTGGATTTCAAAAAAGTGTTTGACATAAAACTGCAAAGTGGATTAATGCACAATGGTAGAAGCATAACATAGAAGGTGTCATCCTTGAATGACTAATGAGAAGCACAGATACAAAGATACTCTCTGCAACTGCACTCTCAGAGGAAGTATGTTAAAAAGTTAGATACATTTGACATCTAGACTGCAGATGTACTACTAACACACATTAAGGCTAATTTGCTGTCCTAAGGTTGCTGGTCTCTTAAAGATACAGTGGACACGTTTTGCTCTCAGTTCCACTAGTGAAGTCAGTAGAAATTCTCAAGGCATATACAATGACAAGATAAACTGGAATCTACCCTAGGTCACTTGTCTTTGCTTAGCAGGCGTGTTTCCTGTATTATTTTGTTAGAACTAGGATTTTGGGTTGTTCCCTCCCCAACCCCAGTGTACTGCACCAGTTTTTTACTTTAGTGCCTCATCAATACAGGTGGACTGTTTGCTAGCACAGATTTACCACAGTGGGTGCTGAAGGCTATATATATCCTGTATTAGCATTTCCTGCTATTAATTAAATTAGCATATTGCATTTTCCTGTCAAACTAAATTATTTTTATTTGTTGGTATTACTTTGGATTTACAACAGTGTAGATGACAGAAGTATTTAGCCCTTCTTCTGCACCTCGAAATTCTTTGATGGTCACTTTCAGGAACCTGATTCTGTATCCTTTGTATATTTATATCAATATAAATCCAGGGCAAACCAGAGAAAGCCATTCCACTAAAATAAATAAAACAAAAAAGAACCTAGCACTGAAAGGATTACATGTGTACTTTGGGCCAGATTGTCTAAAAAGTCAATTGCATCAATTACAACAAAGGAAAATTTGACTTATGTAGCTTCTTTACTGCTGATCTTTTGTAACGCCAAAAGGAAGTTCCAACCATTCACAAGCTGACGTATATAAAATGTGAATCCACTGGGATGTTGCAAGTCTCCTTTGGAGACCCTGTCAACATCAGCAGCTCAGGTTAATATCAGCAACTGCTGTGGTAGTTGCTCAGAACAGTCATTCCACTTCCCAAGTGTAAAGTTGAAATGGCAAGATAAAGTTGCTGCTTACACTTGTGTTGTTACTTCACTTGGTTATATTTATCTCATTACTACTGGAAAGCTTGGCAGTTCGCTGAAGCATCGTGATGAACCAAAGTTAATGATAGCAGGGAAGCCAGCTCTGTTCCAGATCTGTCATGTGGATGTGATGCCATGTGCAGGGGGCTGCAATATCAATGAAAGAATCAGAAAGGAGTCAGCTGATCACTGCAGAGTGAGTCACTAAAAACTACCACACATCCACAACCTAAAGTCTCCCTACAGCAAGAGGCAATCACACTGCATACTGCTGGAACTAGGAGAGACTGCCAGCAGGGAAAGGTTCAGAAGTCTGTATACCAAAGTGGCGATGAATCTCTAAGTTCAGCTGGGTAACTGAGAAGGAAATTTGACTCAAATCTGTTGACAGTCATGCATGTCACAATGCCATTCAGATGTGTTGTGCTGGGAGTTTGGTTTATTTTTATGGGGATGATGTTGCACCAAAACATGTTTTGGACTCTATCAGAAGTACTATCAGCACTTGACAGTAAAAAAGTTCTATGAAATTCTCTCTACATCAGAGCCCTTATACAAACACAGTCCTCTGATTTAGCAAAGCCACACAACATGGGTTGGGAAAACACGTTTCAGCTATTTACGTTTACCTTTTTGCTGATGATGCTCCCCTTTGTTGGATCTCTATTAGCTGAGAATTTCACACATCCCTTCCCAAAAGGAAGAGAAAGCCAAAGAAACGATATACTGATCCTGCTTCTTGTCCATGCCACAAATTTCTTGTAAAACTCATCACAGGCAACCTTGGGACTTACAGCCCATGACCCCTTTCTTGTGGACAGAATGCACTATTATGTCTCCAGTCTTTGTCAGAATAGTCATAAACTGGTAGAAATCAGAAGAAGGGAACCTAGTTGCCAAGAGACTCTTGGAGATGACAAATAAACAAAAAACAATCTTTCTTTCCTACAAACATTTAAAATCTCCAAGACAGAGGTCTCTCTCTCACAATATATAGGAGGCTGGTATTTCAGCTTCTTCCTTTTCACTGGAAGGCTGGCTAATTTCTTGGGCACTGCTCCTCTCAGTTCTCCTCAAAACCTCCTTAACTAATACTTCAAGTTTTTGGTCACGGAGATATGGTGGATTAGAAAGAACAAGGAAAGAAACATGTGTGTAGGAACTAATGTGACAGAGGAACTTAGAGAAGATGTGATGATGATACTTAAGAAGGATCCAATTGCTTCAGTACACAATCGCACGGAAGAGAAAACCAAATTCACAGATTTCCTTAAGCAGAGACAAAATGACCACTGGACAAAGAAGTGGCACAGCATTTATCTACCATGATCTATCCTAAGAAAGAAAAATTGAGTAAAGCCAAGAAGAGTAAGAAGGTTTACTGAAATGATCCATGAGTATCAAATCATCAGACATGCCAGGAGCTGGCACAGAGTATAGGACATTTTTGGAGGGTCATGGCTGAAACAGTTTTGAGGTCCCATACACAAATGGCCTTTTCTCCTCTTCTGGGCAACACAGTTCACCTCACTGAATTATCAAAAACATAACCAAAAGTGATTAATCCCCATCACAAAAGCATTTGACATTAGTGCCAAGCTCTGCTGCATTTCAGCATCTGAATTTTATACAGTTATGACTTTAAACCCTTGAGCAAGCAGACCCAATCAAACCCAGAATTCGGACAGCATGGGGACAGCATGAAAATACTTTTGTCCACATTATTCCCTGCCGGAACCTCATGCCAGGCTAAATACTGAATATGGCCCATCTTTCTACATGACTTGAATTAGATTTGTTAACCAACCTGATATTCACTTAGGAAACATGTTCTTACTAAAAGTATTTATGCTGAAACATTAAGACGGCAACAATGTAAATATGTTAACATATGAACTACTTTTTGTCTGCATTCACCTTACAATTTTATCAGAAAATGGGTGCTAATATCTAAATAGCTTATTTATAAAACTGTTTTTTAAAATGAAAATTATCAAACTGCATTTGTTTTTCATGCAACACATTAGAATGCAGTGGCTGCTCATTACTTAGAAGTCCATTCTGCAGAGCCAAACCTGCACTCTGTTTTAGATTCATGCAGCACACTGGCAATAAAACTACCATGGCTTATGAGGGGTAGTGAAAGGCAGTTTTTTTCAGAGAATATATAGAAAACCACGATGGGAAGAACAGAAGTGTCAATATTTGGCACTTTCTGTGAAGCTGTGAAAAAAGATACACGTGGCTACAGAGATCCGTCTGTCTTCACTTGCTTCCTTTTGCTAGGAAGTAATGACCATGGAATTGCTCCTTTTGGTGTGCTATCTATAAATTGAGGGCTGTGTTGCTGTGCTGGAGGTTTAGCCCTAAGGATAGTGTGTTTTCTAAGTCCTATAAAGGATTTCAGTGAGCAAAGGGTACTCAAACAAAGCTGTGAATCTGCCTGAATTTGTCTGTTTAGCCTTGTGACTAATTGAGCATCTCACAAAAGGAAGGCAACTGAGGGAAGGCAGTACCAACTAGGCATGGAAATTAAATTGCTACAAAGACATGTGTGGAACAACTTGAAATAAAATGAATCACATTACTATGAAAAATTATAGGCTGTACAATTACACAGACTAAAGATGCTTCTAATTACCCAGTGTTAATTATCTACTTAAAACACTTTGGGAAGGATGAATGAATAGGAGATCCGTTAGGAACTAAGTTTCTGCTGTTTATTGTTCACGAAGCAATCACAGTATACGAGCTAAACTGTCTGTTTTAAATGAACACTTGGAAAGCAAAATAAAGGTCTTTTGTATCTTGGAGAGTAAATGTCTCAGTATAACTATATTTTAACTGTACTGGCAAAATCACATGTAAGAAAAAATTAAAACTGCCTCACAATCTCTAGGCCAAATTCAGGACTTGACGATATATTATGAACGCTCTGGTGTCACTGAAGATGCAGAGATGCAACTGAGGCAGCTACTTTTCACACTATTTAAAGAAAAAACATCCTGTGTAGTTATTTTTGCCAGTGTTAAATGGCTATGAAATGCTATTCCAGCCCAGTGTCCCCTACACACACTTTGACCCTGCTCTTCACTGTTACAAATGATGAGACGTGGTGCAAGGTAGTAAGTGCTTACATGCAATCACATGTCAGTGTACTGACACTGCCACAGCTGATAGACATCAACATTAATAAAACGTTACATTTATTTTAGAAACAGCTGCAGAACAAACAGAATTGGGACCTAACAAAACTTACTGAGATGCTACGGCCTCGCAGAAAGCAGCAGGAACTGTGAAGGAGAAACAGTTTGCACAGGAGTGGAGATTTCTGTACCATGGCAGCAGTGTAACATAGAAAACATAAATGGTCAAAGATGAGACAGGTAAGACACAATTCACACAAAAACCAAGAGTTTGGAGAAAGTTATGTATGTAGGAAGAAGATATTAGACTGGAGCTACTATTTCAGTTTTAATTACAAAGCTCATCCTGTAACCACTTACCTAAACTGAGCTGACAGCGCCTTCATTTCAGTTAGGACTCCAGGTTATCACACTGCATGCACGATGGCAAAAGGACAGTGATCTAAACAGACGTAATTATAGACTTTTCCTGTTCTTTGGCTACATGGAATCAAACTTCAAACAATTTAGCCTCTGGTAACCCTGACCTGGAAAGCAACTGCTGTTCTGTTCTATTAACAATCTTTAATGAGGGTATTGCTCTTGTAAGAGACCCTGGGTGGTCACCTGGTTTCAGGGGTATTAGCCTGCCATAGTAAAATCTAGATAGGACTCTCAGCTTACACTGACAACGGAGAGGACTGAAATGGAAATACAAATTGACAATAGAGGTTTCTCTGATGTCTGGGGATCCTGTCATTAACAACTAAAAACCACACAGGAATGAAAATTTGCACATTGTCCTAACTCATGGAAGAGAAAGGCCAGAAAAAAAAAAAAAATTACTTATAGGAAGAAAGATATGCATGTTAAACTCTCTTTCAACTGAGTATGTCTTCCTCTTGATTTTCTTCTCAGACATTAAGGGTCTGAGCCTGTGTACACCTACTCATGGGGAAATTTTCCAGCTACGTTAGGTTTAAGTGCACTCCTTAAAAACCTAAAAATAAAACCAGCTGTGATGGGTTTAAGAGTTAATTTCTGTATGCTATATATTTTTTCTATAGTTACTTGAAAAATAAAAATAATCAATGCTGATCCTGTTTGATTACTGTCTTAAAATCTGTCTCATCCTTAAACAAAACCAAACCAAACAACAGCTCACACAGCTTTTATATGTCCTTGCAAGCTTATTGACTTCAGTAACATTTTTGTCTGAGTGAAGTTGCAGGGCTGACAGAATTCAATAGCACAAACTCACTCCTGGAACTATACCAGCTCCCTCTATGTACACCTTGGCAGACACATCTTCTGGCTGAAAGACTGCAATGAGATAGGAAATAGAAGCAGTAAAAATCAGCGTCCCCTATGCTGATGGGCCCCAGAAGATTTATGGTGTTGCTAAGAAAGGCACAGGGCCAGGAGTCCTGCAAACCCTCCCCTCCGGGGATACTAGTGGAGTTTTGTCTATGCTTTGAATCTGGCTGCCTTCCCATGCAAACGATGCATAAGGATTAGCTTCTGTGCCAAAGTAAGGGCAAATAATCTTGCCTTGACTTGAATGTTAACAAGTAGCAGACCCTCTGTAAGTGAGGTTTGAAAGGTAATTTTAAAAAGCAGCTACTTCTTTAAAATTCACTGTACTTTCTAATTACTGTAAAGCTGAATGGCTTTCACTTGAAACCAGATGCAATATAGCCTGATAACTTCAGGTGACAGCTTTGGAGTGGGGTCCTTGTTTCCAAGGTTGAATAACATCATTCCAGCTATTATATTGTTGAAGGTACATTTTCAAAGGCATATGTAGACTGAAAACATTTTCTTGGGGACAAGGCAGACAAGTAAGTAACTTTCCATACCTGCAGACCATTTTAAGATTTAAAGATTTAAAGCACAATCTTCAACAGTAACCATCAGCCACCATCTATTGTGAAAAATGTAACCCATGTCAATAACCTGCTTCTGTGTTTTATTGCAATAAAGGATCATGTAGCTCTCTTGTGGCAACATAAATTAAAAACACACAGCTATCTGTGTTTGAAAATGAGTAGCCACCTCACTTTACATATAGCTGAAAGTGAGCATGAAGAAAACAATTCTAGGGAGACGTTGAAAAATATGATTCTTTATAGTGACAGTATCATTAATGACAAGTGAAGTATTTACCTTAATTTTTTTACCGTTTCATCTAGCTCCCTGATATTATTTGTCTGAAATATGGAGTATTCACTTTCTCTTCTCCATTAATTTCAATGTAATAATGAACATTTTCATTCTTTTTAACTTGCATTCACTGTTTTTACTTACTATTGTGTTGGCACAGACTTTGACACAAAGGAAAATATGTTGCTTGGGAAGGACATTCCATTTCTCCAATGGAAAGCTGTACATCAGATTAAAGGGTTATTTAAAAGGTATTTGTTCCCCGAGTTACATCTCTCTAATCTCAGCATTCATCTTTTTTTTTTTTTTTTTCCCCTCCTTCCCCCACTGTGAAGTTTGCTTTGCTTTTCAAACTACTGGCCTGAAGGAAACCACCCACCCTGATTTCACCTGGTCGTACAGCTCAGGAGAATTGCTAGAATTATCTTTCTTTCCTCTTGCTTGCTCTTATTCTTGCAGTACCTGACAGAAGGTTAATCAGAACTTTTTTCCACACTCTGCTAACCTGTGTAGAGAAAAATACACAAGGCTGGACTGTGACAGCCTTGAATAATACAGAACAAATGTATCCAAGCTGCGCATTTTAGAATAGTTGCCCAATTCTATAAAATTTAAGTCCTCCAATCAAAACCAGCAGCAATAAGTTCTTCCTTGTCTTCTGAGAATCTACTTCTTTTCATTAAGGAGAAAAATGGTGGGCTAAGTTTGACAAGTGTTTAGTTTCAAAGACAGCGGAAGGTGTTGAATCTTTATTATGATTGTCTCAGTGATAAGATTTTTCCATAGGAATTTCCTAAAAATGGTCTTACTCAACATTCATCTAATTCTGCCTGGTGACAGCAGTGTTTGTTTCCAGTTTTCATATGCTTTATATTAGGTCCTGTAACTAGCTTTTCCCAAACAACCAGTGGTCAGTGGATCAAAACAGAATCAGATACTTGATGCTGTGTGGTTTGATGCATTAATTGCTTTGAAGTTATTAGCAAGGAATACGTAGCAGCTAGCAAAAGGACCTTAGCAGTGAGGCAAATGTAAGGAGAAGTGAAGATTTTATTTTGCATCTGCTGTCTTCACGTTTCACTTCAATTGGAGTAAACCACACTGGAAGTGTTGGAAGTGCCTGCTACTATTGACCACGGCATCAGGTACAAAGAAGGGACAATGCTTTTCACCCAGCTGGGGATGAAAGAAGTCCCACTTGGAAACTAATACAACTCAGCAAGCAAGCTTACTAACATCTCAAACACCAGGTATGACCTGGTATGACTGACAAATAAAAGCTATGCACCCCCAGTTGTACATGTGGCAAGTTTGTAAGTGACTCTGCAAAATCACACGGCTGCATACAACAGTCCATAGTGTCAAAGCTGCAGAAAGACGTGGTATTACGAACACCGAAGGCATAATGTGCATAATGTTCCTTGAGAACCAGCAACATTGTCTTGTGCTCTGCTCTGACCTTAGATTATCATTAGACCTTTACAATATTCACAGACATCAAAGGCCACTGGGAGTTTTGTACTTTACTGATCATTGTCCTGAGGTGGAAGATTGGAACAAGGAATGCAGTCACAGATGCCTTCAGAGTTAAGTGTTAGCTTCCCAAGAACTGAGGGAACTATTTCAATGAAGTATTGCAGCACAAACCAGGATTCAAAAAACATCTTGGCCTCTACTCTCCCTGAACTACCAGTTGTCTTCAAGAACGTCACCCCTCCTCTACAAGTTGTGCTGCTGACTTACAGAACTACTCTGGCTGTAAGGTGTTATGCAGGACTAGCAAGATAATCATAAACTGGAAATCAACGATCAAGACATTTTTAACTATTTAATTATGGGGGTCTACCTTAAAGCTTCCTTTTCAAGGTCCAAGAAGTGACAGGCTTTGTCTAGTGACTTGAGACAAAATCCTGTTACTAGGCAGTGACATATGCAGGTCATAAATTACATTAATCTCTGGCTACTAACCCAGCCTATGTACTACGACACCCCCGCAGCTCCTGTGCAGATGTCTCCACAACAAGAGTTGGTTGTATTGTAGCTGAGCCTGCTCACACTAACTTTTGTCTAGCTAGAAATAGCAACAGGAGTAATACAGACTCAGCAGCACACACTTCGTCACTGACTGTACACACCTGCAGAAAACCCTGCGTTATCTATCTAGCTACCTATCTGTAAGTGCTAGCTCAATAGATTGAATGCTAACAGTGTTTTCTGCACATCTTATGCCCTACTAAAGCAGTCTTACTGCTGTCTCAAAATATTTTAGTAGGGCTGAAATGAAATATTCCATAGCGGGCTGTAAAATACAATCCAAGCAATCACAGAATGAGATCTATTGTATTGTAGTTAATGAGTAGGAAACCTCCCAAATCTCATTTAAGTATTTGTGTTTTATTTGTACCCTGCAGCACAGTTGCAACTTTCTGCAGTATTACAGAGTATGGTCTGAAAATAATTTTCCATTCTACTTGTGTATCTTTCCAGGAATATAACAAGCGGTATCAAAAGGAAGCATTTGCATCACAGTCAAAACACACTGCTCCTCCCCTCTGGAACAACCCACACAGCTCTAACAGCCTTTATGTCTCTCTCACTCAACAGATGTGAGTAGGAAAGCAAGAAAGAATGTAAGAAACGTGATCCTCAGGCAGCAGTGCTTTCTATATCTTGCACAGAATTCTTATGCATTCCCATAAGGACGTATATTTCACTTCTACAGATTGGGGTTTTTTGACCCAATCATTCTGACTGCTATTACCAGCAACCATATCTAATATGATGTGGCAATCTGCTATCTGCCCATATTCTTGTTCACAGGATAAGCTGACAATGAGCCATGACTGGGACACTGACGGTATGTGATGCTGAGTTTAGAGAAGCAGTCAGTACAATTCAGAAGTACTATCTCCCTTTCAAATGTCACACCTCAGTGAAAAATCTGGGAACTGGAAATACCACCCTGATACTACTAGATCTGATTACAGGAATCATGGCAAAAATATTACTGTCATGTTGAATGGACTGCAAATCACCAAATCATCCTAAGTTAAGAAAAGCACATACAATCTTCTATCATGATAATTTACAAATGTATCCCTTTCATCCCTAAGAATTTTTTCAACCCTGAAAAAGCAATTTACAAATCACATACCAATCTAGGTATAGCTATATAACACATGAGGTCGTAAACAATGAAATGGATTTACACCACAGTCATTGTGTCCACTGCGAAAGTACAGCCACACCTAAGATTAAAAACTACAGCTAATTTTATAGAATACAGTAGTCCCACACAATAGCACTGGCACACAAGGAACAAATGACATCATTAATTTAAATGCCTGCTTCCACAGGGAAACTCTTGGGTATTTAGAAACTGGCATTGATCAGAGCACCAAAGTTACTTGTAATGAAAATTACCTCCACATGAATCAATTATATATACATATATATCTCATCCAAAAGATTAATATGGTCTTTATGTCACTTTAGAAAAAAAAAAAAATCATAAATCCTCCTTGAGTTGTATTATTAAAGCCTTTGAATCCTAACAACAAAAATGTATAAAGGCATACATGCAAGCATATCTTCTCACTTCTCTCACACTACGTGTCCCATTCAAACATGCAGAAAACATGCCATGACACCTACTTTATATGTCATTACTGATTTGATTCATCAGTCTTTCAGCACCATGTAGCTCTAGTGACAATGACTATGCCAGGACTGCAGCAGTTAAGACTGCAAAGGAACACTTGAAACTTTTGTAAGTTTTTAAGCATGCTTATAGAGACCTGTATTTCTTACATACAGAATCTAGTTCTTCCAAGTCCCAGGCTAGAAATTTGTAAAATGGCAAACAGCTATGGAAATTGCAAAGAGAAAAATGGGGACTGCTCCATAGCTTTTCTTCAATGAGAGTGAAAGCCAACTAAATGGCGCATGCTGGCATGAGCTCTGCTGCTCTTCCCAGTGTCTGCATTGTACTTTGTCAAAAGACCATTCCCCAAGCAGCAGCCTAGTTCTGTCCCTGCTCGCTCGGCTCACTCCCAGAACTTGAGAACATAAAGGCACACCTTGAAAACATTCCGATGTATATACAGATGTGATTGTAGTGTTGTACATCTGAAGTGGAGAACACCAGGCACAGAACAGCTAATAGTGAGGGATAACACCTTCTCATTTATTGGACACACATGCACACTTATACATAACCAGCAGGTTCCCCAAACCATGTTAGGTGGCCCTTCAGAGGATGTAACAACTGACAGTTGCTTAGATCTGCACTTCATTAGGTAGAAAAGATTCCGCCTTAGGACAAAGTAATAACATTTTTTGAGCGCTTTTAGGAATCTTTTCCATTTTCTCAGAGGTTTATTTTCACTTCTCTACTTTAGTATTGCTGTGCTTACTCCTGAGTTCCAAGATATCTTCATTTTGACCTCAACTAGTTGATCCATGATCCCTATTAAAACAAAAAACATTTTATACTGTTCTCTGAGAGTTATGTGGCTGACACCAGTTTGAAATGGAAAAATACCCAGGGTACCTAAGTAGAGTCAAAACTGCTTTACTGTAAAAGGAAAAGTACAAAGTGTGATGCATAGGTCCAAAACATTTTGACTAAATTTGGAATCTAGTAGATGAATTGTGCTCTAGAAAGTGTTTTTCAGGGCACAGAATTCACCTTCACATGAGGAAAGGCCAAGGACACATTCCTTAAAATGTAATGAAAGACAGAGAAGTGAGGTGTTCTCATAAACCAATGACACAGGATTTATTAAAGAATAGCTGGACAATTCGAGAAGTTCAAACTGACATATCAGGACTAAATTCTGTAGGCAGAACTAAAATTGTTATAGAAAGGATACCCTTCACTGTGAACTCTGGTTCTATAGGCTTCCACCTAAATAACTCTGCTTAGATCCTTAAGTCTGCAACTTCTGGTACACAAACTATCGCAGGAGTCAGCAGGATCTGACACCAACACGAGGTATTACCACAGGCCTATAGATGACTCTGCTTAGACCTCAACCCAGGGTAATTTCCTTCCATATGGAAAGTGATATGAAAAAATGGTACTTCCTTACTCTAGACACACATTCCTGGCTCTTTTATAATGATGCCCATTACTTCAAGTACACAAAGACCAAAAAAATGGTACTATTTTTTTTAATGAAAACTGTGACAAATGGATTCATACTTAGTTCTACTTTATGCATCATCAAATAAAACCACTAGGCATATTTCAGTGACAAGACACACACTACTGACCACAGTGTAACTGGGAGAAAGAACTCAGTTGTGACTTTTTAGAATCAAGACTCAGTTTATAGTGCTTACATTGAAAAATTACGCTTTTGAATGGAACCAACTCAGTATAGGAACTATTCAGACAGAAAACATATGGAATACTAGAGGACTGTTTTATCAAGATACTTTTCTGGCTGCAGTTCTTAGGCACACACATGCAGAAAATTGCTTTCTTCCAAAATAGGAAAATGGGTTTCTTAGATTGTTGTTCACAAAGCGAAAAGGGGAGCAGAAAAAAGTACATTTTTTTCTGCCTACAAATGAATCTAGCAGGGAATTTAAATCCCAACCTGAGGCCTTTCAAAGATGGGTAGTAATAACTGCCATAAGCATTAAATTAGAGAAAAAAAAAAAATCACACAAAACCCAGGGGCATTTTCATCTAGAAGTTATTAGAGAACTGGATTTAACAATGAATACCATTCTACTTTAAGTTTTTATCTGAGCTGCAAGTATTGAGGTCTAGTTTTCAAATTTTTCGTTGCATATATTGCACTTTTTAAAATACAGAAAATGGCGATGTATTTCAGAGCCCTTATACACTGGCTCTCACACAGCTGTCTAAGAACTGCCCTGATTACTCAGTGCCAGCTCTCCTTGTTTCCAGCTGCTAAATCCTACTAGAAGCAGCTAAAAATACATTAAATACTTTCCTAATATTACTTTTCCATATAATCAATTGCTGTAGCTGTCATATGGGTAAGAGGAGACGAACTGAATCAGCAATAAAATGGAACTCCTTTCAGAGATGTGTTTGGCAAAGTTAAAACATATACAATCTTTGATTTCTGGGGTAATCAGGCACCTAATACCCATAAGCACTTTTTTCCTAAATTCTTGAACAGAGCACTGGCTCTGCTATGATTAATTGCAAAGTTTCAAGACTGATTAATTTGCCAGTAGCACAATCCTGCTCTCAAACCTATGACTAGCTACGGGCAGATGAAAAATACAAAGTCTCTGCAATTTCCATTAGAACACTCCTGCTTTGAAAGTGGGATGGGTGCAGATAAATCAACCAATTGCTAGATGACAGTCCACCATGGCAGTCCATTGCAGAGGACTGCAGAGGAAAACTGTCATTCCCAAACAAAAATAAAGGATTGGTTGCTGCCAAACTGGGATGGAGCCGTGGAGCTCACTTGTATGATGAATGTACTACACTGGTTAGCCAAGACATGCTGGAGTTGTAGTACAGAGAGTTTACCAAGAAACAGTGAGAAACAGTAGAGGGAAAGGTTTGACTCAGATGTTGATTTGAAAGATCCGGAAGCAACAAATGACAGGACGAATTAAGATAGTAGCTGGACGACATAAAAAATGCTGAACAAGCTAGGCCAGTACAGGTAATCCAGGGCACAGCACAGAGGCTCTGACGTGCATAAGGATCAACAGCTATACAAAGGGCTGTTTCTTACATTTTAAGAAAGCGGGAGACTAGATAGAGCTACTGGAACTATTCATTGGGTCCAAAAGCACACACTTGTATTTGGAATTATAGATTTTTTTCTGAGGAATGTGTATTCAGCATCTTGATATTAATTGCAATCACAGGATAAGAATCAGTCTCTGTTAGAAAACAGTATTGTTCCACCAAGATCCTGTTTACTTCTGGTTTTGCATCTTGCCTCTCCAGAAATGCTAGTCAGGTTTGGCTTGTTTCCGATACAGGGATTAGAATACAGGAATTCCTTAATTAACTTCATGCAACTTCTGTCACAGGAGTCAAGGCCTCCGCATGCAGAAGATGACAAGGATGAGTCAGTAATGGCAGTACAAGATACATGCCCCCTCCTTTCACCCTTTCATGCCTGCACTTCCCAGTTCTCTACCAGAGAGAGACAGAAGGTCGTTACAGGAACTCTGCATCTGCTCTGATTAATTTCAGTGCAATGGTGTTTCTGTGGCTCTGATGAAGACCAGTAAGTAAGAAGAAGAAAAAAATCTACATAAGACAGATGCTAGCTAAACAAAAAAACAAACAAATAAATACCTGAACATAAAAAAAACCCCAGAAATACAAATCATGGCCTTTATTATTTGGGAGGAGATGATTTAGACCAGCTTACATCGGCACTCAAACAGAAGAACTCAATCTCAAACCAAGGCCCAGTCTGTGAATGAAAAATCAATGTACACCCACTAAACCATCTGCGAGACTGCCTCAACAGGAAGATCACAGCCTCTGTTGATGTCAATGAAAAGTCCACATTGGATCAACCTGTATCATCACAACTGCCTGAAGCCTGTCCTGCAAGCAGAGGGGCACAAAACCACTACTAGTAATGGCACAGGGCGATGGCAGCTTTGGGCAGGAGTGCAGCACATGGGTATTTTATGCCAGTAGCGATCCCCTTCTACTCGAGTTAAGAACCGTGCTGTGAACTTTGCTTCCACGCACCTTGGAACAACCAGCATTGTTGCTGTCAATATTCAGAATATATAACGCCCAAGTTTCGCTAAGCACCTAACCATGCTTGGGGAGAGGCTCCTGCCCAGGGCAGGAAGCCGTCCCCCAGGGGCACTCGCTGCCTCAGGGCTGCCCCCTCCCTCAGGGCTGCCCCTTCCCTCAGGGGCGCCCCCTCTCTCAGGGCTGCCCCTTGCTCCCTCAGGGGCGTCCCCTCCCTGAGGACTGCTCCCTCCCTGAGGACTGCCCCCTCCCTCAGGGGCACCCGCTGCCTCCCTCGCCTTCCCCTGCTCCACGCTCCTGC
>JAVJGI010000014.1:86232267-86245146 GCA_035590275.1 Ibycter americanus
GGGGGCGGGCGGGGGGGGGGCTCCGCGGGCGCGGGCTGCGCGGGGGCGGGGGTGTGGTGGCGGGAGGGTGCCGCCGTTGGTCCTGGCTCTTGTTTTGCTGCCGCACTCCCACGCACCGAGCAGGGAAAACTTCGGGGTTTGTTTCTGGAGCCCTGCCGGGGAGGGTGGCGGGTTGGCTGCACGGGGCTCCCCTGCGGGTGGCCGGTCGGCAGGGGCTGCGGTGCTTGCTGGGCCACAGATGCTGCCCTTGCTGTGTGACAAATAAAAGCAGCAAATAAATTCACAGGTGAAAGAGCAGCCGCTGCCTCTTTGACATGTTGTCTGCAGTATGCTGCTGCTGCTCTTGTGCCTTGGCTCTGGAAATAGAAGGCCCCCAAAGGTAGCAAGGCCTTAGTTATGCTCTGGCCAGAGTCTTGTCTTGGGGTCAGGTTTGAGATCTTATCAATTGCAGGTGTTGACCGCCGAGAAGAATAGCTCGTATTTTCTTTTGGTTTGTTTTTTAATGTCGGTGAATATGGTGGAAGGATGCTACTCTTATTTATGGCTCGATACGGTTCCAGTGTTAGTGTTTGACTATGCAGTTTGATGTGTTTTCCCCTCATTCAAACATGACGTGTAACTTGATGTTGGCTGCTCTTTCCCTTGCTTTAGCAAGGAGAAAGCAGGGAGAGGAAAAGCAATTGCTTACATGGCTTGACACTAACTATATTTTGGAGTTTGCTAGAGAATCCCTGTCACCAAAAAAATGGAATGTCCCAAGTATGCCACACTGGAAGGTAATTGAAAAACTTTGAGCAAGACACTACATTCAGGCAAATATGCATAAACTGTCATAGAAGGTTTCGGTGGTAACTAATTTGAAGATGCTGTTAGTAGTCTGTTAGTATCTTTATAGCTGATGAATACAGTAAATATTAGCTAAATAAACAAACTGGCTAGAAAGATGGGTATTCGTAATGGTTTTATAATTGCATGTCAAGATTTTTCAGCTTTAATGTTGTACAGTAGCTTTCCTTTCCCCCTCTTCTTCCATTCTAAATAAATATTGAGAGTGGATAGGCCAACCCATCCTGCTGATGTATTGATGGGCATCTGTTATTTTTAGTGCTGGTGTTCACTGTTATAAAATTGAGTAGTAGTTGTTTATAGGCTTATGTTCTGTAATAGGTCCACTTGACCAGTTCTGATTTCAGAGTGCTTAGTATCAAAGAACTCCTAAAACTTACAGGTAAAGCCTGCATGATGGTCAAAGGTCAGTGTCTGTTCTGATAGCTTTGTTTTCCAGATGTATGAGAAGAGCAGTACTTTCTTCTGCCCCTTTTCAAGTATATTTTCAGTTAACATATTTCATATAAAAAGAAGAAATGTTAAATTCATTTCCTCTTATTAGTGAGAGAGGAACAGGATTCTTAAAGTATTTCACAACATTTGTTAAAGCCTGCCCTTTGTCCTGTCTTGTGAATGGTGTCAGTTGATAACAGCAATCTGAAAAATGCCGTAACAGCCTCTATTAATGTATATATAGACTGTCTCAGTTCATCCATAAAACTACTAATGTATCACATTTTACACGCATTAGTAAAGGATAATAAAGTCAGCATTTAAGTCTGCCTTTAATCTTAAATCTTTTAGGTACAGTGAGTTGGGTAAGTGTGATTGAGACTTATTGTGAAACTATGCTTTTATGATGTATTTTTCATCTGGCTTGGGTCATAACCTTTACTGTAAGTGATTACAGTTAAATGTAAAGAGGGTATTGTGAGATCTGTGTCCATTCTCTTGTTGTTTCCTGGATCTCATTGAGGCTCCTCTTTCCTTCCTTTAGTTGTCATCTTGATGAAGACAAGATGAGTTGAATAGGTGTTGTGAAAATTTGTCCTCTTTTCCACCCAGCTTTGGTGGTATGTCTGTGCTGATGTCTGTCCATTTTGTTGCAGAGGAGTAATGGTAAATGATAATCCTGGTGGTAAAGGATTCCTTTGATGTCGTCCAAGAGAATGCATTAATGTGATTCTTAAGGTTATCCAGTACTAGCTTGTCTGCTTCTGTCCCCCTTCAATTATGTAGTGCTTAAATGAAGTTAAGTTTTTGGTTGCACTGGTCTGTAGATAGTTACTCCTGACTTTAAACCTGTGATGATTCATTTTCTATGTATTTTTAAATAGTGTAAGTAACCTGAAAGTACGCAGAAGTATTCTTGGTTAGGGTCAGAGTTACGTTTCTTTATGTACTGCAGTACATAATAAATATAAAACTTAAGAAGTTGTTTTATTGGGTTATTTTTCAAAGAGCTGTATCTTCAAGTGGAATGATAATTCAGCTTTTTACTTTTACAGCGGCAATGTTGTAGCAAAATCGCTAACAATACAAGCAAAAGACTTTGATTTACTTCTTTGACACAAAAAATATTATAGCGATGATCCAAACATTGAGTAAATTATCAAGTCTAGTAAAGTTTGGATAATGTCAAGTCTCTCATGTGTGCTTAGTCATCCAACTCAACTATGGTATGACATTTTGTTCTAGGACTGTCTGTATGATGCTGCTCTTTCCACTGCTGTGAGCTGAAGTAGGTGCAGTGCCTGGTGTGTATGTACCTATGTTGCCCACATAAATGTAAGTAAAGGTATTTGCAGTGAAAGAGCTACTTTTGTTACATGGTACATTTAAAAGGCAGGTGACAAATGGAGAGTGAAACTAAGAGAGAGTTTATGCAAAGCCTCAAACTTTTTCGTAAGCACGTTTTGGACTACTTTTAACTGCAAGTGTTTTAAGTTACAAGGTAGAAATATGTGACTTGTGGTTTTGCAATATTTTTTCCTGTCCCTGTTACTGTCTTTACTGAAACAGAAAAATAAAGCTAAACTGGAAATTGGTGGTGCTGCCTAGTGCAATAAACTGATATTAGGGTATTACTTTCAAATCCCTGCCAAACTTTTCTGGTATTATTTGGCCTTTTTTGCAAGTTGGAGCTCTCCTTCAATTATCTATGTAATGTGAATTTTCTGTAGACTGTTACTTCTCTATGGGCATAGTAGACTAAAATGTTGTCTGAAGGGTGATATTAGCTGTCATGTTCTTGTGAAAGACCAGGAATCGTTTTGTTGAGGTTGAATGCGTGGTGATGTCACGGTGCCAATTCACATGTGTGGAGCATTCTTTCTAAATGGAAGGATGAGAGTTTTGAAATACTTGTTTAGACTCATGTATGCAAATGTTGAAGGTGTTGGTTGAAAACATTTCTAGAATAGGTTCTTGTACTCTGCCAAACCTTGAAGTATCAGTCAAAGTTGTCCTTTGAAAGGCTTTCAATTTGTGAACATGCTAGTAATACTACGCAAATTTGTCTCTCCAGCTTCAGACAAATGCTGTAAGTCCAACCTGATAGTGTAGATGGTTCTGTGGTACTGAGTATCCATTCTGAGTATCCCTAACTCTGTATGAGGTGGATAATTGGTCAGTGGCTTCAGTGCTGTGCCAGTCAGTGCTGAAAAGGTGGCACTGTGGTATTAGTATCCAGGAGACTCAAGTGCACAACTACCAGAAAAAACATCACTAAAGCCTTTTTATTGACATGAGAAGCTGAAATACATCTGGCAAAATTCAGTATGTAACAAGATGAAACAAAGTTACGATATTGCTAATAAACCAGACAGATCAAGATGGGCAGCAAGTTCTTAATGGTTGGGGTTTTTTCTTGTTCTTTTTCTCTTTTTGAAGATTAATTATACTAGATAGATCGTACGCTCTGTGTGTCTCAGTTTAATGTCAGACTGGAACTAACGTTTCAGTATTCTTACACCCCATTGATTACTACATTGAATGTTCTTCAAGTACTGTTTCATAACAGCCGGCATAGCACTATAGTATAAAAGTGGAAAATGTTATCTCTGTAAGGTTATATACAGCTTTGTGTTCTCAAGAAGCATTAGTTCTTGAATTCCAGGTGGGCTTTGTTTTATTCAGGGCCTGAATTTAAAGTAGTGGTGTTTTAAAAGCATCTTCAATGCATTACCAGGTTTCTTCCTAACCTAGCTCTATTGTAAGGGAAACTATTTTTCCTTTTGCTCTTTTCAGAGGGTTGTGTAAAGCAGGGTGGCTTTGTAAGCACAGTGAAGATAAAGAACAAAGAATAGAGATAAAGGTCCTTCTGCTGTAATAGTATTCAGCAACCTGACTGTCACAGCTTAATTATAGATGTTTACCTACCTGCATGTGGGCTTGCTGGTGGATAATTAGGAATGTTTTCTTAAAACCACCTTTCATCAGATTATGTTCAGTCAATCATGTTCTAGATGCAATATGCTTTCAAATCAAATTGCATATCCACAAAATGTATATTAATTTGAAAAGTGGATCAATTTCTGTGAAATCATGGTTGTTGTAGGGATACTTTTAGAAAAAAATTTTGATACTGTCAGTATTTTGTTGGATGTTGTGGCAGAAAAAAACCTAGATGTCTTGATTGTTTATCAGATTTGGTAACAAGATCCACAGCAGTGCTAGTATTTTAATCTCATTGCAGCTCTAAACTTTTATTTTTCCCTTCCTTGGTTATGCTCTAAAGTAATTTGTCCTGAAGTCACATCTGTTTGAACAATTTGTACAGGTTTACAATGTCACAACTTCCTGAATGTAGCTGGTGAAAGGCTTGTTTTGTTCTATGTATGTCATAGCATTTGTTACATTGGTATAAACCTTGAAGTATAATTCTCTTTGTTCTGTGGGAACTTTATATACTTTGGCTTGACTCAAGCTGTGGACATTTATTCCTAACACTTGAAAGAGTAATGGTCTTGTTTTCTTTGGGTTTTGGCATTGGGCATGGGATCAATAACAGTTCAGAGCAAGGAGAGGGAGTTGTTGGGTTTGGGTTGGTTGTTGGTTTTGGGTTTGGTGGTGTTGGTGTTGGTTTTTTTACCTGGATGTTGTGCAAGTTATGAAGGAAATGTAAAATTTGGCTTTCATGTTGATGTTCTTGAAGATCAGCTTGCAGAGGTAGTAAGACAGGTGCTAGGTCTTTTGTAGAGTATTGCTGTTGAAATGTATCTGCTGCCCTTCTTTCATTAAATTCTTAAGATTATCTTGACAGAATAGTAATTCTCATTGTAATCCTGTTGATGTCAGATCAGAAATGACATGTCAGATAAGGCAAAGTGTTAATTTGGCACAATTTCACTCATTTGCTTCATACTTGCTCAAAAAATGTTATTAGGATAAATTTCTACTAGCAAGCTTTTCTACATCAAGTACCATTTTTCTTCTCAGTGCTGACTTGAAGGTGGTAAAACTATTTATTTTCTGGGTGGTTCTACTGAAATGCCACTATATGTCCTTTTCTGGTACAAATCAAGTTTTAGTTGCTAGGTGATCTGGTAGTGTACAGATGTGACTTTAGTAATCTTGGAATTGCTGAGTAAGTGTTGTAACTGAACTCAGAACGCTTATATGAAATTGTGTTCAGAAAGAGACATTTTTGTCAGTGCTTTTTTAGATGAGCATGGGTTTTGCAATTCATTTGTAAGTTTCAAATGGATACCATGGGGTAACAGTTACTTTAGTTCAGATCTCTGCCTGGTTTCCTGCTGTCAGGACAGCATTTTGAAAATGTGGTTATAAAAGTTTGCTTGCTTCTTCATGAGCATCAGTGTTTTATACAGTTGTTTCAAAACAGATCTCACTGTTGGTCTGAAAATGCTTCATGTGTTGTGAGCTTATGAGCTCTTTGAATAATTGTGCAGGATGATGTATACAGTTTTGTACTTTCTCTTGCTTTTATACTGAAGATGTTAGCCTTCAATGTGTACTGGTTTCAGTAGCAGGTAGTGACTGTGAGGTAAGTCCCTGTTCACATCCAGCTTCCTTCTGTGTTGGTTTGAGCTTATTAGCACTTTCTGTAATAAATATATTCTTTTACTATTGTTTACTTGGAATATCCAGTTTAAAGGAAGAGAAGGGGAAAGCAGTTTCTATGATATCTGTTGCAGCAGAGTTAAGTTTATAAATGGCAGAATGTAGACCCCCTTACATGAAATCTGCCTCTGCTTTTGAAGCCCTTTCTCTAGATACAGTAAATGCTTTTGCTTTAGAGAAAGTTCCAAGTCAAGTAAATGTTCTACCTGCCAGTCCTTTTCCAGATTTGGGAGTTGAGGTAAATGAGGCTGAAGGTAGCCTTAGGCCTAAGAGAGACTGAAGTAAGATCAGCTTTTTTGATCTGTCTTTAGAAATTACCTACTGTATTTTCAAAAAAGTCAGAAACTCACCCAAGTGTTGAAATAGAGTTCATTCATCTAGGAAGAAGGGGTCTGTGAGAAGGAGATGATTTAGAGGCTTCTGTAGAGGACAACTTTTAAGTTTTTCAAAGACAAACTAGAAACTTGCTCTCAGCAACTCTGTACAGGAAGTCTTGATGTTTTTAGTACCATTAACTGGTTGACAGCTTCCTATAGTAATGTGGACATTGAGGGATCTTCACTGATCTTTCCTGTTGTTACTCAGTGAGGAACTGGTACCAACACAACAGACATTGCTGGTACTGTGATGAACAGTACTCTGTTTCTGGAGAAACACCCAGTCACTTGAAAGCTGCTTTTCCCTAACTGAGACCACTTTCTGTAAAAGTTGTAACAAAAATGTATGACAGGTCTCCTAAGAGCATATGTTACCAAGATGTGATCAGGGCACGGAGGCGTGTGTTGTTTGGTTCCTATGTGTACAGTTCGGTTCTAGACTTGTAATTTTCAGAAGTCCTGGTGCAGTTTGTTCTTATGTACATCTGTTTAGTGAGAGGTCAAAACACAGCATTAGTGGACCGGTGTTTCCAGTCTAATGGAGAATTCCCCTCCTAGAAACAACAGAAAAGGGGAGGGGAGAGCTCCTACTTTTCTCACCTTTTAAGGAATCTGTATCTTCTCAAAGAGAAAATTCTGCTTACTCTTCTGGTGGTTGAGGGAGGTGGAGAAAGCTTTTTATTGCCAGTCTTGGACTCACTGAAGCAGTCCCTGTGTGGATTGTTGTTCACAGACTTGCTATCTGTAAGAACTGGATGAAAGGGAAGTGGTGTTAGGGAACTGGCAGGAAAATTTCAAAAGATGTTTGGCCTTATTCTTCTGTGAATTCAGTTTAAAAAAGCCTACAAAACCAAACAAGAAAAAAACCCAGTCTTTTTCTCTTCTGTCCTGTCCCCCACCCCCCCTTCATCCCTATTAAAATCTACATCATAGATCATTGTTCAGTCCATCTTTCTGTAAAAGAAGTCTAAAGAGTTCTCCTAATGTCACTTGGTTTTTGAAAGGTCCAAAAGGTAAGGGTTTCATAAATACTTAGAGGGCCAAAAAAAGAGGTGGGGAAAAAAAAGAAGGTTTAAGTATTTTTCTTTGATTCATAGTCTCATTCAGGAGGGAGGAAAAGTAGTAATGACGTAACATTTTAGTATCTATTGTTGTTATGTTTTTATTATGTGATAGAACACAGATTCCAGAAAGTACAAATGTGTCTTACAGTAAAAGTTTTGGTCTCGTGACAGTGGCGAATTTCTGCTTTGGGGCTGCTCTGAATAAATTTGCCTGACCATAATCATTGGTCTACTGTATCCACTTGTCCATTTGCAGAATATTTGAGTTTAAACTTTTTAGTAGTAGATTACAGTAAAAGCTACTGATATTTTGAATTAGGCCCTAAATGCTACTTTCCGAATGGAGCATGTTTATATACTTTTTGTGTCACTGTTGGTTGTATTGCCATCAGTAAAAACGGTTAAGATGACTGCCATGTGCTTATGCAAGCCGCACTAATTTTTAAATGAAACTATTTATGATACAGGCTATTTAGTCTGTTTAGAAAATGAAAACTCTACATGTTTAGGGGGAATGCATGTGGACTTGCTTAAACCTTTCTTTTGTCTGTTTTGGTTTTTTTTTCTACTGCACTTGGTTTTTTTAGGGGGTTTGTTTTGGTTTTGCAGCAAGTGTGTGGTATACTTAAGCTTGTAGGGCAAGCTATTTCTGTGTATAGTGAAATTTGTGAATTATGTAAACATGGTACATAATTGTAAATAATGTAAATTTTTTATTAAACTACAAGAAATGTCAAGCAATCAGAAGAACTTGATGTTTTGGATTATTCGTTCATGAGTAGCAATGATCCCACGTTACGTAGTATGAGCATCTTAAGTTGCTTGTTTACCTGATAGTGTGTACAGCATGACAGAATGATACTAGAAGACTATCCATTAGACAGGTACTCTGTAAAAAATTGCTGGATTTTTTGCAATATTCAGGAAGTATTGTGGTGGTTGTTTCAGGAATGTGTTCATAAAAAGCAGTATTGCATTTGTATTAAACAGTATTTAACTAGGGCTACTTTAATGGTTAATTACATTGCTAGCTATGAAAAAAAATGCTTAAACATTAAATAAGTTTACTAAGGTGTAAACCTCAAGATTGAATTGTAGGCTATTATTATGCAGATGTTTGAGTACATATAATATGTGTTAGTTTTATGAAGTGAGTTACAGATAGTCTAAGATGAGTAACTTCTGAATATATTAATGTAATTGTAAAACATTCTGCTGAATAACTTTTCAGGAGGAATTTGTGAGGATTGCAAACTTCATTTTAGGTGTTTGTTTTAATTCTTTCATGACACTAGATTAAACTCATATCACTTCTATGCATCTCATATTAAAATACTAGCATTATTCAAGCACAATATAGGTATTTTGCATAGTTTGCCCTGTTATTTGGGTTATTTTCTCTGTTCTGTGATTCTTGTTTGCTGGTCCCTGAAATTCACTGACAACTCATTTGGACTGATAGCTTTGTTTTTCCTGTGGTCAAGGCTAAGAACTCTTCCCAATTCTTCCAAATAAAAAAAAAATGAAGAATCAGGAAGGTTTTCAGGGAAGTTGGGAACAATCAGCCTTTCTCCAGGGTTTAGGTTCCTGGCTTGCTTCAATGTAAATAATTTGGATTTCACAGGGATACTGATTGTTCTATCATTTAACCTCGAAAAGAAGACTTCCAGAAATGTCACCTGTTTTTCTTCAGTGTCTAAAACATTAGGTATCACCAACCAGATACGTTGGATGCAACCAGAGCTATTGATTGCATGGTTGGTTGCAACTGTGAGGTGCCTGTGTGCCCCAGAAGGAAATATGCTAAATGGCATCAAACTTGAAGTGCTTTTATAATGGCATAGTCTTAATTTGTAATAGTCTCTTCTGTCTTACCTGAAGGGAGAGTCTGCTTTTGAGATCTTCCTGATGAGATCTCATCATGACATTTTGATCTAACACTTCTGTCTCTCACCTCTGGCAGCCAGCTTATGTCTCGATGTTGTGTATCTGGTCATGGCACAAGGTTTCACGGGGTTTTGAGGTGAATCAAGGAGCTGATCCAGATTGAGCTAGTATTTAGAGTTTGTAAATCAAAGTTTAGCTTCAGAAGTGTTCAGTTTGCCGTTTGGTCCCTAAATATTTGTGCCAGTGCATTGGGAGGAGCAAGCATTCAAAGGAAAGGAGAAGCAAATTCTTTTTTCAGTTATTGTATTTTTGCTGGTTTAAAGTGATTATGAAAGAGTCAGACGAGACTTCCTATGTGATAATTTTTTCTTGTGGAAACACCCAGAGTTTGTTCTGTGTAGCTGAATATTTTATACTAATAAATACTTCCCTGGATAAAGAGATTTTTTTTCCCTCCAAAACTGATTTTGTGAAGTGAAAGGATTTTTGTGCCTAATGCTCACTTGTTTCAATTTTCAGTGTTTTTCAGAGTTCAACAACAGCAGCAAAACCCCCTCTCTTTTTTTAGCTATTGCTGTTGTTTGGTGTTTTCAGTTGTTACACCATATGTTGGAGAAAAAATGGATGGATTTGGATGTTCCGTATTTCTTTTGCCTTGTAACTGCGTATTTCTGTGTCTCTGCATAGAAGGGAAGTAGACCGCAGTCCAGGCTCACTGTTAAAAAAAAGTTTATAAGTTTGATATTTGGGTATAGTTATGTTTGTAATTTTTGGTTGTGGTGGTTTTTTTCCCTTCTCTTATTTGTTTTGTGCTTGTGATGTTTAAAGATTTCTTCTACCTGTTTTTTTCTGGAAATAGCATTTAATACCACCTTAATCAGAAGTTCTAATGTTATAGAATTTACTAGTAAGTTCAGTCTTTCTCCCAACCTCCAGACTAGCCCAGGTTATGTCTATTCTATTACATAGTCTTCTCTAAAGAGACATATTTGTTTTATGCTAGTAATTTGAAAACTGAGTTAAAATGTAAAATACGTTTGCAAGTTCGATTTTATTTAGGTAAAAACAGTTGTGTGAACAATTCTATAAATTGGGAACATGTAATTTTGAATTCTAGTAATGAGATTTCCTTTAATTCTTTGGCTTTTAATTGAAAGTAATCATTTGAATTTTAAAAGTTGCTTTTTGTAATAAATTATTAAAAATCCTCATCCTGAATACAATTTATTGTATTGCTTGTTATGATTCTTTCATGATGTTGTTCAATCATTGACAAGTTTGGTATAGATAGTGAATACTTTGACATAAATAAATAGATAGTCAGTACTACAGTGTTTGAACTTGTACCTTAAATGTATGTTTTTCTTTATGTGCAGTTTCTATTTATTCTGGCATCAGTTCAGTTGAATTGAGCATGTATAACTAAATAAATAATGTCTTTACTCTTACATATACTTGTAAATTTGTTTATTATAAAGGCAGTGTCTCATTAGAAGAGAATTTTGTCTGTGTCCAGTTAATTTGCTTTTCAAACACGTAGAAAGTTGTTCTGATCAAAGTGAATGGTTGGGTGTGGAAACCTGACAAATTACCGAAGTGATAGAGATCCTGTATTTGAGCAATTATGAACAGAGAGTTAACGAACATTTTCTTTTACAAGTGTTCAAATTTGTGTGAAATTTATTTTCAATTAACTTGAAAATGAGATTAAATATGTAATAAGGTAGCTGAATTAAGAGTAACTCCATAGATTAAACTCTTTAGACAATAATGGTGAACTAGTGGGCCTCCAGGATCCAAGGTTTTGTGTATACCCTGAATGGAACCTAGTAATCCTTCCTGGCAGAAAAGTTTGCTAGAATGCTGTACTACTATGCAAATCTGGTAACAGGGTTCTTTTGATTGTGGTTCTCAGGTAAACACTTTTAAAAAACATTCCACTCTCTTTTTAGCCAAGAAAACCCCCAAAATTTAAACAGTACTGAATTTAGTTTACTGTAATGGAAAACTGGTGATGTGAAATAGTTGTTAAGGTAAGAATCATTGACCTTTGTATTATAAGGGTTTTTAAAAAGATAAAGTATCTTTGTTTTTTAAATCTGATGCTGAATCAAAGGAACCAGCCATCTTGTAGTAGATATCTGACTACTTCATTTGCATGTTTCTCCAGCAATTGGAAGGAACAAACAATCTGCATATGATATGTAGTCTAACTTAACAGGTCTGTTACAGTATTGGTCAGCACATCTGGCCATTCAGGTACTGAAAAACACGTTTTAAATACACAGTCCTATTTAGCAGGATTGTTCTTAAAATGTGCATATTCATGGCATTGTAGAAGTATGTTTATATCTAATTTTCAGATAATTTGAATTCTGTTTCAAAATAAAGTAATAGTGTTTAATTGTCCAGAAGTGTAGCGTTGTTTTCGGTCCTAAGGGAAGAATCACACAAAACCCAAAATACATACTCTTCTGAGTAAGGCTTGTGCTTTAGCAGCACTATAAACGTCAAAGATTCTCAGCTCTTTCCCTCTCCTCCCTCTCCTCTAAAAACAGGGAAAGCGCAAATCATATGCTTGAGTCCAGGTCATGCAAATGCTTAGAGCTGTGATTTGTTTCTGTTTAATGCTTGTGAGAAATCTGAGGAAGTCATTGGGCTGTTTGGTTAAGCAGAGAGTGTGACTGCTTGTGCTATGATTTCAAAATCAAGGCATCAGATTACAATGTTATTTTAACATTTTTGTGTTTAACTTTTTTTTTTATTCTAAAAAGTACAAATCTGTCACTTTGTGCTGCTTATGTCTCGGGCAGACACTTGTCTGTTAGTTACTGGCTTCAGGGGAATAGTCTGATGGCAGTGTGTGGGGCTAACAGGGAGATGACTGCAAATTATTTTAAACTTTAGATTTTTCTGCTGTCTAACCTCCTGTTGTATACAAGACTGCATTTGATTTGCAGGAAAACAAATGACCTTGATTGTCTTGCTCTGTCGTCTTGGCATATGGTGCTCTTCTAAGACCCCAGGGAGTTAGACCAAAAGACCAGTGTTTCAGATTGAAATTCTTAGTGTCTAAATGAACATCTGGGCATGCTCCTTATTGTTACTATCTACAAAACATGTGGACACTGACACTTCTTTACAGGAAAGAAATTGGGAGATTGGTGAAAGAACTAACTTCATACCACACCTCCTTCTTTGCTGCAGCATCTAAGCAAAGAAAGCACTGTACTGTATCAGGTGAAAGAAGCACATTCTTGTAGCTTGCATCTGCAGCTACTCAGACTATTGAATGGGTCATCTGTTGCATGCTTCTGTTCTTGTGAAGGTGAATAGCACTGAGTGCAGCACAAATACTAGGGCAGTTTTAGTGTAGCGTACAGAAAGTTTCAAGTAGTTCTTTTGCTACTGCTTTACCAAGTTATCCACAAGACCCCGTATAATCCCATAAGAACAGAGAGGTCTGTTAAAATAAAAAAGGACAGCACTTTTGGAATATGCACCTACCCTGAGCTGCTGGATAGCATCCTCTTGTTTTAGAGAAGTGAAATAATCCAAACCTCTTTAAGAGTAGAATGAGTTAGTAACTATTTTAAGTTGAAGCTGTCTTTGAGCCCCCCCCCCCCCCCTTTTTTTTT